>CM076573.1:707009011-707339639 GCA_034641835.2 Pinus albicaulis | reverse complement strand
ATTCTAATTTTGACAAGGAGGCTTTTATGCAAATGTGCACTACTGTCTTTGTGTGAAAGTATTTTTGCGTTGAAAGAAGAATTTCAAATAGCGATTGATATTGGGGAGTGACTCGCAGCTCATATGGTACTATTATCTATGTCTGAATCCATTCTTTTTATATGAAAATTGTTGTTTGATTACTTTTGCTATTATTGAATATTTAAATGTGTTTTAACAACAATCTTTATACTTTCCACTACTGGATGTTTACAGTTTTCTATTCTTTCAATCATTTACGTATCAGTAATATAAATTAAGATAAGTGTAACAATGTTTTATCAATTACTTCATTCAACTAATTGAATGAAGTAATTATTATTTAAATGAATATATTTGTTTATTGAATAGTGTCATCTATATGCCTATTGACAAACACAGATCATCAAACGTTGCACTTAAGAATAGAAGCTTCCCGGGATAAAATAGTCATTTATATTTTTGTTTATAGATTAAGTACTCCATTCACTATCACTTATTATTAAACCAATCACTCATTCACCCATTTCTATTCTTTATCGGGAAACCGGTCCCATTATATCCAGTCGGAGCCACCATCCCAAACGGCAAAGGAGTTGTTTAAGGTCCGGACCGGGTGGTCATCCCCCAATGTTGTTGCATTCCAACTAAGGCAACCACATTATTATCAAGGAGAATCACTATGTTGAACATCCAAGAATATCATCACAGGAAGGACTACTCCCAACCAAAAATAAGCGTGTGTCTGTAGCCCTTGAGCATCCTACAAGTTACCCCTGAAATATGCATTTACCAATCATGTCAACATTAGGGGTAACAACAACCACCAATGTGACCAAGTGGACAATGACAAGAACATGACTGCAGGGGTTCTCGACTGGCAAAGACAAAACCCAGTTCCAACCTTGACAAATTGATGATATTTTTCTTCAAATAGAATAAATTATAGTCTCTGCTGAAATATTTATTGACTGGTAGATCATATGTACCAGTTAGAGCCAAGGAGAAAAACCTAATTCAAATGATTGCATGACCAATATACCTCCATATCAAGCAGTCAATCACCACTTCATAGGGAGTCCCAACATCAAGAAACTCTAAAGATGAAGGGAGGAGACTTGGAATTTGAGTTACACACCAATATCAAACAATTTCAAGAAACAAGCTTGGATATTTAATCTGGGCTCCACAAGTATTCCAATCAACCAGTCCCATGAAAGGAACATTGGTCAGCATACCTTGTGCTGCATGCAATACACACAAAAAACCTTTACCCTTGTCTTCTGTCAATTAACTATGCTATAGCTAATGCACACAACCACCATTAGCGGACCATTAAATGCTTGGAAAAAATTAGTGAATAATTCCAAAGGGTCAAAGATTATGAAAATACAATGCATCGATTTGAATGTAGAAATTAAGTGAAAACTATACATACAATGAAATCCACTGAATCAATTATGTAGCATCCCTTGCACCACCAAGAAGAAGTAAGAGGGTCCACAACCATTATACACAATCTCTAAGAAAATATCAAGGTTTGTGCCATTAGCATACTTGTGAATTACCCCTGCAAAACTTGTCATGCGATGAGAATCACAATTTATCACTCATGCCAATATGAAGGGTAAGAACCATCACAATTGGAGTATCTTTCCATGAGAGAGAGAGACAGAGAGATGAATGACCACTCTATCACAGATATAAGAAACAACTTCACAAGGTAATGACAAAAATCGTTTGGCACACCCCAACAATTGTAAAGGAAGCACTCTGCTTATAAGCTACGTGCAAATTAGGAGAATTAGTTGCATCTCCTAGATAACAATATATCTAATCTATTATAATTGTAAAGAAATAGAAAAGAAAAGAAAAAAAGTGAAGAGAAAGAGAAGCCAAGTATATGGCTAGTAGCTACATCAAATTAGGATGCACTTTTTGAAATGTATTCTACAACATCCCATTATGGTGGTAGTAACAGTTATTCATCATCTCTATGATATTGACCCAAAACCAGGTTTAACAATATTTGAAAAACCCACTAATTGTTTCCTTGTAAGATGAACCCTCGCATAAATCTTAATATGACACCTTTTATGCATAAATTTATCATTGGCAAGGAATTGTTCCAAGCACTATTTGGACAAGAAAAAACAATTATTTCAAGCAATATATAATTTGAAAAAGGCAACATACATTTGTGATTTATTTGTAGGAAAACTAATTGAAATACTTCCATGAGTAAGCTCAATCGGTTGCACCATTGTCCAAGATATGTTTATCCAAAGTGAGGTCAATGGTCACAAATTTCCAATCCAATCAAGCCCCTCAAGGTTACCAGCCACCATTGTGTTTAGCAGTTGACATGCAACAAGCATGCCATAGGCAAGAAGAATAGTCAACTTGATCTAAAAATGGGAGAGAAAATATACTCCAAGGACCAAACTCATTCTGGCCAAATTTGTCAAGAAATGCAAGAAATCAAGATAGATACTAAAATGAAAAAACTGTTTCAGTGCAAAGGATCCACATGGTTTGAATCCATACAAACAACGCATACAAATATTACGCAAATATTGGTGAATGTGTACACAAACATGTGCTTATGATAATTTCATCCACATTGACCCTGACAAGGCTCAGGGGAGACATTATCAAGTAGGATTATATAGAAATACTTGAGGTGCTATGATAATTGCATCCATGTTGACCCTGACATGACTTAGGGAATCCATTATCAAATAGGAACCCTACATGAGCAATGTCACCTCAAGTATTCCTAGATCAAACAGACTGCTAAGTCTATCTTGAACTATTTGTATGTTTATATGAGGTATTTCACATTAAGAAATCCTTGGAAAGGGAGGAGTCTTGATAGAGTTTGAGATGGGAGCTTCTAGACTAGGGGCATGGGTTTAGTTGTCAGCCACATAAACAAGCCTGACCTCCTGATGTTTACATTGTACATAATAATTATCATGATTTCTAGACTAACAACACAATATCTTGCAGATAACATTTTCAGCGACTAGTGCTCCTTAAATTGAGCATGCCTGATAAGTTTGAGGCATACGTAATATGTTGCAATATCTCAGAGTTGTTCAGTACAGTCCTTAAGAATGTCAGAAGAAATTACATTGGTGATCATGCTTCTTACTATATGTTTTCCTTTATCACACTTAGATATAGACCGGAGACACCCGGTACACTGCCTTCGTGTATCATATAAAATATTTAATCTATCTGACATTTTTGAAATCTATGTGTGTCGATCCCATTTCAATACCTTTTCTAAAGAAATCCCAGCAGTTGTGTCAAATAGTACAGACTACAAAATGGATTTTGGCTGTTTTCAAAATCCAGAATTAAATGGTTTGCAAAACTACAAATTTTCCCTATTTTGGTTGGCCTATATATACTATATTAATGGTCCAATTTCTAAATTGATGACAAAGAGGTAAGCCAACCATGAATTTCTACAATATCTTCATTTTTCCTATAATGCAAATCATAATATTTTCCAATTTCTCTAAATCAAATCATATCATTCTAATAATATATTATGTACTTTCCTTGTAATAGTACTTTTGTTGCCAACAAGAGCTTGAGCACATGGTAAGGTAGAGTATGTTTCACACCCCCCAGCAAGGTTCAAATCCCCCATAGACACATTTCACCACTCAGGTGGAGTCTTTCCTCTGTAAACATTCCATCCAAAGCAGTTGAGACCTGATGCAGATCCTAGATGACTTTGCCAGAATATATACCACCCACTTGCCGCTTCTTACTGGAAGGGATCTCCATTGAATGTTGTAATCCCACTATACAACATTATAATATTTCCAGATTGAGCATGAACATATTGCCACACATTCATAATTGGAAGCATCTTAAAAAATAGTATCTTTCAAACAAATCGAGTTATATAGAACCTTTCAGACATGTTTTCTATACAAAAATACACATTTAACTTCTTCCTTCCATAATAGACTTGGATTTTTATTCTTGCATCAATCACAGTATGCAATGGGTAGAGAAAACACGAACCAAGGAACTGTTTAAGGGACCATCAATGGCCATGGTGTAAAAGAACATTTAACGGCATAAACTATAGATCGAGATGGTGCAACAAACAAATAAATGCACAATATTGCATGTACCCAACAGGATAAGGGCATATAGAATTTGCAGAAATACCTCGACGGTTTCAAACAAAGGGATAACTTCAACATATAACCCATTTGATGTTACTGTCAGAAACAAAATGCACACACAAATTTCCTCATCTCTAGAAAACTCAAGAGTTTCATACCAAGAAATGTGAACGAACCTTTTATAAACAATCTATAGGTCACTGGCTTAGTGTATGGTACAACACTAGAAAATCCCCACTACATGTTTGAAACTAGCTAAATGGAATAAAAAACATTAACCCAAACAAACAATGCGTTTACACAAAAAAAATTCACATCCCAGTAGGCACTAGTCACTATATTTCTGCCTACATATTTTCTTGTGGCAAGACCACCTAGGAGGACCACATGAGATGCTAACAAAATCTTTAATACCAAGAACCTATACATAGAACTGGTTCATAGATAGATTTCTTTTAAATTCTATAATTTTTTTTTTAAACAAACAGAAGATCATAAAACATGACTATAAGGAGATTTTTGTGAAAGGTGTTTCTTGTGACACCTTTGACACAGTTCAAAAGCTTGAAAGTTTGCTTGATGTTACTAATAATGATGATGTGTCTCTTGCATGATATCGGACTTTTGAAAATGACGTACCAAAAATTAAATATGAATGCATAGGGTGTTTTGAAAAAACTACCAAAGAAATTGATTCCAATCTTAGATTAGATTTCATGGCAGCAAAGGTCTAGGAAAACATGGGCAAAGAATTAGAAAGCCCATGGATCCGAGTACAAGGAAAGGAAATGATGGACTTGGTTTTGTGGTTAAACAAGCAATGGGAACAACTAGTTTGTAAGAGGGGAACCTCATATAGTGAGTGAATCATTTACCTCTAGAATAAGTACATATAGAGGGGAAAAGATTAACAAAAAAAACCTTGTACAAGGAAACAAGTTCAACAAAAAATTTTGTTAAACCACATGAATATGTTTAGCCATAGGAATAGGAACTTCATTACTGAAATAAAGGCACATGAAAGCAAAGTGTCACACCCATGCTATATTACTGGACATATCAATCTTGGAGATGGATCAATTTCATATATGTTTCCTAAGTAGACCAGAATGGACCCCTCACTTGGAAAAAATACGCCAAGCATCATAGGAAGTCTTGCAATTTTTGCATTTCAAAATATGTAAAGTAAATCAATTTCCACTGCCACTTTGTATTCGTTAAATTTTAGTACCCCTTGTGCTCACTCCGAGATCCGCCCTAACTATCATTCACCCACTAGTGCTTGACGTTGACAATGTCGTGGTGCCCAAAATGGGAATTGAGTTAACAATGTCATGCAGTTTGGAATAAGAAGCTATATGTATTATGTATAAGTAATAGTAATACTCATACCATTTCATATCTAAAAACACTTAATTTTTACACACACACACATAATACATGTAAAGGTTTACAAGGTAAATTTTCAATGAAAAAAGAAATACAAAGTTATCATAAACTTCATTTCGGCTAATGAGTCATGATTTATGTTCTATTAGATGCTTCACAGATTGCTCACATTTTAAACATTGAGATTAATGAGGATAAGACATGGTAGGGTGGAATAAAATGATAGATCTTATTGACCACCTATTGTGCACTTAATTGGTTGAGGGAAAACCATAGAGAACTCATGATGATGATTGGTTGCGAATAAACCATAAAGAAAACTTAGAACTATGATGATGATTGGTGACCAAAGCCGGTCAATCATTGTGATGGTTCTTACCCTTCATATTGGCATGAGTGATAAATTGTGATTCTCATCGCATGACAAGTTTTGCAGAGGTAATTCACAAGTATGCTAATGGCACAAACCTTGATTTTTTCTTGGAGATTGTGTATGATGGTTGTGGATTGACGATGATGATTGGTTGCGAATAAAACATAAAGAAAACTTAGAACTATGATGATGATTGGTGACCAAAGACGGTCAATCATTGTGATGGTTCTTACCCTTCATATTGGCATGAGTGATAAATTGTGATTCTCATCACATGACAAGTTTTGCAAGGGTAATTCACAAGTATGCTAATGGCACAAACCTTGATTTTTGCTTGGAGATTGTGTATGATGGTTGTGGACCCTCTTACTTCTACTTGGTGGTGCAAGGGATGCTACATAATTGATTCAGTGGATTTCATTGTATGTATAGTTTTCCATAGATGAGGATCATCTTACTGCAGCATGTAGAGACTTGCAAACTTTTTCAATGGATAGAAGATCTTGCAGGCCCAGATTGGGTGGGAAGATGAAAGATTTTGTTTGCAAATTCATGTTATTCGGTGAGGGAGCATAGTGGAGGATCAAATATACCATATGTTTAGAATTTCTCTTCACTGCCCTGTGCAATAAATTACTTTCAAGCAATTTTTTGGATGAATCTGGAGCTGAAGATTCCTGCCCAAAATTCATTTCAAAAAATATGTCCAAAAGCTTCTTCAGAAGAGAACACATGTCCCTTTCTACAACATATATGAAAAGAAACTTGAACCGATCAGATGAAAATTCAAGAAAAGAAGCATCCTTCACAATGATTAGCTCCACTTGCCGCCCGTTACTCTTTTGAAAGAGCCATCCTAACTCAGTTAAGAAACTGATTACTTCTTCCCTAGCTGTTACTGCACTGTAATCTTGAAAATGTTCTTGTGAACGTTCAACTTTTAGGGAGCTTGTTTTGTCATTCGAGAAATCATTTTCAATCTCAGATTTAAGGCTTTGCAACTCTCTACAGATGGTAGAGTCCGCAACAATAACAGGAAAACAATTGCCCTTGAAACCGTGCTCCACCTACACAATGCCACAAACAGGCCCACTATCAGAGAACTTACACCAACACCATATTAACTGCACACCCAAAACTGATGCTAAAGCCACAAAAAACATGACTGAAAGAGATTCCTCGAGCTCAATCTACCTCTATAAAACAACAACCCAAAACATTAGGTGGCCCCCTTGAAAATGTAAACTTCTGCACCCTATGATCAGTCGATATGAGGTATACTTTCCTCTGTAAGCACAAATAATTCTGCATCCGGAACACAACAAAAAATATAATTCTAGCAAATCAATGAAATTCTTATCAATTGCATAACTATAATTCCACAACTTACTTCGTGCCAGTAGTAGCCAAATTATGGCCTCTCAAAGTAATAGTGGTCTCTTGGCTAGCTACAACAGCTACAGGCTGAACAAAATAAATTTCTGGAGCATCCCACGACCTCCAAGAGCTGCAGAACCTAACTTTACCTGTAAAAAAATGGTATATTCAAGTTAAGACACGTTGATGGAAATTACATCAACGAGGATTCAAAATTGATAGATACATATATACATTAGCACTAGTTAACTACCATCATTGGAAGAGGCTAATCTATGCTCAGCTTGCACTAATACTCTGCCACATCTCCAGAAATCAGTCCTGGAATCTTCAACGAGTAGTTTTAGGCGTTGTGGCAAATCTTCTCGTAGTTGTAAGAGTTTCAAACAACCATTTCTATTCAGCATTGATTAATTAAATTAAAATTATAGATCTCTAAGATAGAGCCCGAAGATTTCCTAATCCTTCAGCTGCTTGAAGATCTCTTAATCCTTCTATCTTACAAGTCTTTCTCATGTCACTTAACAAGATTCCATAGTAATTTTGAAGTTCATTATTACAGTTAATGATGGAGAATGGGAATGGCCAAATGGGATTAATATGGACACATACTCGTTCCCAGCTCGTAGATGGCATGGACACAAATATCGAGAGAATCACACATCCAGGCCTTATATAGCTTTCCATGTCAGACGGGCTGTGAGAGAGCCATTCCAGAATCTGCATCCATTAAGAAACCACATTTAGTATTAAAAGCTTGAAAGAACCACAAACTTGGAGAACGTTACCCCAGAAAGCTCACCTGCCCACGCAATGCCACAGGAAAGTTGCTTGGATGCTGCCCAAAAAGCTTGAAAATAATGCGCCCTGTTTGCTCCTGCAAGCATATTTGAAAAAAAATTCAAACATCAACATTGATGAGTCATACGAGACAATTTGAAAACACTCATAATCATCGGTAAGAACAACAATACCTGTGAATCAGAATTGGAGCAAGCAGGAGATCTATGGTCCCAAAAAAAATCTACCCAAAACCCTCCATTTCCCTATAAATCTGGGGCGTATGCAACCCAAAACCAGCATCAGCAGCGTAAATCTCCATTTCCCTGTAAATCTGGGGCATATGCAACCCAAAACCAGCATCGTTAGCGTAAATCTGGCAACCCAAAACCAACATCATCAGCGTAAATCTGGCAACCCAAAACCCTCCACTGCCCTCATCATCAACATAAATCATGGGCAAATGCAGATCCAAAACCCTCCAACTTAGTAAATCGGGGGCGAATACAACGCAATACAATCACAGACCAGTGAATCGAAGGCGAATCCAACATTTCTTGTTTTATTTGCCCTTATTTTTTTTGGCTAAACGATAATAATTATTTATTTTTAAAATAATTTTGGGGCTCTTTATACAAAACTATACAAAATAGGTTTTATATAAAAAATTCGCCCCTCTAAAATCTAAAAACTCTTAAATTTCGCCCTTAGGCTAAAATTCGCCCCTAAAATTTTCCCTGCACAAGGTATGATAGAACTGGCTGGTTGAGGGTTTAGAACTAGAACCCAGTAATAGGGTCCTGGTTCTAGTCCCAATGAAAAACCTCTGTCGGATCAATGGGATAGCACAGTGAGTAATAAATGAAGAATTTAGAAGCGTTAATGAAAACTAGATTGCTTAAAAAGGAATAAGAATGAGGAATGATAACCAAAGCGGTGCCATTAATAATTACGAGAACTTGAATACTGGAATGTACCGAGTCTTTTAGACACAGAAGAAACTAAATTATTTTCCAAATAAAACGTTGCAGTATATCATACAATATTAACGTTGGAGCTCAAATGAAATTACATAGCGAAAACAACGAAAACAATGAAGAACCCATGATATAACAAACCAACTGTGTACACACAGTGTGCACACTGAAAACAAACAAAAGTACACACACACACACACACACACACATATATATTTGGAAACATCAGAGACGTAGCTCTGAGGTTTAAAACCCTCATGAAGTAATTCTGTAGACACCGAGAGTAAAACTCCTGTTGACATATACTGAAACCGGGTCGAGCCCAAAAGCAGCACAGTTTAACTAAAAACCCATATTAAAGGTTAAACATCTAACTCAATCTCATGCATCCGATAGCCAGAAAGCCTTTTCCTGCAAATTAAGTAGAGGAAGGCAGAGCATTACAGCATGAAGTATTATCGGCAGAGTATCAGGAAGAAACATGAGAGGCTCTTACCATCAACAAGGAGAATCGAGCCGACATCAAGTCTTCAAGACGAAAAGCTCCATGATCACCAAACTATGCCTATCCAGTTCCAAACAAAATTAAGTGCCATTGATTTAGAAACTTCAGAAAAACCCAGAACGTAAAACAAGAAAAGAAGAAGTCCATGTTCTTAATTTCTATACTAATTATTATGAGAAACTGGCATGTAAATCTTACCAAAACCGTTTGTTGGAGATCATGGAGGCTTGTTCGAGCCATGAAGCCTCAATGACATGCGATGAGCCAACAGTCGAGATGAAAGGCGGACAAGGACCTGCTCAGTTGCAAATCAACCTGCGGAGCCATCCCAAAGGTGCTGAAGGGTTACGCAACTTAAACCTAGCTCTTTCTATCAACGGAGGAAGGAGTATCGTAAGGAAAAAGTAAATCATAACACCCTGATGTTAGCGAAGCTCTCGTGGCGGAGTTGTGGCTAAAGAATAACCTCTGGAACTTGTAGATGCAGAGCTGAGATCTCGACTCCGACGTGAAACAACAATGGAAAAATGGCGAGGGGGTTGGGGAATGGGTAGTTACCCTAACCCACCCCATCTGCCGAATCTTCGTCAATCGCGAGGGGAAAAAATTCAACAGCGCAGAAGGTGACAACAAACCATGCCACATGGAGTCCATAGCACCACCCGAGGCATGACATTAATCATCGATGTAATGAACTTGAATAAACAATATATAATTCCTAATCATACGTTAATTGCAGGTACGAGATAATCACCTTGGGATTGAGTGATGGTTTATGATATTTGGCATATTCATGAAAAGTTCAGTTAAGTACCCAAGGAATTAACAACTGTACAAACATGTCAGTCTCATTGATGCGGTGTCATAGAGCCAATTTCCTATGGTTAAGTTTGTTTATGTATGTGAATCGCACTACAAACTTTGTAATCCGATTATGTTTGAATGATTGGAGGTAGATAAAGTAAAGAGCATAATGTATATGTACATAATCTAGATTATGTATAGTTAGCATGTAAATATTTTTGAATTTTTTTTTTATATATGCAGTAAAAGTAAGACAATAAGGAGGTAAGTGTTACAACTTGCCCCAACAAGATGTATTCAAGATACTCCCACTACAACTTTCAAGATGGCTTTCCAAGATATACTAACCAAGAAGATCCCCAAGACTTCTTCAAATTCAATTTAATATGTATTCACCAAGAGTCTTCTTAAATACTGCTCCAAACTATGCCCAATATACTTCTCTTAATGTCAATCCAAGTATTCTTCGAAGATCCTTCAATAGTCGCTCCTAGGAGGTTGCTCTAGGTCTTCAAATGCTTCAAATAACTGTCCAAACTAAGTATTCAAACCTTCTATAAATCCATCATCAAAAGGTATTCAATGTGCTACAAAGGGGTATCTCAGTGTTGTTTTAAAAAAACTTTCAATTGCTGCTATAGGACTATTTTAAAGTTGGTCCAAATTGCCTTCTAACAACCTTAAAAGATGTCACAAAAACACCTTCAATAAACTGCTATACAAATATTTCTGCCAAACTGCCTTTTAAGTCAGAGATTAGATCTTCCCACAAGATTGATTCAATAAGTCTGAGAAACAATGCTTCTTCCAAGTCAAAATATTCTTTAATAGGCTCAAGGGTGTGTCAAGGTTTACTCCACAATTCTGATTTATGATCAAGGTAGTTTTTCTCTTGACTAAGCCACAAGAAGACTCAAATTTGAGCTCTATGCTAGCCTAGAAGGGTTGTTTCAATCGAGATATGTTCAACCAAAGGAAGGAAAAAGTTAAGAGATTGTCCAAGCTCATAATAGAGTCCCTCTCAGCCTACTCAAACAATTCTCCAATAGCGTTGTAGCTACAACCTTTCTAATGATCTAAGTTATTGAGGCTATGTCCATAGTCCGAGGTGGATGAGGGTATCACAATGGAGATGCTAACCAATTCTAAGCTTAAAAGAAGATTTTTCTCACTTGTTACAGGTCTGAGGTTATATGTTTCTTACACAGTCCGAGCTAAAATCGCACCAAGTTGTAATAGTAATTGTTCTCATTTTATCCTAGGTTTGAAGCTAACCACAGTGAATAGTCTGAGTTTCTTCCATTGCCCACATATCCAAGATACGTTACAAGAGACTTGTCCAAGAGATTTTAATGCAGCCTGTGCTGCTCTCACACACAGGCTTGATTCTCTGCATTGATTTTCCTAGCTTTCTCAAGATACTTGCCTCATATCTGAAGACCCATGCCTGAAATCATAGGTTCATGCTACCAGTGCTAAGACCGATCCCTCAAAAAAAAAAATTCAGTTTATTCAGGTTACAAGGGCACAAATCCGAAGCCTTTTTAATAAACTAAGCTATCATAAAAATATGATCACAAGTAGAAATCCCTAAATCCAAGCTCGAGCAACTTCCTGTATATGTGCACCTTTTTCCAGGTCTGAGCAACTTCATATTTTTATCTAGAGATGTGAATTGTGTCTTATCTTTCACTATGATGCAGCTATTGTGACCATAGCGAAGACCAAGCCTGACAACAAGGATGGGTATGGAGATGGAGAATATTTTGAGCAAAAGAAATTGCGTGCGGGCCTCAATTCAACGATTATTCACGAGAAGCCTAACGTGAAATGGAGTGATGTGGCAAGGCTTGAAAGTGCCAAATCGTCTTTGCAAGAGGCAATTATCCTTCCTGTGAGACAAACGTCAAACGTCTAGTGCAAATCCAGGACAGTGGAGAAATCAGAATCCAGGACGGTGGAGAAATCGAGTATGGCAGGACGAATTAAACTCACCCACATGTCAACATGTAATTGGTTAGAAGGGTGATGAGGAAGGTTTCTGATTGGGTGGGGTGAATAGTGTTTGCCTACCCAATCTCATAAAGAAAACGCCTTCGGCGTAATTAAAAAAATAACCATATAAAAAATGCATATAAAACAAAAATAAATCACATGTTAATTGGTTTATTATTAAACCAACCATAACAAAATGACTATATATATATATATGTGTGTGTTAACTTAATTTAAAACCCACATTAAATACACATGTATTATAAGGCATACATTTGTTATAACAAAATGATGCTTCGTTTTAAAACAAAACACATATATACCATATGTTATACAGCATAACAACCCATTAATACCATATATATTACATGGCGGAGGTGGTTGGGGGTAGGCCACCCGATGCGAGCACCCCCCGAATTAAAATAACATTTATTTTTTAAAAACGTTATTGCACCAAGTATGGGAGGGTCGGGATTTGACCCCCCGACCTCTCCTCAACAAATTCCAAACTTAACCAATGTGCCACAACAACTCCTTTGGGGATTCCGCCTTCATTTTAATATTTAAACACAATTTTTTCCCAGTGCACCCAAGTCATGTGCAAGAACGCAGTTCGAGGTAGAGACAAAGGCAGAATGGTGGCACGAATTTCAAGACAAAGAATGTCCTTTTGATGCTTGGAGAATCTTTTGAGGTAAAATTTTCCTGCATCAGAATGTATTAAAATTTATATGCATTTTAACCAGAATTTCACAGGGAGCGTGATGGTGCACCCAAATTTTCCATTTGAGCAATGGTTTTGATGTTTACCTGTGGAGGATAATCTTCAAGAATCTTGAGGGAATCTTTCAGATTCCTTGGAGGCCGAAATTCACCGGTGTCAGAATGAGGTCAACCTTATACTCATTCTTCTCAAATTTTCGCAAGGATCTAAATGGCGAGATTAGATTCTTATTTTGAGTTGTAGATTTCTAGATTCCCTATGGAGTAGCATCTTTGAGGAATTTAGGGGGAATCTAAAAGATTCCCTACAACCCAGATTTCGACAGTGTCAGAATTCAACAAATTGATAGTCGATCCTACACCTCTCGGCGGCACAAGTTTAGCGATGCATTCAGATTTTCCATCTGAGCCTTATGTTTTTTGGCCACTTTTCAAAGTGGTGCAAGTGTCAGCATTTTGAGAGTGAGTAGTCGATTTCACACCTTTTGACGCCACGAGATTGATGGTGATTTCAGATTGCAACAGTTTATCATCATTTTCTTCAGATAGCTCCATGATGTGAGGTATATGCAGTATGCTCATGTACTTCTTTTTGCCATGATATGCATTGTGTTGTATGGATCCCTGTTGATGTTTTATGTGGGATCTTGTTTTGTTTTTGATGTGAGATGTATTTTCTATCATGGATTTGTATTACGTTGAGATCCCTTTGCTGCAATGTTGGTAGGATACTCATTGTTACCATGTATGTTTGATTGAGATCCCTTTGTTGCCATGTTCGTCGGGATACTCATAGTCATCATCCATGTGAAATTTTCATGCTGATAGGAGTCCTTTTAAGAGTGAGAGTTCCTGTAGCGGAACATCTCAAGGAGAGATCCAGCCAGTCTTGTAGGAGGGCATTTCCCTTGTATGACAAAGAAAATACCATCCATGTACATGTTGTGTAACCATCTCCAAAAATAGAAGAAAAGAGATATCAACACCTTAGAAATAAGCCACTTCGAGGGGGCAACCTCCAATACATTACATAAATGAACAATTCTTGGATGATCCAATTTACAAAACCTCCTTTCTATATATAGGAGTCCACGGGGCCATAATGTAATCCTAGTGGGCCACAATGTAATCCTAGCTGACCTAACAATAATAAATAAAGGGCACAATAATAACAAAATGGGGGCTACAAGGGTACAATAATAACAATAAGGAGGTTACACTAACAACAATAAGGGACTATGATAGTAATATAGGGACCCAACATGCCCCTCTCCTTCAAAAAAGTGTTGTCCTCAATGCTTGAGTAGATATGGGTGCTTTTGTATAAAATTCGCATCCTCCCATGTAGAATCTTCAGTGGTAAGTTCTTCCACTTGATGAGATACTCTAAAATTGATCAATTTCATAGTTGTCGATTTCTTCTTTCCGTGGCCACTTCAAGTTCCAATATGATTTTTCCTTCCTTTTAAAATTCTGGCAATATTGTTTGAACTAGAATATTTTCACCTATAACCTTCTTTAAGCATGAAACATAGAAAATTGGATGCACTCGCAAAGAAGCAAGAAGCTCCAATTTGTATGCCATAGTACCAATCTTTTGCAACACCTTGTAAGTACCATAGTATTTTGGCGATAATTTATTATCCTTCTTAGCTTGCTTGAGGGACATTTTTTTTGTATGGTTGTAGTCGTAAAAATACCCAGTCTCCTACATCAAAATTTCTCTCGCCATGATGTTGATTTGCCTGTTATTTCATTCGATTTTTTTCCAAATTCAGGTTATCCTTTAAGAGCTGGAGAACTTCTTGTTGATGCTCGATGTGATCTTCCACTGCTTGAACCTTCGAATTTTCTCTTAAAAATGATGTGATGGATGGTGGATGATATCCATAAAGTGCCATAAATGGGGGTCATTTTTGCTGCAATATGGAAGTAAAGTGTTATACCACCCATCAAGCAAGAGGTAACCACTTGACCCATTGTGTTTGTTTATCGATACAAAACAATGAAGATATCCTTCCAAACATTTATTTACTATATGAGTTTGACCATCGTATTGAGGATGATAAGATGAGCTATGAGCTAATTGAGTACCCAAACAAGAAAATAACTCCGTCCAAAAATTTCCAGTAAAAATGGTATCTCTGTCACTCATAATAACCCTTGGGTTTCCATGTAGCTTTTGAATTGTGTCCATAAATGTAGTAGCAACTGTACTTGCTTTAAATGGATGAGATAATGCACAAAAGTGTGCATACTTGGTAAGTCTATCAACTACCACCATGATGACACTCTTTGATTCGGACTTAGGTAAACCCGTGATAAAATCCATTGAAATATCCTCCCAATGTTGACTTGGAATGGATAAAGGTTGTAGAAGACCCGGGGTCTTAATTGTTTCCACTTTATTCTCACGGAAAACCAAACATTCCCACACAAACTTTTGAATATCGATTTAAGGCCATCCCAAAAATTCTTCTTCACCTCGTGTGTCAAAATCCTGAGTGTCCTCCTAAAGGAGAAGTGTGCACCTAAGAATCTTTGCTTTAGTTGGGAATTCTTACAAAGATATAAGCGACTTTGTACCATAAGGATGTACCATAAGGGAATCATTTTTCCAACTAAATGTATCAGATGTACCAGGATCTTGCTGCAACTTTTGAATGAGAGTCCACACTTCTTCATCCTTCTTCCATTCATCCCTTGATCTAGTTATCCAATCTGGTTGGATAATTGAAATGGCACAAAGCAATGCTTCCACCTCTTCATCCTTTCTTGAGAGTGCATCTGCAACAACATTTAGCTTCCCCTTTTTGTAGACAATTTCAAAGTGATAACCCAACATCTTTTGACCCATTTTTTTCTGCTCTTCTGAAGATAGTCTTTGTTCCAAAAAGTGTTTAAGACTATCATGATCAGTTTTTACCTTGAAGTGTCTTCCCATTAGGTAAGTTTTCCATTTCTTTAGTGCATGCGGTATTGCTAACATTTCCTTCTCATAAATAGGTTTCTGTAAATACTTTCCTTTGATTGGAAGACTTTCAAAAGCAATGGGTCTTCCTTCCCGCATTAAAACTGCACCAATTCCATTTCCCGAGGCATCACATTCCACAATAAAGGTTTTTGTGAAGTCTGGCGTAGCTAAGACCGGTGCTAGGCACATTGCCTCCTTAAGACGTTCAAAGGCCTTAGTTGCTTCAGGAGTCCATGAAAATGCATCTTTCTTCAATAATGTTGTTAGAGGTGCCGCTATTCTCCCATACCCCAACAAACTTGCGATAACACTCGTTAACCCGAGAGAAAAAAAATCCTCGCAACTACTTTATGGTTGTGGGGACTTTCCATTCCTTAATGGCTTTAATTTTGTTAGGGTCTACCTTAACTCCCTCGTGAGATACAATATGACCCAGATATTCCACCTCTTGTACTCCAAAGAAACGTTTGGATGTTTTTGCATATAATTGTTTCTTCTGCAATAGTTTGAGCACCCTGTCAACATGTTGAACATGATCCTTCCAAGACCTGTTGTAGACTAGTATATCATCAAAAAATACTAGCACAAATTTTGTAAGGAAGGATTTGAAAATGGAATTCATCAAGCCTTGAAATGTAGAAGGTGCATTGGTAAGGCCAAAATGCATGACCAAAATTCATAATGACCCTCATGAGTTCGAAATGTTGTTTTCGGAATATCTTCGCCTTCATTCTAATTTGATGACATCCCCGAATGAAGATCCAACTTGGTAAAATAAATTGCTCCATGTAATTCATCCAATAATTCATCAATCACGTGGAATGGGAAATTTGTCTTTAATGGTGAGCTTATTAAGCTCCCTATAATCCGTAACATTCTAAGATCTCATCCTTCGTGTACCAATACTACTAGAGTAGAGAAATAAATTTGACTAGGTTGAATTATACGAGCCTCTAACATTTCAGCAATCATACATTCAATTTCTCTCTTTTGGACATAAGGATATCTATAAGCCCTGATGTTTGGAGGAACACTTCCCGGAATCAAGTGAATAGCATGATCATGATCATAAATAGGTGGGAGTCCTTTTGGAGTTTCAAACACCTTGGAATGATTGTCCAAGACTTGTTGGAGATCTCGTTAAATAGATGATTTTGATGTCGGAACTTCTAGTGTGAGCATAATTCTTTGTGAAATTACTCCTCGTTGTTCTTTCTTTGTAGTTATGTCATGACATTCGAGCTTATTATCCTTCCCGGTTTTCCCTTCAATACCCCCGTAATTCGACTTCCTTTCCTTCTGAAAAAAATTTCAAGAAAATTTCTTGAAAATTAAAAGCTACCGTCCCCAATGATTGTAACCATTGTACTCCTAGTGCAACATCAGCACCTCCCATAGGAATGAAAAGCATTGGACTATTCAGTACATATTCTCCCATGGTTAGCTTGATATTATGGCATTTTCCAGAGCAATTTATAATTCCTCGATTTGCACCATCACTTGACATTCTGGTGCTGGGTATAGGAAACAATTCAATTCCTTGGCTACCTTACAATGAATAAAATTATGGGTACTACCTAAATCAATCAACACTATTACCTTTTCTTCTTCATATTTACTTCTATCTTGAGAGCTTGAGGAGTGGTAATTCCTGCAATTGCATTACGCGATAGGGTCAGACTCATTTCTTCCTCTTCTTGGGTTGGTTCCTGGTGTATATCCTCTTCTTGTTCATTTTCTTCTTCCTCTTCACAATCTATGTAAAATAATTTCTTCTCAACACACTAATGACCTTTAGTGTATTTGCTATCACAACCAAAAACAAAGTTCTTGCTCTTTTAAGAACAATTGTTGTGGTGTCAACCTTGTAGGTTGTGGAAATCTAGACGTAGTAACACTTCCTTCTTTATAGAATTGAGTGGTAGGCTTCCTTTGTCGCCATAATTTTTACATTCAACTTTTCTTGCCAACCTAAATGCCTTCTCCAATGAATCGTGTCTAACGCGAACTTCATGTTGGATGTTATCCTTTAAAGTGCCTATGAAGAGATCAATCCTCTGTTCCTCCGGGAATATCGCCACCCTTATATTCAATTTTTGAAGTCCTCAATGTGTCGCCCCAATAAACGCTTTTGTTTGAGATTTATCAATTGGCTAAAGTTAGTATGTTGCCTTTTGTATCCTCATAATGTGCTATCATTTCTTCTGTAAAAATTAGCCAAGTGACGATTTTTTTATGGGAGCAAAGCCATCGATACCATAAAAATGTATTTTGTTCTAAATGTAAAGTTGCAATGCGTATCTTTTCTGTGTTTTTCACATTATGGAGATCAAAATATTGCTCCATATGTAGTATCCATGTTACAGGATCCTTCCCATCAAACTTCCTCATATCCATTTTTGGAATATGGTGGTTCTTCCCGCCAACATTAGAGTTTATGAAATCGCGATTAACATTTATTTTGTTCTCACCATGAGGTTCTTCTACTATATTTTCACCATTAGGAAACATTTCTTGTATCAACTTGGTCAAACCTTCGATGTCTACTTTTAGGTCATTCTTCATGTTTTTCATGTTGTTTTCCATGTTGTCTTTCATGTCATCCATCTTATCTTCCATGCCATCTTCCATGCCATCCATCTTAGCTTCCACGCCAGCTTCCATGCCTTTCTTCAAACCATCCATCTTCTCTTCCATGCCTTTCTTCAAAACTTTCATTTCATTTTTTGTTGCTCTTTGCGAGAGTGAAATTTGTTTCACTTGCTCTTGTAATTTTGATAGATCATGTTGCAATTCTTCATCTTCATGAGTCATAGTAGAACCTTCTAAAGGCTTAATGGGTGTTGAATTATTTTTAGGGGCCATTTTAAAAACCAATACTGATATCTATTCTACAATATTCCCTTGGAATCAACTCGACTTGATTTTTCAAACAAGACTTCTGCAATTTGGAAAAAAATACACACCTTTTACTTGCTTTTTCAACACTCTATATTGAAATTGAATTATCCCCGTGATTGGCAAAGACTTCAATATCTGAATTTTGGTACCCACGTAGCCCTCTCGAATTATCTTTAAAATGCCACGTTCAACTCCGATTTGGATTCTTAAAGACAAAGTTGTGTCTAATCTCCCACAATGACCTAATTATGGACTGTTCAAGAGAGCGAACTTGTATGACTTGTCACGTGTCACTCGTTGTCCTTTGTCTCTGAAATTGATAGCCAAGAAACTAAAGTCCGTGTAATTATGACCAATTTTTACGGCACTCCAATCCGATGCCCAACGAGTGATTTATTGAAATTTTCCCACGATCACTTCTTTGAGATGAAATTCAGGACCCTGAAAAAGCACTACCTTCCACAGATCATATCTCCAAAAATATTGTGAACCAAGCTCTAAAATATTTTGAAGACTTTCCTCAGGATTTCAGCTTCGCACCATATGAATTTCAGATTCTGAACCTTCGTGGAAAAAATTTTATAGCGAAATTCCACGTGACCCGTTTTAGGAGCCTCGAAAAAGACCCAACTTGCCGCATCATATCTCCGAAAATATTGTGAACCAAGCTCTCGAATTTTTTGACAATCTTCCTCAGATTTGGCTTCGTACCCTAAAAATCTTAGCTTCTGAAACTTTGTAGAAAAAAACTTATAGTAAAAATTCCATGATGACCTGTTTGGAGCAATGAAACCCTAGAATCCAAAGCTCTTATACCAAATGTTGAGAAACCAGCTCCAAAAAGAGAAGAAAAGAGATATCAACGCCTTAGAAATAAGCCACTTCGAGGGGGAAACCTCCAATACATTACATGAATGAACAATTCTTGGATGATTCAAATTACAAAACCTCCTTTCTATATACAGGAGTCCATGGGGCCATAATGTAATCCTAGTGGGGCCACAATGTAATCCTAGCCGACCTAACAATAATAATTTAAGGGAACAATAATAATAAAATGGGGGTTACAAGGGTACAATAATAACAATAAGGGGGTTACACTAACAACAATAAGGGACTATACTAGTAATATAGGGACCTAACAGTACATCATCACTCTTTCCAGCACTTAATGCAGCGGCCTACACCATCTTGACACCGAGGCCTGAAGACGTAGTCCCTCTTGGACAAACTTCGTTATCAATCTCTTAACTTGCTAATTCTTGTTATGTTCCTCTTCTTTCCAGCATACATATATGTTATTTTATTTTCATTAATGCTTTGATGCAATTCTAACATATAAGTCGAAGTAAAAGGTCTTGGTTTAAAGGGTAGCGAAATATACGTGGATCAAGTGGTATCAGAGCGGTCTTCTTGCTAATTTGGATTGTACGCGTGAACCATTGAATGTTTGCTGAGTTGATAAATGGAGGATGTCAAAGAAATTTATGAGACCATGCTCAGGGTGTCTGACAAAGCGGACATGTTGTACGAAGCATATGAGAAACAAGGAGTAGATAATGCTGAGTTGAAAACAATCCTACAGGAAGAGAAGGAGGAAAAACATCGATTGCATCTTCAATTGCAAGCCATGATAGAGGCATTGGAAGAATTGAAGCGTAACAATGAAAGTCTTCAAGCAGATCATGAGGCAGTGAAGACACTCCTACAGGAAGATAAGGAGGAGAAGCAGCGATTGCAGCTTCAGCTACAAGCTGCGATAGAGGCCTTGGAGGAAGTGAAGCGTAAGGAAGGTTCAGAGAAGTCTTCATCACATGCTTCCAAATCGACATTTGAGGTAAAAAACTGTTGTTAGGTCCATATATTACTAGTATAGTACATTATTTTTGCTAGTGTAACCCCCTTATTGTTATTGTTGTACCCATGTAACCCCCATATTGTTATTATTTTTCCCTTACATTATTATTGTTAGGTCGACTAGGATTACATTGTGGCCCCATGGACTCCTATATATAGAAAGGAGGTTTTGGTCATTTGAATCATCCAAGAATTGTTCATTTATGTAATGTATTGGAGGTTACCCCCTCGAAGTGGCTGATTTTTGAGGCATTGATCTCTCTTTTCTTCTATTTTTGGAGTTGGTTTCATAACATTTGGTATCAGAGCTTTGGATTCTAGGGTTTCGCTGCTCCAAACAGGTCATCGTGGAATTTTCGCTATAAATTTTTTTCTACGAAGGTTCAGAAGTTAGAATTTTTACAAAGTAAAGCCGAAATCCTGAGGAACTTCATGGAAAAATTTCAGATCTTGGTTCGAAATATTTTCGGAGATATGATCTGTACAATTTAGGGATTTTTGCAGGCTCCTGAATTTAACCTAAACAGGTCACCATGGAATTTTCACTATAAATTTGTTTCTACGAGGGCTCAGAAGCTGAAATTTTCATAGAGAGAAGCTGCAATCCTAAGGAATGTTGTGGAAAAATTTCAGAGCTTATTTCACCATATTTTCAGAGATAGGGTCTGCGGAAGTTGGGGATTTTTCAAGATCCCGAATTTCATCTCAAAGAGGTGACCATGGGAAAATCGTCATAACTCTCTCTCTGAGCATTGGATTGGAATTATGTAAAAAGTGGCCGCAAGTACACAGATTGTAGTTTCTTCTGTATCAATTTCAAAGCCGAAGGAGGAAATAGTGACACGTGGCAAGTCATACAAGTTCGCTCTACTGAACCAGTCCATGATTAGGTCATCGTAGGAGATTGGGCATAACTTTTTCTTCAAGAATCCAAATCAGGTTAGACCTATGGCATTCAAAATATTATTTAGACGGCTACTTTAGGGTCGAATTTTAAATATTGAAGATCTGAAATCACAGAGATAATTCATTTTCAATACCGAGCTCCTCAAAATCAAGAAAAATGTGTGTATTTTTTTCAAATTGCATAAGTCTTGTTTGAAAAATCAGTTTTAAGTGATTCCAAAGGCCTGTTGAGCATAGGTATCAGTATTGGGTTCTAAAATGCCTCCTAAAAATAATTCAACACCCGTTAAGCCCTCAGAGTACTCTACTATGACTCATGAAGATGAAGAATTGCAACATGATCTATCAAAATTACAAGAGCAAGTGCACCAAATTTCGCTCTCGCAAAGAGCAACAAAAAATGAAATGGAAGTTTTGAAGAAAGGCATGGAAGCAAAGATGGATGGTTTGAAGAATAATATGGATGGTTTGAAGAAAGGCATGGAAGCTATATGGATGGCATGGAAGTTGGCAAGGAAGCTAAGATGGATGACATGGAAGAAAAAATGAAAGACAACATGGACAACATGAAGAATGATCTAAAAGTAGACATGGAAGGTTTGAAAAAGTTGATACAAGAAATTTTTCCTAATGGAGAAAATATAGTAGAGGAAACTCATGATGAGAACAAAATAAATGTTAATCACGATTTCATAAACCCTAATGTTGGATGGAAGAACCACCATATTCCAAAGATGGATATGAGGAATTTTGATGGAAAGGATCTCGTAACATGGATACTACAAATGGAGCAATATTTTGATCTCAATAATGTGCAAAACACACAAAAGGTACACATTGCAATTTTACATTTAGAACAAAATACATTTGTCTGGTATCAATGGCTTTGCTCTCGTAAAAAAATTGTCACTTGGTCAATTTTTACAGAGGAAATGATAGTGCACTATGAGGATACAAAGAGAAACACCTTCTTTAGCCAATTGATAAATCTCAAACAAAAGGGTTCAGTGGGGGAGCACATTGAGGACTTCCAAAAATTGAATATAAGGGTAACTGATATTCCAAAGGAACACAAGATTGGTGACTTCATAGGGACTTTAAAGGATAACATCCAACATGAAGTTCGCGTTTGGGAACCTGATTCATTGGAGAAGGCATTCATGTTGGCAAGAAAAGATGAATGTAAAATTATGGTGACAAGGAAGCCTACCACTCACATCTATAAAGATGGAAGTGTTTCTACTACTAGACTTCCACAACCTACAGGGTTGACACCACAAAAATTGGAAGAAAAAAGAGCAAAAGGGCTTTGCTACAGTTGTGATAGAAAATACACTAAAGGTCATAAGTGTGCTAAGAAGAAATTATTTTACATATATTGTGAAGATGAAGAAGAAAATGAACAAGAAACTTCAAAAGAAGAGGATATACACTAGGAACCAACCCTAGAAGAAGAAGAAATGAGTCCGACCATATCGTGTAATGCATTGGCATGAATTACCACCCCTCAAACTCTCAAGATAGAAGGACATATCAAGAAGAAAAAGGTAATAGTGTTGATTGATTCGGGTAGTACCCATAATTTTATTCATTGTAAGGTAGCCAAGGAATTGAATTGTTTCCTATACCCAGCACCAGAATGTCAAGTGATGGTTTCAAATGGAGGAACTATAAATTGCTCAGGAAAATGCCATAATATCAAGCTTTCCATGGGGGAATATGTATTGAATATTCCAATGCTTTCCATTCCAATGGGAGGTGTTGATGTTGTACTAGGAGTACAATGGTTATAATCTTTGGGGACGATAAATTTTCATTTCCAAGAACTTTTCTTGAATTTTTTTTCGGAAGGAAAGGAAATCGAATTACAAGGTATCGTAAGGAAGCCAGGAAAGATAATAAGCTCTAATGTCATGACAAAGCTTCTAAAGAAATAAGAATGAGGCGTAATTGCACAATTATGCTCACTAGAAGTTCCAACATCAAAATCATCTATTTCTCCAGATATCCAAAAAGTCTTGGACAATCATTCCAAGGTTTTTGAAACTCTGAAAGGAATCCCACCTATTCGTGATCATGATCAAGCTATTCATTTGATTCCAGGAAGTGTTCCTGCAAACATCAGGACTTACAGAGATATCCTTATGTCCAAAAGATCGAGATTGAACGTATGATTGCATAAAAGTTAGAGGCTGGTATAATTCAACCTAGTCAAAGTTCTTTCTCTGCTCCAGTAATATTGGTGCACAAGAAGGATGGATCATGGTGCATGTGTCCAGATTATAGGGAGCTCAATAAGCTCATTATTAAAGATAAATTTCCCATTCCTGTGATTGATGAATTATTGGATGAATTACATGGAGCAATTTATTTTACTAAGTTGGATCTTCGTTCAGGATATCATAAAATTAGAATGAAGACTGAAGATGTTCCGAAAAAAACATTTCGAACTCATGAGGGTCATTATGAATTTTTGGTCATGCCTTTTGGCCTTACCAATGCACCTTCTACATTTCAAGGGTTGATGAATTCCATTTTCAAACCCTTCCTTAGAAAATTTGTGCTAGTATTTTTTGATGATATACTATTCTACAACAGGTCTTGGAAGGATCATGTTCAACATGTTGACAAGGTGCTCAAACTATTGGAGGAGAAACAATTATATGCAAAAACATCAAAATGTTTCTTTGGAGTACAAGAGGTGGAATATCTGGGTCATATTGTATCTCACAAGGGTGTTAAAGTAGACCCTAACAAAATTTATTCCATTAAGGAATGGAAAGTCCCCACAACCATAAAGCAGTTGCGCGGATTTCTCAGGTTAACAGGGTATTATCGCAAGTTTTTTAAGAATTATGGGAGAATAGCAGCACCTCTAACAACATTATTGAAGAAAGATGAATTTTCATGGACTCCTGAAGCAACTAAGGCCTTTTAACATCTTAAAGAGGCAATGTGCCTAGCACCAGTGTTAGCTATGCCAGACTTCACAAAAACCTTTATTGTGGAATGTGATGCCTTAGGAAATGGAATTGGTGCTAATTTAATGCAAGAAGGAAGACTCATTGCTTTTGAAAGTCCTCCAATCAAAGGAAAGTATTTACAAAAGGATATTTATGAGAAGGAAATGTTGGCAATACTACATGCACTAAAGAAATGGCGACCTTACCTAATGGGAAGACACTTCAAGGTAAAAACTGATCATGATAGTCTTAAACACTTTTTGGAACAAAGACTATCTTCAGAAGAGCAACAAAAAATGGGTCACAAAGATGTTGGGATATGACTTTGAAATCATCTACAAAAAAAGGGAAGCTAAATGTTGTTGCAAATGCACTCTCAAGAAAGGATGAAGAGGTGGTAGCATTTATGTTCCATTTCTATTATCCAACCAGATTGGATATCCGAAGCAAGGGATGAATGGATGAAGGACGAAGAAGTGTGGACATTCATTCAAAATTTGCAGCAAGATCCTAGTACATCTGATATGTTTAGTTGGAAAAATGATTCCTTATGGTACAAAGATCGCTTATATATTTGGAAGAATTCCAAACTAAAACAAAAGATTCTTTTGGAATTGCACACTTCTCCTTTAGGAGGACACTCAGGATTTTTAAAAACTTACCACAGGGTGAAGAAAGAATTTTTTTGGGATGGCCTTAAATCGGATATTCAAAATTTTGTGGTGGAATATTTGGTTTGCCAACAAAATAAAGTTGAGACAATTAAGACCCCAGGTCTTCTACAACCTTTATCCATTCCAAGTCAACGTTGGGAAGAGATTTCAATGGACTTTATCACAGGTTTACCTAAGTCCGAAGGAAAGAGTGTCATCATGGTGGTAGTTGATAGAATTACCAAGTATGCACACTTTTGTGCATTATCTCATCCATTTAAAGCAATTACAGTTGCTACTGTATTTATGGAAACAATTTAAAAGCTACATGGAAACTCGAATTTTATTGTAAGTGGCAGAGATCCCATTTTTACAGGAAATTTTTGGACGGAATTATTTCTTTTTTGGGTAGTCAACTAGCTCATAGCTCATCTTATCATCCTCAATCCGATGGTCAAACTGAGATAGTGAATAAATTTTTGCAAGGATATCTTCGTTGTTTTGTATCTGATAAGAAAGCACAATGGGTCAAGTGGTTACCTCTCGCTGAATGGTGGTATAACACTTCCTTCCATACTGCAGCAAAAATGACCCCATTTATGGCACTTTATGGATATCATCCACCATCCATCACATCTTCTTTAAGGGAAAATTATAGGGTTCAAGCAGTGGAAGATCACATTGAGCATCAACAAGAATTTCTCCAACTCTTAAAGGATAACCTAAATTTGGCACAAAATCGAATGAAACAACAGGCAGATCAACATCATAGCGAGAGAAGTTTTGATGTAGGAGACTGGGTATTTTTATGGCTATAAACGTAAAAACAAATGTCCCTCAAGCAAGCTAAGAAGGATAATAAATTATCACCAAAGTACTATGGTCCTTACAAGGTGTTGCAAAAGATTGGTAATATGGCATACAAATTGGAGCTTCCTGCTTCTTCGCGAGTGCATCTAGTTTTCCATGTTTCATGCTTAAAGAAGGTTACAGGGGAAAAAATTCGAGTTCAAATAATATTTCCAGAACTTGATGAGGAATGAAAAACCATAATGGAACCTGAAGCGATCACGGAAACAAGAACTCGAAAGCTACGAAATCGATCAATTTCAGAGTATCTCATCAAATGGAATAACTTACCCACTGAAGATTCTACATGGGAGGATGAGAATTTTATACAGAAGCATCGGGACCTACCCAAGAGTTGAGGACAACACTTTTTTTAAGGAGAGGGGCATGTTAGGTCCATATATTACTAGTATAGTCCCTTATTGTTGCTAGTTTAACCCCCTTATTGTTATTGTTGTACCCCTGTAACCCCCATATTGTTATTATTGTGCCCTTACCTTATTATTGTTAGGTTGGCTAGGATTACATTGTGGCCCCATGGACTCCTATATATAGAAAGGAGGTTTTGGTCATTTGAATCATCCAAGAATTGTTCATTTATGTAATCTATTGGAGGTTGCCCCCTCGAAGTGGTTGATTTCTAAGGCGTTGATCTCTCTTTTCTTCTATTTTTGGAGCTGGTTTCATAGCAGTTGTGATCATTATTCAGTTTCATCTTCACATGCTATTATTTATGTTGGAAATGTGGAGATTCCCATTACAGGAATCAACATGAGACTCCTTACCAAGATGGAGTACAAAGGAGGAGGACTTGGCATTCATGGCCAAGGCATAACTTAGCCATTGGAGGTTGTTCAGAGACCTCGCTATGCAGGTTTGTGATACATTGAAGGAGAATGTTTGAAGGACATCAAAGGAAAACAAACATTGTTGAACTCATAGGAGAAAGGATTGATGGGAACACTTCACCATCATCCCATGGAAGTGCATGTTGTAGTGAAATATATGAGGCAAGCTCTCATCACCATGATCGCACCAGAGACCACCAGGGAAGGTATAACAAGTCTCACTATTCCAGAGTTCATTTTGATTATAATAATGTTGCCAATTATGGACGTAAATCATGGCATTGAAAAACTTGTCATTTTTGTGGTTTACATAACCGTGTGTTTGCTGAGTGTTGGAAAAGAATGACAACACAAAGGAGGATGAGGCGTGAAAATCCTTCTTCGCAGCAGAAAAAGAAATTGGTTAAGCAGGTCTGGAGGAAGAAAACTTTTGCAGCCAGCGCAACCAAAGTGGTCATCAAAGAGCCACATGTTTGAGGCTCCATCCAGAGCAGCACCTTAAGGACAAAGAGTCGGTGCATGAACCGGTTGAAACAATTGTTCGATAAGCCAATACGCCACAGGGAGATGATCCATTCACTTTGATAAGTGAGAGATGGATTTTCTAGATGTGGTAGGGTGTCATGGACTTATTTGTAAATCATATGTTACATTTTTAACTGTAAAAGTGATGATGTGTTTTCCATCGCTTGCTAAGCAACCATGATATTTTGGCCTTGTTTTGTAAATCGTGTGATGCATTTCTTTCATGTAAAAGTGATGAGGTGTTTGTCATCACTTCGAAATTCCACAATGATATTTTTTGCCTTGTAATGATAGCTAGGGTCTGATTTCCATTTGATGTAAAATTTACCACCACCTATGTGTTATAAACTCGTGGCAAGTATGAAAATGTTTGGATCATAGTTGGTCGTAATTTGAGCATGTAATTTGTAAGAGATTGTACTACAAGTTTGCAGAAGATGCATGTGTCAGTTCATCGCTTAAGGCTCCGAAGAACAAAGGTGAAGGAGATGGAAGGGTGACCTTTTTCAGGACACTTGTGGTGCATACATTGTACACAGCAGTTACAGATTATTGTTGATGCTTTTGGAGGACCAAAAGCTCCTCAGTGGGGAGGAATGATCTAGGTGGCTCCAAAGACACACACAAGACAAAGAGGGCTTACGAAAGCTCGAAGTTCAAAGTGATAGGAAGGTGGAAAATGAAGCTTCAGATTGAAGAGCTCATCGCCCTGATAGCAACGGTGTGAACGACGCATCAATCCAAGCTCGTATGAGGGAGTTAGAGCAGTTTGAAGCTTTGTTAAGGTAGGGAACGTGGGGCCGACGGTGTGCCACATGGCATCCTAGTGAACATGTGAGACCCACATGGAAGCCCCTCTACTGCTGACATATGGCGCTTCTCTATTGGTCCTCAACCTGCATAAAAGACAATAAATAATATTAAAAAAATAACCATATAAAAAATGCATATAAAACAAAAATAAATTACATCTTAAATGGTTTATTATTAAACCAACCATAACAAAATGGTTATATAGATGCGTTAACTATTTAAAACCCACATTAAATATGCATGTATTATAAGGCATAAATTTGTTATAACTGAATGATGCTTCGTTTTAAAACAAAACACATATATACCATATGTTATACGGTATAACAACCCATTAATACCATATATATTACATGCCAGAGGTGTTTGGGGGCGGGATGCTCGATGCGGGTCCAGACCCCCCGAATTAAAATGACATTTTTTTTAAACGTTAATGCACCAACTATGGGAGGGTCAGGATTTGACCCCCCGACCTCTCCTCAACAAATTTCAAATTTAACCAATGTGCCACAACGAATCCTTTAGGGAGTCTGCCTTCATTTTAATATTTAAACACAGTTTTTTCCTAGTGCACACAAGCCATGTGTGGGCACACAGTTCGAGGCAGAGACAGAGGCAGAATGGTGGCACGATTTTCGAGACAGAGAATGTCCTTTTGATGCTTGGAGAATCTTTTGAGGTAAAATTTTCTTGTGTTAAAATGTATTAAAATTTATATGCATTTTAACCAGAATTTCGCAAGGAGCATGATGGTGCACCTAGATTTTCCATTTGAGCAGCAGTGTTGTAGATTCCCTGTGGAGGAGAATCTTCAGGAATATTGAGGGAATCTTTCAAATTCCTTGGAGGCCGAAATTCATCGGTGTCAGAATGAGGTCAACCTTATACTCATTCTTCTCATATTTTCGCAAGGATATCAATGGTGAGATCATATTCCTATTTTTAGTTGCAGATTTCTAGATTCCCTGTGGAGCAGCGTCTTTGAGGAATCTAAAATATTCCCTACGGCCCAGATTTCGACAGTGTCAGAATTCAACAAATTGACAGTCGATCCTACACCTGTCGGTGACACAAGTACAACGGTGCAGTCAGATTTTCCATCTGAGCCTTATGTTTTTTGGCCACTTTTCAAAGTGGAGTGCAAGTGTCACTATTCAGTGAGTGAGCAGTCGATTTCACACCTTTCAACACCACGATATTGATGGTGATTTCAGATCACAACAGTTTATCATCCTTTTCTTTAGATATCTCTAGGATGTGAGGTATATGCAATGTGATCAGGTACTTTTTTTTTCCATGAGATGCATTATGTTGTATGGATCCCTGTTGATGTTTGATGTGAGATCTTGTTTTGTTCTTGATGTGAGATGTAATTTCTATCATGGATTTGTATTATGTTTAGATCCCTTTGCTGCAATGTTGGTGGGATACTCATTGTCTCACCATGTATGTTTGATTGAGATCTCTTTGCTGCCATGTTCGGTAGGATACTCATAGTCATCATCCATGTGAAATTGTTATGCTGATAGGATTCCTGTTGAGAGTGAGAGTTCCTATAACAGAACATCTCATGGAGAGATCTAGCCACTCATGCGTGAGGGAATTTCCCTTGTGTCACAGAGAAAATACCATCCATGTACATCATTACTCTTTCCAACACCTAATGCAACAGCCTACACCATCTTGACATCAAGGCCCGGATACGTAGTCCCTCTTGGACGAAATCCGTTATTAATCTCTTAAGTTGCTAATGCTTGCTATGTTCCTCTTCTTTCCAGCATACATATATGTTATTTTATTTTCATTAATGCTTTAATGCAATTCTAACACACCAGTCGAAGTAAAAGGTCTTGGTTTAAAGGGTAGTGAAATTTACCCTGATCAATGAGCTATATATAGCCTTCTCCACAAGCGAATGTGTGCCACATGCAATTGAGCTGACTTGAGAAGGAGGGCTGATTTGGCTTCTTGGTGAGACAAATGACACTTGAAAAATTTCAATTTTATTCCATTTACAAGGGTCATGAAGAACATTCGCTTCTATTTTTTTTTTTTTGACCAATACAAAGCACGAAGAACATGTTTGACAACAACAAGAATAATAATAATAATAATTTACTTTGTTAAAAATACACCATAATTTGTTATTATGAAGACCGACCATAACTACATACTTCAACATATACCATTAATTTCAGTGACATAAATTTGAGCTCTGGTGAGTGTAGTAAGGGAGATCTTGGTTTTAGTTTTGGTTTTTGAGAGAACATAATAAGGGGAATTTTTTATTTGGGAAATAAACTAGCCATTATATTGGAGGACATTAATGAGTTCTTGAGGTCGGACATTTGAACAACTTTAGAGATTCTTGTTTGCAAATTTATGTGGGTAGGATTTGAAGAAGAAAAGTTTAGAATATGCTCCATAGTTTGAATTTTGAGTTGACGTTTCAAGTCCATACTAGGACCCATCATCAAGACGAGAAACTTGAGAGAAGAAGGAGAAGGGATAAAGTATAAATAGAGATGAAGGAAAGGGGAAAGGATAAATAACTGACTAAACAATCCTTAAAAGCCTAAATACATAGAAATCTTAAAAATAGAAATGAATGAGGGAATAGTACTGATTTTAGGTTAAAGAATAAAATATTAATAAAATGTTAATATAGAATATACTATGATTATTAATATAAAATAATTATTATTTAAAGAAATATAAACATATTAAAATGATGTTAAAATAATAATTATTTAATGAAATATAAACCTATTAGTATAATATGGTTATATTAATAGATTAGTAAAATATTAATATTATATTAATTAATAAGATAATATTATGTTAATAATATATTAAGATAATAGTATTAGTATTAATAAATCATATTAATGAAGTAAATTTAATGTATTAAAATTAAGGACATAAAGTACCAATTATATAATTATATTAACAAATCATTGTATTAAAAATTAATATGGCATACTTAATAAACAAGTATAATAATATTAATGTAATCCAATAATATTAATATAATTATGCACTAAACCTTAAAAATGCAAGGGATGATAAGCCTTAGAGATGGGAGATGAGAGGGAGTCAAATTATACTTACTTCAAGATCACCATACCAATCAAGGTTGTTAGGGTGCTTCATTATTTTGAGCCCTTCTCTAAACTTTCTTTTGAAATAGCGATCCTCTCTTGAGATAATTCTAGTGCCTTAAACCCATAAATGATGCTTGGAATTGAGGGAATGTTCAACAAGAGCAGAGGAGTGAGTGCATTGATTCTTAATGTCATCTCCATGCTCTTCAATTCTTATTTTAAACAATCTTCCAGTCTCACCAATCTAGCTTCTTCCACAAGAGAAACCGACTTTGTAAATGCCTTTAAGTTGTCATTGGTCAATTATGACCTTAACTGATTTCATATTGTGTTTTATTGTTTCAAGAGGTTTGAATATAGAACCAATATTCCAATTTTTGATAACCTAAGAAATTTTGTGAGTGACACCATAGATGTATGGAAGATGAGATTTCTTATTGGAGGGTTGTACTATCTCTTCTTTTAGAGGGGGGTGGGAAGAGGAGGAGGGGGTCATCTTATTTTTTGCTCTGTTGATGGCTTTAAGAATGTCTTTCTTTTTATATCCAATTTCTCTAAAGACATTAGTAAGGTGGTTTAATTCTTGATCCAAGTGTTCTTGATCAGAAATTCTAACCGCTCTTAGGGCCAATGTATTGAGAATCCAAATTTTTTCAAGGGGATGATGGTGAGAGTTTGCGTGAAGGTAGATGCCAGTGTGAGTATTGTTTCTAAATACCTAATGACCGAATATTCCATCTTCATGTTTCATATTTAAAACATCGAGAAAGGAAATACAATTATTATTGTCAATTTCCATTGTGAATTTTATGTCTTCAGATATTGCATTCAAATGCTCAAGGGATTTAATTAGTTCATCCTTAACATGCTACCACTTTGCATTAGTATCATCAATATACCTTTTCCATATTTTAGGTTTCAAAGGGTAACAATCCAATGATTTCTTTTCAATTTTCTCCATATATAGGTTAACAACAATAGGCGATAATGGGGAGCCCATTGCAACACGAGTGACCTGTTCATAGTATTCTCCTTGGAAGATGAAGAATGTGGATTGAAGACAAGCTTTTGCAAGTTTGGTAGTTTTATAATCTGTTACCTCATACAGAGCGTTGATGACTTCTTTTAAGGGAATTTTGGTGAATAATGAAACTACATCAAAACTCACAATTAAGTCCTCCATTTCCACTTTTTCTTATTTAATGAGCTTGAAAAAATCATAAGAATCTTTGATGAAGGATTAAATATTCTCAATTAGGGGGCTTAGTCTACTTGCAACAAATTTTATTAACTCATATATGGGAGAACCAATGGTATTAGTAATGGGTCTTAATGGAATACCAAATTTATGAATCTTAGGGAGACCATAGACTCTTGGTGTTATCTCAAAGGTCGACATAAGTTTCTTCTTAGTGATTTCATCTACATTAGAATTATTGATTGCCTTCTTCACATCTTTTATAACCTTAGTGACATGGTTTTTGTCAAGTTTCCTATAGCTACCACAATTATCCTATTAATTATCAATATTATCCTATTAATTAATATAATATTAATAATTTACTAATATATAATATAACCTGTTGAGATTCAACAAGATGATGAGCTTAGTGAAAATTAAGCACCTTCACTAAGTGGGGCCCGTAGGCTATTTTTAGGTGTATGTCTATTTTTAGACATGGTGAGCATATTCTATAAGTTGCAGGATGCTATTTGTAGATGGTTGATCAAATGTGGAAAATAGATGAAATTATGTTTTTAGAATATTGGGCGAAGTCTATTTATAGATCGTCAATCTAAAAATAGATGCATGTCGATTATTATTAGCTCTTAATAATAATCCGACAATAAACATCAACTTATTCTCTTGGAGCACTTTATTTCAGTGAACAGGCAAATCAGTGGATTGAAGGAATTACGCAATTCCTAGGGTTTATGGTGGCTCATTCATGGAGGACTCAGTTAGAACTGAAGTGGCAAAGTTATGACAGAGCTGGAAGAGTAGTTACAGGATTTGTTATTCAGTTTAACTCAGTTAATGGAGTTAAACTCAGTTGAGCTAGTTGTATCTAGTCTAACTGAAAGATACACTAGTGAGAGTTAAGTGAATTAATTAGTTAATTAATTCACAACTAATAACTCATTAACAACTGAACAAATACAGCAGTTAACAACAGTGCATGTCAATTCCAGTGGAGACCCAGTGGAGAGATAGGTGAAAGGGTGAGATGGACTATCCGTTGTGACTATAGTGATGCATTCAATGCATCTGACACATATTGGAGTTGCCAATGAGGATTGCGCAGTCAAGGCAAGGCCAATTCGAATTTATTCAGAGGTCTTCTTCAGCAGGGATTGCGCAGTGGAGGCAGGCTGTCAGGAGGCAAGAAATTGGTGCATAGATATGCAAATTTCTGCAGGACAGTGTGTAATTATTCTTGATTGTACTGAGAGCTTGATGTACTAAGATTTGTATGATATTACTACATGATTCCATTGATATACATAATATGATAGTTGGGGTTTTTAGCTTTAAGCTTTCCCGTTAAACAACTGTGTTATGTGTGATTGAATTTATTCACATGTGTTTGCAATTGAGTTTTAAATTTCCGCAAGTTTAACAGTTGTGGAATGATTATGTATTTAGAAAGAAGATAAATATTGTTAGATCAGGAGGATCTGGTAATACATCAGTATTAATAAATTTCTACATGGTATCGGAGCAGTATTGATTACTAGAGATTGCATTTGTGAATAATTGCTGAGTTTTGTGCTGGTGGACAATTCGAATTTGCTACAGAAATTTCTTGGTGTGACAATTGAGTATTCATTGAAATGTATTTCAATGGGTTGCGATTGGAGTATGCCCTTAAGGGCAGCTCGAATTAAATAACTTGGAAGGATAGGATGGAGGTGGTGCTTGAAGATAATGGACTGAAGGAGTTCATCGATAACGATGTTCCTAAGCCTACTTCTAGCGATGCTGCAAGACTTGACGCATGGCAAAAGAAGGTAGCAAAGATAAGAAGAATTCTGTTGGAAGATGTGAAGGACCATATTGTGTCAAGCCTTCATGGGAAAACCACTCCATTTTCAATGTGGAAGGCTTTGACAGATTTTTTCCAGAGCAGCAACGACCAGAGGAAGTTGGCGCTGAAAGATAAGCTCAGAAAAATAAAAATGGAGAAGGGCGACAGTATTCCAAAATATCTCACGAAGTTTGTCCACTGTAGGGATGAACTGGGAAGTGTGGGAATTATTGTTGATGATGATGACTTGGTGAGCTTGGCTCTCCTTAGGCTTCCGAAGAGTTGGCATAGCTACGAAGATTCTTTCAATGGACGGGAGAAACTACTGGGTTGGGAGCGAATTTGGTTGGATCTTGTGCAGGAGGAGATAAGGAAAAGTACCAGGGATGGATCTTCATCGAAGAATGATGATGAAGAGAATTTCACTTTGGCTGCTAAAGCAAGGAAAGGGAAGGGGAAGAAATTCCCTCCAAAATTTGAGGCTAAAGACAAGAAGCTTGATTTGTCCAAAGTGAAGTGTTTTCACCGTCATGAAAATGGGCATCTCGTCACTAACTGCCCACAGAAAAAGAAGAAAAAGAAGGTTGTTGGAAGTGCAGCTGGAGAGGCCTTAGCCTCGCAATTTGAACTTGATTTCTCTTTGATCGCATGCTTGGTTTCAAGCACAATGGGATCAATGTGGTATCTTGATAGTGGTGCGTCTTTCCATATGACGAGAGACAAGGAGTTGTTTAGTGACTTGTAGGAGAAGGATCTCCAAATGCATATAGAGATGGACGACGATGGTAGATACAGTGCGAAATGCATTGGGACCATTACCTTTGAGAGGGAGTCAGGTAAACCATTTCAGTTGAAAGATGTTATGCATGTTCCAGGTCTGAAGAAGAACTTGGTCTCGATCACAATGTTGGAAGACAGAGGTTATGACGTTGTTTTCAGCGATGGAATAGCTTTCTTGTGACATAAAACAATGGGTCAAACCAAGAGGATAGGGATTCGAGTTAAGAATCTCTATAGGCTGTAGGTAGATGGCTGCGCTGCAATGATGGGCAAAGCCGAAGAAGTGGTGAGCTGGGATGAGGGAGAATTATGGCATAGGATATTGGGCCATCTTCACCATGGTGCCTTGAATATTTTGTAGCAGATTTCTATTGGAGTTCCCAAGGGTACTCTTGTGCAGTCAGATTAGTGCAAGGGATGTACTATGGGTAAGTTTTTGAAGACCACCTTTCATGAGAAAGAGAACCGTGCTTCGGTGATCCTGGATAGAATTCACACAGACATGTGTGGAACTTTCTCGGTTGCTTCAACAGTAAAACACATGTATTATGTTATATTTGTTGATGAATATTCTCGTAGATGTTGTATCTTCTTCATGCAGAAGAAGAACGAAACATTCTCAAAGTTCTGTGAGTTTAAATCATTGGTGGAGGAGTCAGGGAAGCAAGTGAAGGCTCTACGGAGCGATAATGGTGGTGAATATATCTCGAACGAATTCAAAGAATTCTATAGCAAAGAAAGAATTCGAAGAGAAATCATAGTGCCTCATAACCCACAGTAGAATGGGGTCGTAAAGAGGAAAAATAGAACGATCGTGGGTGCTGCACGAACTATGCTGCATGACCAGGGCCTACCGATGCACTTGTGGGTGGAAGCATGCAACACTGTAGTTTATGTGCAAAACTGTTATCCTCATAGAGTACTTGGCATGAGTACACCTGAAGAAGCTTTTACTAGTAAGAAGTTTGATATTTCTCATTTGAAATTTTTTGGCTCATCTATTTACATTCATGTGACAAAGGACGCCAGGAAGAAGCTGGAGACTGTAGAAGTTGGGATATTTGTGGGGTACACAGAAACACCCCATAATTATTGTGTGTATTTTCCAAACAGTTGAATGACTATGGTGTGATGGGATATAAAATTCAATGATGTGAAAGCCATGAAGTTGTCACTTGAGAGGGAGCTACACTTGCATGCAAAGGAGGAACTTCTTGTTCACAAAGATGAGCCTCTAGATGTGGATTAGCCACAGGAGGAGATTCATGGAGTGGAGGAGTCCACTCATGCAGAACCAAACATCAGAACTATCAGAAAGCATACTACAAAAGCTGAGAGACTAAATCTTGATGCGGCACATAATGTAGGAGTCCCTACATCACAGTGCAGACAAAGACAGTCACCTGATCGATTTACTGGATACATGGCTCTTATGAGTAAGTGTATCGTGACAGAGCCATCTTCTTTTGAAGAAGCAGCGCAAGAGCCCACATGGGTAGATGCCATGGTGGAGGAGTATGACTCCATTGTCAGAAACAGTGTTTGGGAGATTGTTCCAAGGTCGGTGGGTAAATCAGTTGTAGGATCAAGATGGATCTACAAGGTAAATCAAGCTGCTAATGGGAGCATAGAGAAGTATAAGGTAAGATTTGTTGCTTGGGGCTTCTCACAGATCGAGGGGATTGATTATGAAGAAACCTTTGCACCTGTCTCACAGTATTCTTCCATAAGGACCATCCTTTCTCTCTCAGCGCAGATGGGTTGGCACATTCATCAGATGGATGTGAAGACTACATTCCTTAATGGGATCATTGAGGAAGAGGTCTACATTGAGTATCCTGAAGGATTTGAGATCTTTAGCAGTGAGTTACTTGTGTGCAGACTCAAAAGAGCGTTGTATGGGCTGAAGCAAGCACCATGTGCTTGGTACACACGGATCGACAAATATTTCACTGGACTTGGCTTCACCAAGAGTGAGGCGGATGCAAACCTGTATCAAATTGTGGTGGAGGGTAAGATTTTAATCATTGTTCTTTATGTTGATGATTTAATACTAACGGGTGATGAGAAGTTGATACACTCATGCAAGGAAGATCTTGCAAAGGACTTTGAGATGAAGGATTTGGGCCTCCTTCATTATTTCCTTGGATTGGAAATATGGCAGCGAGAAGGTGAACTGTTTGTGTCTCAAGGAAATTATACTCGGGAGATACTTGGTGGAATGTTGCTACGGAGGATCCAGGAAGCCCATGACTTTCTTCCGCAGTTCTGGAGGAGGATGCTACATCAACAGAGGTAGTGGATGCCATTGTTTATCGATAGTTGGTGGGTTCACTCATGTATCTAGTTAATACAAGACCAGACATATGCTATGCGGGGAACCAACTTTCACAAGCGATGGTTAAGCCTACCAAGCTCTTTTGGTTGCTATGAAAGCATGTTCTAAGGTATCTCAAAATAACCTGCAAAGGGGCTTATGGCATGGATATTATGAGTGCTGCATGGTTTACCAGATGCGCATTGCATATGCAACCCAACGGATAGAAAGAGCACATCAAAGAGCTTGCCCACATCTACCCATACGTCATTGGTGATTTGGAGCAGGAATGAAGATCCTGCAAGCCCGCTCAATAACCAAAATACATGGTGCAATAATTCAAGCCGTACGTAGGCCATTCGGATGAGGAAGATCCTGGTCGGTTTGTTCGGTTCACATTTAGATCCTACAGTGATACATTGTGATAATCAGAGTTTCATTAAACTCTCGATTAATCCTGTGTTTCATGATAGATCTAAACATATTGATATCTGGTATCATCATATCAGAGATTGTGTCCAACGAAAGATCATGTTGCTTCAGTACATTCCTACGGAAGATCAAGATGCAGATATTCTGACGAAGGCGCTCGACAAGAGAAAATTCGAATACCATAGAGGAAGGATCGGGGTGAAGGATAATCCCTATCTTGTTGAGAGGGAGTGTTGAGATTCAACAAGATGATGAGCTTAGTGAAAATTAAGCACCTTCACTAAGTGGGGCCCGCAGGCTATTTTTAGGTGTATGTCTATTTTTAGGCATGGTGAGCATATTCTATAAGTTGCAGGATGCTATTTGTAGATGGTTGATCAAATGTGTAAAATAGATGAAATTTTGTTTTTAGAATATTGGGCAAAGTCTATTTATAGATCGTCAATCTAAAAATAGATACATGTTGATTATTATTAGCTCTTAATAATAATCCGACAATAAACATCAACTTATTCTCTTGGAGCACTTTATTTCAGTGAACAGATTTGGAAAATCAGTGGGCTGAAGGAATTACACAATTCCTAGGGTTTATGGTGGCTCATGCATGGAGGACTCAATTAGAACTGAAGTGGAAAAGTTATGACAGAGTTGGAAGAGTAGTTCATGGAGTTGTTATTTAGTTTAACTCAGTTAATGGAGTTAAACTCAGTTGAGCTAGTTGTATCTAGTCTAACTGAAAGATACACTAGTGAGAGTTAAGTGAATTAATTAGTTAATTAATTCACAACTAATAACTCACTAACAACTGAACAAATACAACAGTTAACTATAGTGCATTTTAGTTCCAGTGGAGACCCAGTGGAGAGATAGGTGAAAGGGTGAGATGGACTATCCGTTGTGACTATATTGATGCATTCAATGCATCTGATATACATTGGAGTTGCCAATGAGGATTGCGCAGTCAAGGCAAGGCCAATTCGAATTCATTTAGAGGTCTTCTTCAGCAGGTATTGCGCAGTGGAGGCAGGTTGTTAGGAGGCAAGAAATTGGTGCATAGATATGCAAATTTCTGCATGACAGTGTGTAATGATTCTTAATTATACTGAGAGCTTGATGTACTAAGCTTTGTATGAGATTATTACATGATTTCATTGATATGCATAATATGATAGTTGGGGTTTTTAGCTTTAAGCTTTCCCGTTAAACAACTATGTTATGTGCGATTGAATTTATTCACATGTGTTTGCAATTGAGTTTTAAATTTCTGCAAGTTTAACAGTGGAAGGATTCTGTATTTAGCAAGAAGATAAATATTGTTAGATCAGGAGGATCCGGTAATACATCAGTATTAATAAATTTCTACATAACCATATTATATTAATATGTTTATATTTCATTAAATAATCATTATTTTATATAAATACTCATAGTATATTTTATATTAAAATTTTATTCTTTATCCTAAAATCATTAATATTCCCTCATTCATTTATATTCATAATATCTCTAGGTCTTTAGGCTTTTAAGGATAGTCTAGTCGGTTTTTTATCCTTTTCTCTTTCCTTCATATCTATTTATAATGTATCCCTTCTCCTTCTTATCTCAATCATCTTGTCCTAATTATGGGTACTAGTATGGACTTGAAATGTCGACTCGAAATTTAAACTGTGGAGCATATTCCAAACTTTTATTATTCAAACTTTAGAGATTATTTTAAAAATGATAAATTTGAGTAGGGTGATGGTGGGTTTGCCTATGAAGTTATTTGTCTATATGGGTCTTTAATTTTGAAAACTTGTTGGGAAAGGGAACCATTTAATTGTCCTGTAACTAAGACATTTAAGAAAGGAAGATAATTATCTTTTTGGATTTCCATAGTAAATCAGATGTGAGGGGAATTAATTATCAAGGTGGTTATAACCTCCATGATTGTCCTTTAAAGGTCAACATAACATCATCATCACCAAGAGATCAAGTAGATAAGTAGCTTCTACATGAATCAATCATGATCATATAATGACTTCGATAAAACATAATCTTATCACCTTGAAGTCCATTACTTACAAAGGTAATAACAAGTATGATTGCGCTTGGTAGAATGCCTTCTCTTGCAACTTTGTTGGAATTTTCATTGCTCTTCACATGGTATATTGAGGTTAATAAATTTACAATAATAAAAATAATATGCAATAAACATTAGATAAAATTTGAGGCATAAATCAACCTCCTAAAGAAAATAATAAAATAATATTTAAACTAATAAAATAAGAGTGATGAATTTTCAAAGGAAAAAAAAAACAAAAGTTTAAATCATATTTTCAACTTATCCGCCTATAAGTATATTCAAATTTATGTGTAACACCCATTGGATGTAGAATTAAATTCTATGTCCAACTCGTATCACTCTACATACTCACAATGAGATAAATGTGAAATATATGAAAACATGTATCTCTTAAAAAAGTTAGTTTTCTCTCTCCAAGACCATTTACCGTTATGGTTGACATCATCATCTTGAATTATATTAACTCCTCTATAGTTAATGTTAATAACACTTGTTTTAGGCAATTTTTTACTTCAATTTTTTTTTATAATGCTTATTCAATCACAATGAGAGATAGTACATAATGAGCATGTATAGCCTCACTATTATCAATAATTTTCCACATGTTACAAACTAGTAATATCATTTGATAGTATTTCATATTATGGCTAACGATGATAAAATAAATATGTAAAACCATAACTACTACATGTATAATCATGTTGCAGAAATAAATGTCATGTGTGCCATTACTATATTACTAATAAAAATCAATGGCATGGAAAATATACAAAAAATAACCAAAATATAATAATGGGTATGGAAAATGGACAAAATTAACCAAGTAATTTGCAATGATTTTTTAAGCAAAATCATATGTACCAATCTTATGAAAGGGGAAATTTGTATTAGGATGCAATAAAATGTCAGTATTCATGGTTTTGATGTAATACATTGCCTCATGTTGGTCTCACTTTTTCCAAATTGCTAGTTAAAATGTAAATTGTGTATGGGTTGTTTGAATGTGTTAGTTCAAAATCCAATATTACTTAAATGAAATCATTATATGCACCAATATGAAGAAAGGAGAAATATGTATTAGAATGCGATCAATATTAGTGCTCATGCTTTAAATGGAAGGTGTTTCCTCATGTTGAACTCATGTTTGCCAAAATTCTAGTTAAAATGTAAATTGTTCTATTGATGGTTTCAATTTGTTAGATCAAAATCCAAATTCAACCGCACACCTAATTCTAGCAAATGTAGATTGTTAGGAAATTATTATTCAGATGTATTGCATTACACAATGCATTTTTATGTTAAATAATTTTATAAATCTCTATTAATATCACAAAATATGTACAATATTTATATAAAAAAAATGTCAGCAGTGCAAGAAGTTCTCCATTAGCACAATAAGAAAAATTAGAATCCAATTAACTATCCATTAGATTTTACGATATTTTAAAATCCATAGCACCACGTGACATAAGAAAACAAAAGATGCATAAGAACATTAAACATGCCATCTCCATAGAGATATATAACCAAGTTTGTGAAACAAGTCATAAAAATAATTTGTAGCAAGGGGATAAATTTGAAAGCAAGATTATAATCATTGTTGCTCTTGGTTTCCTTCCTCGAACCTTCAATTGGTGGCTCAATATCAATAACACTGATTTCCCATCCATTATTATCACTTTTTTACTCCTTTAGGGGTTTCTCAATTTCAAATATAGAAAATGATGAGGAAAACATACCTTTGTGGGATTGTTGAGGTAGGCTACATGGAAAATTGTGTTGATGCCCATGATTCTCCCTCGTGATTTTCCTTTATCATTGGTAAGGCTTTCTTATACCCCAATATGTTTATTGAGAACAAGTTGAAGGATTCATGGTTTTTCTAGGGGCTCTTGACCCATTGTAAAAGGGGTTACTCTCTAATGTTATAGGTGTTTGTAGAGGTAAACCATGCACAACTTAACCTTCTATAATTTTGTAATGATACAACACACTAAAATTTGTCCTCTAAATAAGCCCCAAAATAAACAAGGAAAACCAATCATCATAAGAAAATAAGGATCACTCTCCTTCATCTTCAAAACTTTGTCAAGAATTTATAATAAATTCATATCATCACGAACACAACATAGTAGTATAAAATGAAGTCACTTAAATTAACATTGCCTAGAAAGTGTGTTGTGATGATCATGCAAAAGAGAGAAATAAAAGTGATAATGAAATGAGTAGTGTTATATCTAATGCATGCACTATCCAAATGTAAATTTGAAGGCGCCAATTAGGGCCAATTTGGTGCAATGTTAGAGGAAATTCCCACCATTACCTTGACATTCACTTCTCTTATTTTGTACTTTTATAGTTGTATTCCCTGAATTTTGTTTCTAATATACAATTTAGGATTCGCAATAGTATGATAGATCAACAAACAAAATAATTTTAAGATATATCATTAAAGGCACGATAGATTCTCATGACCAATGCCTACTGGTGGGTTATGGAGTATTGTTTAACATATAGAGGCCATGAAATGGATAATGGAGAACATCAACAATATAATTGGATTAAATATTCAACTTTCTAATTAAATCAACCAAACTACTACATCAAATATATATGAATCGAAATGTTATGTCAAAACCAATTTTTTTATTCAACCATAAATGACATGTGAACCAAATAAATTGAGTAACCAAAATGGTGCTAGCCAAATTCTCGGAAACATTATGATTTTGATAACAAAAATATTCGTTTCTTAAGAATTATAATAGAATGACATAGTAATGATCACATGTTGGACTCCTACAAAAATATTTCTATAAAACTCTAAAGGATGGGAACTCCATATGTAAGAAAACATAGAATCACTCACGTAATAGTGTTTAACTACAACAAGAAATTTGCAAAATAATCTACAAAAAAAAGAGAGAAGAATGGAAGACACTACCTGGAATGAATATTTTCTCCAGTCCCTTGGAAATTCATCTTTGACCTTATTACTTGCCCTCAAATTTTACTCCAAAGAAATCCACCTTTGTTAAATATTTTCTCCAAATTTATAAATTTTTTTAAATAGAATTCAATATTGACCATCTAAACCAAATTCAACAAATACAAAGTTGATTTTTTGACCAAGCACACAGTGGGGGTCAATAGGTAAGAAGACGAACGAGTGAAGAAGTTATTTTTTTACTTTTTAATTTTATGAAATTTTTTGTTTAGGGTGAAAACAATATGACACGAGACTTGTCATGACAGAGATGTGGCTCCTATTCGTCCTGTGGGTATACCTTGACATGCGAGGCAAGATGGGTAGCTACCTGGGGATGGAGCAGCAGTGGGGGGCGCAAAATCCTTTGAATAGGGCAATAATACACAAATTATTTGCAAGGTTGCTAGGAATCTCGAAGGTCTTATCATGGGTGTGTTGACTCTTCCCATGAAAGAGATACCTATCCATTTGCAATGACACATTGTGGGTGTACTAGAGAGATTTTTGGTGCCTCTTAGGAGGTTAGCTAGGGTTGTGATATGTTACCATGAGCAGCAGGTTAAGCAGGAGTAGCGAGCAAACGATAGCCATAGGGTGTCAGTGCGAGGCTCAGTGAAGCTATTTTGTATAAAACACCCAATTTTGGGGAATTTTTTTGGATGTAAAAGATTGGAATATATATATATATATATATATATATATATATATATATTGGTGATTTTTGATGTATTTGATGTTTTTTTTTTATGTACTAAATTTTGAAATGAAAATTTACATACATGCATGCAACTAAAAATAATGTGACGGATGTCAATCCAATACATAAATTTATAAAGAATTAGTTAATGCATTAAATTCTCTTGGAATGTGTTCATAAGTAATAACTCAAAATGTCATTCCAAAAGTCTAACTCTTAAAAAATGACGCAATAAAATAGGATTACGAATGTGATAATGATTGTTAAAAGGCACAACAACCAGCTAGGAGTCTAACCTGACCACTAAATTTGATAGGCTGAGATATATAGCCTCCGTAAGGAATTCAATGACAGACATATACTCAACAATATTATTGGTATCATGACTAAGGAATACCCCTCCTGAACTAAGTAGCTCTGTCTCAGGTGTATAAAGAACCCAAGTAGTTGATGCAATGTGTTGTGTGTGATGTCTAGCACCATCCGCATATATGATGTATGGAAAGAGTGAAGTGGACATATATGAAAATTATGGTACATTCATGAGAAAAATAACCAACCAAATCCAAAAGAAACTAGACACACCAAAAATAAACAAAACTTATAGACATAAAATTATAGAGTATATGCTTAACAGAGCACTATGAAAAACACATTTTGAGATAGAGCCTATTATAGGGCTCAGCGAGCGGGATTCCATCACAATCCTAAAGTTCATAGGATCCTTTGGAAAGAACCTTAGTGATAATATAGGGACCGATCCACAATGGTTGAAGTTTTCGCGCCCCTAAGAGGTCATGCTTTTGATCGTAAACTAAAACAACGTCACCCTCTTGGTAAGAACGAGGCATAGGATGTTTTTCATATTGAACTTTGACTTGGCATTTGTGCACTTCAAGATCTAGTGCATCATATTGACGAGTCTTATCCAAATTATGTTGTGATAGGAAGCACTCCTCTTCAGCAATAGTACCAGTTAGGAGTTCAAAAACGAATTTGAGTGGAGGAATCTGACACTTGATTGGAAGGACAACTTACAACCTACCGTAAAAAAGTTGAAATGGTTTAAATTATGTAGTTGTTTTGACTGACATTCAGTATGCCCAAAGAATAGAATATAACTTCTATGCTATTGGGTTTTATGATTTCCTTCCAGCTTGTGGATCATGTTCTTGAGGATGTTGTTAACAGATTCAACCTGGTCATTATCCTGTGGCTAGTAGTAAGATGAGTGATCTTGATTAAAACCAAGCATATAAGTTAAGTTAGAAATCATATGATTCTGGAGGTTCGATCCATGGTCTGCAATGATTTTGCAGGGAAAATCAGAGTGGTAGATGACATGATTAAACAAGAATAATATGGAAGTATCATCGTTTTCCCTATAAGTAGGGATGGCTTCAGCCCATTTCGTAAATTAGTCAACGACAATAAAAATGTAATTGTGACCATCAACTGAAGTAGGGTTGAAAGTGATGAAGTTTGTTCCCCATTTATAGAAAGGACCGAAAACACCTACAGGGTTAAGGGGGGCAGGGGGTGCACAAATTTTATTTGTATAAACTTGACAAGGGTGACACAACTGGACTACAATGATACAATATTAAAAAAACGTCGACCAATAGTACCCTACACACAAGATTTTTTGGGTAGTATCCATTCCCAAAAGGTAACTGACACATTCCCCAGCATGGAAGTCATTAATAACATGTTTTTCTTCATCATGGCAATACAACATTGAAGAATTGAGTCAACACCATGATGGTAAAATGTATCGTTTAGCACTAAGTAGTGCTTAGCTTGGTGGCAGATGCAACGACAATCGCCTTTTGATATGGGAGGAATCGTTGGGTTTGAAGATACACAAGGATATATCCATACCATCAGTTAGTAGAGTTGACCAGATAGATAGATTCATCTAGCATGGGATTGTGGGCTACTTCATCTATGTCGAATCTGGGAAGATCCGAAAATAGCTCTACGAGGACTAAATATTTCTTCGACTTAGCGGTGGTGATGAGTAAATCAAATTGTTGGAGGGTGAATATCCACTTAGTATAATTACCTCCAATAATATGACAAGACAAAATATGTTTCATGGGGTTCTCCAGGGCAACAACAATATTCTGACAGAGAAGGATGTAAAGCTGAAAGCAAATGATAACAAAGACTACTGCTAGTGAGAGCTTCTCCACGTGCTGATACCTTAATTCACGTCCAACAAGACCTTTCGAAAGTTAATAGAGCACATTCTCATTGTGATCGCCATCCTCTTGGAAAAATACCATGCCTATAGAGGATGGTGAGGCTACAAGATATAAAAAAAAGGCGCGCGAGTAGTCAGGAGGGCTCAAAAGCGGGGCTGAAGTTAGTGCCTTTTTCAAGGCATCAAATGATCATTGTGCTTGATCATCCGACAAGAATGACGCTCCTTTTTTCAGTAAGTGCATGAAACCATTTTTTAATTTTGCATAGTTGAAAATGAAATGACAGAAGAAGTTGGCCTTCCCTTGAAAACTTTGGACTTGAAGTAAATATTTTAGCGCGCGAAATTAAGTAATCACCTTAACCTTATCAGGATCAACTTGTATCCCATGTTTTGAAACAATGAACCCAAGCATACATCCAGATTTCAAAAATAACATGCATTTATGCGGATTCAAACAGATATGGTAGAACTTACACCGAAGAAATATAGCTCTGATATTAGCTAAATGTTGTTCCCAGAATTTTGAATGAGTATGAGGGCCATCCAAGTATGCCTGAATGATATGTATGATATCGTGAAAAGTGTAGTCCATGGTCCTATGAAAAGTGGCGCTTGCATTCATGAGACCGAATAGAATCTTGCGATATGCAAAGGTACCCCAAGGATAGATAATTAAATTTTATGTTGGTCGGTCGGTTTGATAGCAATCTAGTTATAACCGAAGAAGCCATCCATAAAGGAAAATTATTCGCATCCAAAATATTCGTCGATGATTTGGTCAATGAATGGCATGGGATAGTTGTCTTTATGATAGGTGACATTCAAATCATGGTAATTAACACATACATTGATGGTATATTATGTTTTTTCTATGGGAACCAAATTATATACCCATTTCGTTAAGGGAACATGATAGCTGAAACCAACACTCAACAAATTTTCAATTTTTTTCTTGATGGTAGTTGTCTTTCAATGGTGGAATAGCCGACGTCTTTATCGAATGGGCTTGGCATTCACGTAAGTATTTATCTCACGCCCAACAATAGATGGATCAATACTAGTAATTTACTCATAAAACCAAGAAAAAACATAGAGAAACTCCTTAAAGAGGAAGATGAAGCTCACAATATCCTCAGGAGTGTAGTCAATTCCAATCTGAATATTTTCCACAATACCTATCTTGACCGAGATGTTGATAAGTAAATTATTTGAGAGATTATCGAGGCTCCATTCCGCATATATCTAATAAAAAGTCGTATATGCGGAAGGAACAATCTCAGGCAGATCAAGAGGAAATATTTCTATAGAGGTTACGTTCGAGTCAGACGGGTAAGAGACTGAGATGTGGTGATGAAAATCATCCCAGGGTTGCTCATCTATAGACATGATTTCCCTGATAGCCTCATCTAAAGGTAAGACTTCATTAAGGAGATCACTAGAGGGAGTGGTGATGGGGGAGGAAGAGGTACCTTCAGTTGTAACCAAAGCAAACAAAGAGTCAGATGCAGAATGAATAGCTTGATAAGCAATATCAGCTAGTGATAACGACATATTGTCTCCAAAGGAATCAATGGCAGAAGGGGCCAAGAGAATCCAAGGATCTATTGGGCCATTCAATACAATAGAAACAATTGACACAGTCAGTGGAACCTCAAGCGGTGGGAGAGTAAAATAACCTAAGAGCGAGGAACCCTTCATAAGATTGGTACCAACAATGACGTAAGAGTCAGGTATGCCACCCACTAAGGGAAAATTATTGTTGGGTAATGGGAATAAATAGGGGCACAGAAGGATAACTAATCCACAATTACAATTTTCCCATCTAAAGGAAAAAGGATGAGTCAAAAGACCGATGAAACAATTGAAGTCATAGCATAAGTCCAAATGCGCCCCAGAAGAATATTGTAGTCTAGAGAGCGATCTACAACTTTGATATCCACAGTTACAATTTTCCCACCAAGAGTGATGGGGTAGCTGGAAAGGTATCCTTTTGGGATAAAAGCGTGGGCTTAAAAATATTTAAGGGAATTTGACGGCAGTGATAGAGCGGGCGAACCCAAGGTGAGCTAACAAGAAGTATACATGACATAGGTCAATGCACCTTCATTAATAATGGTGTAGTGGGTGGATTTTCCTTTCATTATATCTTTCACTTGAAATGAAAGTTGATGATAAAGGTGTAGTTTACTTTTCTCCATGTTGAAAATCACTATATTGGAATCCGGAGGGTCGATTCCACCAATGGTCGAAAGCAAAGCTTTCCTTTGTGTTGGGCATGTTTGTAAAAAATCAAGTGCATACATAGCATAGGGTTTGTGTGCTAGATATTCTACAATACTGTAATTATGGGAAGCGCATGCAGATGGATTGTGTGTCTTGCATCGAATTTTCCCTTCAGGGGGACAAATTATGGGGTCAGCAACAAGATTTTGAATAAGTAAATCATTAGGCGGCAGTGGAATAGAACTCAAGGTAGTGTCCAAATCATTTGGGACAATATTTCCATAGTTTTTGTCTCGTTTTTGAAAACTACCATTTAAAAGGTGTAAACAATTGATGATCCTTCTCCAGATGGAGGGGGATGCGAATCGTTGTTGCGCCCTTGTGAAGGTGGTGTTGGGTTTGATACAAGGTGTTGTTGTTGCTGAGAAAAAAATGAATTATTGAGGATCATATGGGTTTGACCAGTTTCATTTTGGACAAGGAATTCGGTGCACTCTTTGAGATGAGGATATTTATAGGTCAAATTTTCCTCAACACATATCTTGCAGGGGAACTTCACAACTTTTTCCTTGCCTTTATTAGACTTAGCGGTAGCTTTATGATTTGGGTTTTTCTAGGTCTTTTGATGCTTTTTAGAAGGAGTGGTCATATTATTATTCTTTTTGTTCTTACTGCTAGGTTTTTATGTATACTTTACATATTTGATTGCAACAGTTGGAGAAGCAGTAGATTAGGTAGTTGGAATAAGATCAGTAGTAACAAACAATTGGGAAACTTTCCCACTCAACTTTTTTAAAGCAGACCCAATGGTTGTACCAATGATACCTTCGGCATGAGCACCAGGCTGCTGAGTAGCAAGAGAATTGGGATTTCTAGGGGAATTAGGGATCAAATCATAAAGTGTGCCAGATTGTGAATAAATCATATCTAAATGTTGGGTACGTCAGATAGATTGATCTTCAGTAACTGCACCAGCTATGGAAACATCCTTTTACAATGGGAGGTAAAAAATATTTACAGAACCAATCTATTAGAAGGAAATTCAAAAGGGGAGATTTGACTAGCCTCCACTGACGTCTTCATTCATGGATGTGATTAGAGATGTGGGTGGAGGTATCATGACATAAGGCCCTGATTAGTTCCGTTCTTGTATCATAGAAGATAGGTAACTGAAAATGTTTTATAATTTCCATGAAAGGGAGTTGAAAATATTCACTAACGCTCATGGTAGCTCAAAGTACCACTTGGAAACATTTCCAGTTAAGGTGCGGGGGAATATTCTGAGCCGGATACTATCATCAATCATAGATTTTTATACGCACCAAAGGTGGTAAGTTGTGACATGAGTTTCCATGTCATCACCCTATTTTCCTTTGAAATTTGGGATATCTACAGGAATATTATGGGGGATTGGAGACCAAAATAAGTCATGTTTGATGGGGTCATTCATTAACTTGGATAGATCTGGGATGTCCAAAGTATCCAAAAAGGGAAAAGGCATAGTTTCCCCTGAATCATAGTAGGGTGAAGCAGGATTAATTGATGGGCCAGGAGGTACCCCCATCAACCGGTTTCCAACTGGGTACATAGGTTACATCAGATAATAGTTTCCTAACGGTGGTGGTGGGGTCGTATAAAGTGGAAGCCCATAAGACATTCTAGGCTAGGTTAAAAAATATTGGTTTCCCCCAGTATAGAATTCCCCCCCCCCTTGACTCAATGGTTGTCGAGGAGGGGAGGCCCAAATAGATGCAGTAGGACTGTGTTTAGGGATATTGTTGGCCACATTAGGCATAATGGGTGCAGGACTTCCACCACTAGTAAGACCACCGGGAAGGACCTGATTGTACTAGAAAAGGTATGTCGACTATCATTCCCCCAACGAGTATATGCATGCGGTACATATTGTCCCTAGTCATAAGTGTCTGGGGGTTTTAACTTAACATAGGATTCCAACTGAATGGATTGCTGAAGGCATTCTTACTAACAACACCAATAGGGGGGTAGTCGAAGGTACAGGAGCTGACAAAAAATGGGTAAAGACAGGGAGGTACTAGACTCCACTCGTAGTAAGTGTAGTTGGAATTCTTGGACTTGGCATAGTATGAATATTATACAAACCAATCAATGGTGTTGAACTAGTAGTAGGCAGGGGAGGTGATGGTGGAGCAAAGTTGTCCACAAAATACCATGACCCATTGGTCGCCATCAGGTCAATGCAAGTAGAAACCAATGAATACATAATAGGAAATGGTGCAACTTAAACCAAAATATTCCCAAGAGGATCAGTGATTGGAGGATTAATGTGAGGAAATATGCCTTCAGTTAAGAAGTCCTCTTGTAAAAGAGTCTATTGGGAAGTACTGTGTGATTCAATATTTTATACTAGAGATCGATTCCCTTGTGGAGAGGGGGAATTCGATTCACTGAAGCTCGCCAATTCCTCCAGAGCTAGTGAAGGAAGACCTCGATGTCGCCTAGACAGACGATGAGGGTCGAAGGTAGCCACGATGAAAGATATGTTTTAGAAAAAAATTAAAATAAGTGTAATATTTATAAGTCTCAATAACAAAGAGCACACACCTAAAAAAAACTCTAAAAGAAATCAACAAGCAGTCAGGGAAAAATAGTTTGTCTAATAGCCACAACTAGATGGAGATGAAACCGAGTATCAAAGGGTTATAAGAGAGATATATTCTAATGTTATAGTTACGATTACTACACATCTTCACTCGAACCTCGTTAAGAAGTGGCCAAGCACACTCCTGAAGATGATCACACTCCCAAAAAACCAAATACGGAGTAGGTTCATCACTTCAGGTACCAAGGAAACCCACCCAAGTCACCTTGTGTTTGTCCCTAAAAGTATGGCCACTAAGATCACCTCAAATTATAGACACCATCTGGGGGAACACAATCTTTGATAGTATGTTATGTGGGTAGGAAATATAAGTCCCTGACTCATCTCCAATATCCCTGAAGGGAATCCGAGTACATAGAATACCCACCAAAATGCAATCGAAGGTAGGATACCTTCTCTCACGCTTTGATGTTGTCTCACAATTAACTCCCTTGTTAGAGGAGTGGTCCCGAATGATGTGAGTGCAACATGATTTTCTCTCGTTAATGACACTAACTTGAGTTTTGAAGTCTTAGATAGTTTACTCACAACATACTTTCCCAAGACTCTAGCCTCAATTAATGTGTATATCCTCAAAAAGGGTTTTTTATTACTTTTATTATGAGGTTGATTTTAAGGATACTTGATTAATATCTTTGGAGGGGGTGTTGATTTAGGGAATTTTATGAGACTTTCATTCAAACCTTGCAGGAAATGTGCTTTTCAATTTCAGTTTGATGAATAAGAGTTCCTACAAGGAGAGAGTAACTATACATCTTTTTACAAAACCAAGCAGTCCTAATGAATTTCTAACACACAACGAAGAAACATAGACATGCAATGCTTAGACAACAAACCCAAAATGAACTAGAAACAATTAGCTAAAATGATAGCAAGCATTTTTTTCTTTTTCTTTTTGAAATTAATGCAATTAAGCTAAAATTTTCAAAGAAAAACAAGCATGCATGCATCCAACAAGAATAGAGTTAAACAACACAAATCCCAAGATCAGACCGTAACTGAGACTATTAAACAGTGAAATCCTCAGGACTAGGTGGACAATATAGGTTTGGGCCTATAACACAGACCTCCAACTCAGAGAGGGTGTTATCAACATGGGTAACGCTTTGTGCTAAGCCAGGGAGGGTGTTCTAATGATATGGAATGCACCAAAAGGGTGCGTTATAGAAAATTTACTTCAAAAAAAGGCTAGATCAGGGTCTAAACATAGGTTATGAACAAAAGTATTGGTTGCAATCAAGTAGAGTGACAAGAATTTAGGTTGAAAAGCATAGAAAGAAGTGGAGAGAGACAGAGATCCAGGATCTAGGAGTTCAAATTCAGGAACCAAGAACATTCCCCAACAAACTCACCAATTCTGTTGTAGGTATTAATGCATGGGTAGTGGATAGAAAACCCTCTCAGGTTTCCTAGAACCTAAGGCTGACAAATCAAAGTACTTCCATCTATTCAAGCAAGATACATTCAAGCATAGCAATGTTAACTAGGAATTGACAAGTGACGATGAAGAGTTACCTGCTTATCATTTGAACAAATATGTTTTTGCGATCAGTGTGGTAGACAAAGGATCCTTCGCCAACTCGAATACTAAAAACTTCACACAAAACAGACACCAAGTGACCTTCACAGCATATATAAACATCAAAAATTCAATACATTAACATATGATAGCATATAAGAATTGAATGTATCAATAACAAAGCATTAGTATCGTTATTGAATCAACATATACAAAAAGAAAGTATCGAAGTGATGATAACATAAAAATAATAGATATATATTATTAACTTTGTTAAGAATTATTATAACCATGATTACTGCAACAAGTCTTCCCTTGGCTCCTAGCTCCTCTCTATTTCTCTCTCTTTGAAAAGTGTGTCGATAACATAACAATGCACAAACTCTGATCCTTATTACTATGGCCTAGCCTCTAATGTATAGGTGAGGGCAGGCTGAGCTTTTTCCAATTTATTCACTAGTCCACATTGGGAAAAATCCAAAAGGTTGGAGGATGTTTCCTCTACTTTATGCTCTTTCCCTGTTCATTTGCCTCAATTAGGATAGGAAACTTCCAAAAGATGAGATAGAGGTGATCCATTCTAGCTTTTCCAAGCCAACTTTGAGTGAATGTCGGTGTGTCTGTGAGTTAACATGGGAATTTTCCTTTGTGAGCTGATGAAAGTTAGGTAACATGATCTTATAAGCAAAACAGAGCGTTAGAGCCTAGATTAAGACATCATGTAGTTTTATTGGTCCGCGTTATCACAATGTTTGTTATTTCTTGGGGTGAATTACCATGGAAAATATTCTTGTAAGCTAGGGTGTCTTCCATTCCAAGTTGGTTGATGAGCTCCATCATTAGACATATTTGGAGGGGTTAATGGTCACCTTTTTTCCTTCTTAAATCTCTTTTTTCTTGCATTTTATTGTTATTTGGTTTTATGATGCTAGTATAGGTGGTGATTAAGGCTAACATACTCTAAGTGCTTAATATGAGGTTGAGTGTGTTATCACCCTAGTAATTTCTAAATATTGTGGGCTTTTGTATTTTTTCAATTTAAGAAAACTAGGGGTAACCACAAACCTACTTTGGAAATTTAGGATCTAACCTTCCTAAATTTCAGAGAGGGCTCTCTCTTTATGATTTAACTTTGTTTTTGTTTAATGTTTTAGGCTAGTTATGATAGAACAATTGATTTTGGTTTTGAAATGTTTGGTGGAAAATAAGATTACTTAAAGACAAATTAAAGAGGGATCTACTAGTCCATTGGGCTATGGAGTCAAAGTCTAACAAGCAGAACTAGAAGGCAAGGCCAAGATGATGCTAATGTATTCAAGGCAAGGTAGATAACCCTCAGAGATTTGAATAGATTGTTTTGATGAGATGGCTTGCCTCGGGATAAAGGGCAATGAAGGATCCTTTGATCCGGAAAAAAGAGGAAGAAGGCAGAGGTCAAACGGGACTAGGAGCAATCAATAATTCCTAAATCTGGAAATCAGCAGAAAAAATTTAAATGATTAAGTAGTTAAGACAGGGAGTTCTTACACTAGTCCTAAAATAATACTCCTAATTAATCATTAAGATTGAAAAACATATATGAAATTGTATGTAACTCAGAATGGAAACAATGACAAGATAGATGCACTTTACTCTTCAAATTATCGCATGAATCCTGAATTATGAAGTCCAATTGGCTATTTTCCAGACTACTGCTTTTAAATCAACACGTGAGCCTCCAACGTACCAGAAAAATGTCTATAATGTCCTTAGCAATTTTATTCCACACAAAACACTTCATAAACTGAAGTATTTATACAAATGTTTATTACAAATATCCTAGAGAGATCTAGGAATAACTCTAGGAAAATAAAATTATCTTTACATATTAAGAGGGACAGCTGCTTAAAAACCTTAGCAAGTTGTCCTCTTATCTAGAAAAAATAGGGCTATCTTATCCAACAAAAATTGTTTGTTTGAATAGCTGTCCATGCTTGTTGGCATATTGCAAAATATCTTTTTTGGAAGATGTCTTCACTGATACTCTTTCCACTTATACTCTTTGACCATTGTACTTTATCTCTGATACTCTTTCACAATGTTTATTAATCATTTCACTGCTGTAAAAAGAGAAATTACTACAGTCGAAAATCAACTGACTGTTTTTCTCTCTGATACACTTTGACTCTGGCCTTTCGCCCTGATACTCTTTAACTAGATATTTTGACTTCTAACTGCTGTAAAAAGAGACTTTTCAAAAGTAAAAAAAAACAAAATCAAATACTATTTTATTCGTTTCCTTTTCAAACTGATTGCTTCATCTGCACTCTTTTCACTATTTGCTTCTTTGCTGCTATAATAAATCTGTGAAAGTCTGCCATTGTTCAGCATATGGTATTTTTACACTCTTGAGTTTTCTGTAGTTCTCATCTACTTCAGTGTATTTAGAAAAATTTGGCTTAATCACAAACAAATGTTTGATTTCATTATGAAGGAAGAATAAATCTTCAATGTATTGGAGAACAACTTTCCCTGTTGGAGATCCCTATGGTAGTTTCTTATTAACCTGTTCTTTGGCATGATCCCTGATCTTCTTGTCATATTCTTTCTGGTCCATTAACTTGTCATTGAATACATGGATGTCCGGAATGCTTGCCTTTCTTAGCATAGTATACTTTGCTAAAAACTTGGTAATGGAAAAATTAATAGCATCACATTTTTCTTTCAAGTTATTCATCAAAGTTCTCTTTGTCAATACTTTTTTGATTTGCAGTATAGTCTTTGTCCTATCTTGTATCTTCAATTCTTCTAGCTCAGTCCCGTTCTTATTGTTTAAGAAGGTAATTAGCTTTTGTGCCTGTGTTGGTTTATCTGCTAATTCTTCTGTTGTCCTTTGTATTTCACCTTGATTTGCTAGAAGGAGGTCTCTCTGTTCATATATTATCTGAATTGATGGCCATTGAAGATGTATGGCCTCAATAATGTTGGTCCATAGGTGATTTCTTATGTAAGAAATCTGTGTGGTGAAACTCAAATCCTTTTGAAGGATTTTTACTTGATCTTCAAGTCTTTTACCTTTTTGTTCATAATTGTTGGCATTAATCAATGCTACTTTATTGGATGTCTCCATAATCTGAATCTGTTTCTTCAAAATTTTAATTTCATTGGTTTTCAATGTCATTTCTTCCATTGCTTTGACAATTTTCCCTGCATCATTTGTTTGCTGCACCTGTGATGTTGAGGATTCTATTTGGGAGGTAGTAGCTGATTTTACTGACACTGCAGTTGCTAGTAGCTCTTTGGGTGCTAACTTTTCTCCCAACGTAGAAGGAACAGTAGCAGTAATAATAGGTATAACTGTGGGAATGGTGGAAGCATCAGTTTCCTTCACAATTTATTTTTCTTTCATCAGTATATCTATTTGACTTTCCATATCCTTAATTTGGACAGTAAGCTTTATGATCAATTGCATCATATCTTCTTTATTTTTATGTTCTTGAAGTATTTCCTTGCTCTGTGGGTGCTCACTTTGAGGAAGTTTTAACTATTTCCTCAAAGCAGCAATACCATCATTTTTCTATTTGATTAATACTTCAACAGCTTGTATATTTGATGGGTCAACTCCTATTTGTAGAATCAAATCTTCTAAGGCCTTGATCCTTAGATCTTTTTCATATAAGGAGCCTTTATCAAGCTTCATTTGATCTTGCAGGTTGATAATAGTATTTTTCAAATTAGTTACACTCATGGCCTTTGTCACCACAGTGGAATATAGCATCTCTGAACTATGTCGGTGGAATTCTATCCGATCCAACTCATGTACCTTTTTAGTATCTACTTCAAAATCCATCTTTTTGTAGTCAACCACTATTTTTGGAGTTGAAGTAGTAGGTTGTAAATAGGACATGATCATTTTATTTCAAGAATAATCAAATGTTGTAAGCAATCTATCATGATTTCCTGGCTTCTCCTTGAGAAATTGAGAATAAATCTCACTTTTAATTTCCTCATTTCTTTGTTTAATTTGCTTATATCTGTCCTTAATATCCAAATATTTTTCTTCTGTTGTTTGAGAAGAAGAAGCTTCCATGTTCACCTGTTGCTCAATCATTTGGTTCTCATTTCCTTTAGATTTTGCTTGTTCTCTTTCAATATCTGTCAAAGTCTCCTTGATTATTGTAGTGGCTTCATCATTACTGACCTCTGGTTCATCTTCAAACTCAATAAGTTTTTCTTTTCCTATAGAACCAAATCTTAGCCTTTTATTGTAGATGAGTTTGAACTTGGTATCTGAGGTAGTTTCTGTTGTATAGGATCCCTCACCTCTGCTCCTTTTTTTTGAAGTCTCTGGCTATTTAGGAGTTACCACAGCAAGTGTGGTATCCCTTTTTCCTGTTGGCTGTGTATTTGCAGTTAAATCTACCAATGTATTTTCTGCCCATTCTGTTTGATTAGAAAAATTTTCAACATCAGGTTTTGGCTCATGTATAAAAGGAGGCAGCTTACTTTTAACCCTTATATTGTTCAAAAGACCTTAGGGATCATAATTCCAAGGGAAACTCACTTGAAATTTCAGCTTTGATAATCTCTTTTCTATCTCTTTCTCAGCATCCTTGTTATTTACTATGAATGGACCAATCTGATTTTTTAGTTTAAACCGTGTCTTCTTTTTAGCGGCCATGAAATGGATAGCATCAACATTCAACACTTGTCTCAAATATTCTAAAGCAAAGACTCTGATAGTAAAAAATTTAGCTTATAGGGAAACAGATTGGATCTGTTAGCCACCTATAAAATTTGTTATTACCAAAAGGTGGCTAAATCTTTTTGAGCCTTCAAGAAACAAATTTTATTGCAAAAAAGTGTTACCTCTTGAAGACTCTTGAAGGCCTCATGCCTCCGTCCAAATATTCACTGATGTGCCCATTTTACACTCAGAAATTCTTCTGATTTCAAAGACAAAATCCTGCTGCAAACACCATTTTCCCCTTCCTTCCACTTCCAAAACTAACCTCATTTTAACCCCTTCATCCCCCATGAAATCTTTCGTTTTCATATTCTCCCCTTTCCCCCATCGAGACCCCATTTGATGAGGTTTAAGACTCATTCTTTGCCTTATCGAAACCCTCAAAACCCTTGAAAAACATTGAAAACTTCATAAAAATACATATTATTGTGTAAAGGTTTAAGCCCCTTGGGCTAAGTCCTTAGCCATTTTCACTACACACACCTTGGTGCTGGAACCAAGCGCTAGCAATCCGAGCACCTATCGCATCGCAAAGAGCCGAGCGCATAAATCTTTTTCCATGGTAAAAGCTCTGATGCCGATTAGCCCCGCGCGTTATAACCCACGGTCATATTACTTTTCATATACTCCACGGCCCCGCAGACGGGCGCCGAGCCGTATTGCAAATATATTTTCTGCCCCCCCAAGCACAAACCTTTGTTTACATTAATTTTTGGGTTTTTAATGTTTTCAGTCATTAACCATTCAAAACCGGGCAGTTTCTATCGCACCGCTTTTGAGAGGAAAGCGCTTTTTTCCATTCGGCAACGATTAGCGCCACCGGCCAACACATGGCCTTGGGTGGTATGGCGACACCATTTTCCCTAGGCGTTAAAGGTCAAATATGGAATGAGCATGATATCGATGTGTGCCGTCCGATCTGAGGCCAGCTCATCGAATGGTGATCGCGCTTTGAAGAAGCCCATGCGATAAGTGAAGGTACAGCGCAGTCATGTAAGAATCTCCATCGTCGATCTGATCTGCAGATCGACGGACCATGCTCGATCACCCTGGTCCCCTCATCCACGACGGCAGTTGGTGGTCCCCAGCGCCACATCAGCATCCACACAACAGAATTTAATTGGGGCGGGTCTTCATTGTTTCCACGCACAGTTAGCAAGTACGGACCCGAGGGATTTTATAAAGCGGATTTGATATAATTTTCGGGTCACACTTGGGCTGATAGGGACAGACCCCAATCCGGAACGGATAAGCTTTTTAGGGAAGATTTCATAAAATTTCGGGTCACAAATGCCCCGACGTCAGCAAGCCTATTTTGTGACCTGAAATAATTATACAGTGTGATTTAATTAAAGGTTTTGAAGTCCGGGGCATGTTTCTAAGGTTTTGTGGTATCCGATCTCCATCGTTGATCGTGTGGGCCGATCTCATCCAACGGCCCACTTCGTCCCAAGCTCCCCACTCCTTTTTCAACCATTTTTTTCCGAAACAAAGGTTTTAAACCTTTGTCTCTGCTTTTTATTTTATTTTTTTTCTGAATATTGTGACCCCTTCACATTATTTATTCACCACCACTCCCGACCGTCGATCTCTGCATGATCGACGGCTCCGATTTAAATTCTTCTTCCGCCTTCCCTTTGACCTCCTCTAATCAATCTTCACCATTGGATGATGCCATCCAACGACCATGCTCTCTCCACGCACCTTCTGAAGCAGTAAACCTATATATGCAGGATTTTATAATGTTGTTTGTATTTTTCAAGGTTTAAATGGTTTTTCCGCTATACTGAAGAAAATTTCAAAGGCTGAGGGTGATGATCCTCTTGCTTTTGATTCATAAAAGGAAATCATTCGCAGGATTCAACTCCACGTTTCGTCAATGATTCATGAGGTATTGATGCCACATGACCCCTGCGCAGCCCTGCACACCAACAAACACAGTGAATCAGCACAAATCAAAGAGTATCAGTGTCGAAAACAAAAATATACCAGAATAGAATACTGAAGACAGATCTGTGGGGATTATGTCTAAGATGGTCTATCAAAAGCCTAATCCCAAATTAAGACACAGTTAAAAGAAAAATCATAAAGGTTCATCAGATAGAAAGCCTCCACCGCCACAGCTGAGGCAAATCAATTCCTCCCAGCTACCACAGTGCCACCTGTGCCTCAAATCATTCATATTAGAGGCCGAAGTTATTGATCAGGATCAAATATTTGTCTCAAGCGCAGCCAGAGAGTAAATTCTACAAACAAACTTAATGAACAAAATATCAGCAAAGTTACTTTGACACCACATAGAGCCTCAAAGGTCAATAAGAGCTCCCACCGAGCTTAAATATTAATTTAAATCATTTAATACAGAGGACACCTATGTAAGTTTCTTCATCGAGCCCCCAAGGGCCGAGGAACCATTAAGTCTGTATTAATTATCTTTGGAGATCTTTTATCAGATCTCACCTCCTCATTTTTCTATAAATACTACTGGAGAAGATGAGAAATTGTTGGTTGGTTGATCACTAGTTGTAATACTGAAACTCTCTGAAATAATACATAGCCTGTTGAAGTTGAAGAAGAAATTGGAATCTTGGAAGCCCTGATGATGTTGTTGCATGCTTGTTCTTGAGAAGGCTCTATCATTGGATCCATGATCTTGGTTGTTGGTGAAGTATTCTGAACTGTTTAATGTTTTCTCCCCTCGTTTTCATTCCGTTCCACAATTTCTCTACTACAATAGGTTGAAATTTTTAGCCAAGAAAATAAACTCAGAAGTGATTCTTAGACCTCGTTCATCCTTTCACCTGCTTTCATGTTTTCTTCTGGCCGAGGTATTTTAGAGTCTTTGTCTTCTTTAGTCCTCATGCTTGTTTATTTCAATAGTTCGAAAAATTGGTTTCTAAAGATGATTTATGGTTTCGTTGTCTGCTACTTAAAATTATTAACTCTCCCTTTTGAATTATTTTGTTTCCCCCCCCCCCCCCCCCCCCGTTCGATCTTGCCCTTTGTCCCCATGCTTAAACATTTGGCTTAAAGGTCTTTATAGTTGTGATCATAGATGTATTTAGGTGTTCCCTCTTCTATGATCGTAATTATCAGTGAATCTTTTATGTTTTCTAAAGTCATTTGAAATAAAATATTTGAGGAAATAGGGTGTTCCCCAAATCTTATATTTCATTTTAAAAGTTGTTTTGAAATCATTATTTGCTTAAAGGTGTGATTTGTAGAATTTATGGTTAGCCCTGTCTATCAAATAGCTCTTTATTGTTCAAGTTGTGCTTTCAAATTCCCTTTGTTTGAGAATTAAACTTCTCTTTCCAAATCATTAATGTCCATCTCATTCCAAAACCAAAGGATCCCACAGCCAAGTTAGATTTGCCCTTTGATATCCCACATCCATTGATAAGTATGTCATAACCTCTTCTTGACTCCATTGCCTAATGAACCAGATGTTTCTCCATTCTATATATCTTTCCTAGACCTTTCATGTTCTACTGTATCAATTCAACCAAACACTTGCACTTAATAACTAGTCTAAAAACCAATATCCAAAAGCACACAAGATAAACCTTTGCTAAAACAAATAATTTGAGAGATCCCTCTCTGAGAACAGGGGGACTAGATCCTGGAACTCTAAAGATTGGTTCTGATGTTGCCTTGTCTTTTGATTTTCCAAACTATCAAAACACGAGACTCCAACATAATGGCGATCACGGTGGGACCTACTGAGAATATAGTGGTTTGAAAACCCTTCTTCAAACTTTTTAGGCCCAGTATAACATAGGTAACCTTCTTCAAGCACTACCTAACAAATGGTAATCATGATAGGACTTAATTGAATCAGTGACAAACTAAGTAACCCTTAGGATTCCCGTAAGCCCTTATCAAACCTTGAAGGAACCAGTTACCAAGCCATAAGAGTAAACTCTATTTGTTTGAACACCTTAGCTAAGTGAAAAATCAGACTCAGAACACTCTCTTAACCTATAAGACCGAAATAACTCAGAAAAACCCAAAAACATTTCAGTTTGGCTTCACAAATTAACATGGTGGTGGAACCATCCAATATCTTACCTTCATAAAAGCTAAAAAGTTTCCACCTGGCGACTCCACTAGCCCCAGTAGGCCTATTACTCATCTAGGTTCCCAGATCTCTTTAGGACTGTGTTAACCAGCCTGAAAGAAGTTTAGAAGCCTAGTCCCATACTAGATAAGACATCGTGAGAGGTAAAATTCCCAAAAATAGTCCCTAAAACCTCAACCTCTCTCATTTTTGAAAAACAACCTGGCTTCACATAGGATCAACACTAGATCGCATTTAGACCCAAATCCTCCTTTAATCGTTGACAATCTTGAGAGAATTCTGTGGCAGAATTCTAACTCTGGAAAATCAGCTGCTAATAGGAGCCTCTTAAGGACAAATTCTGTCCTTGAAAACCTTGTTGTCTTAGAGGATTCACACTTTGATTTACATCATACAAAGAACATCTTTAGAACTAGATCTCAAGGTGATTTAAACCAAACTGATCTTGACATTGCAGATTTGTAACAAAGCTTCAATAGGGAAGCCTCACCTTCCACTCCTCCTGACTCCCAGCTTCTTCATCACTTTAGCCTTTTCCATAACAATTCTGATCAAGATCAGTTTGCTGGCCCAAGTGTTTCTTCCACTCCAATCCATACTACCATTGTGCAAAACACACTTATTCAGCCCACTTTCACTCTTGTAAATCCACCCTTATTTCCAGCCATGGCAACATGGTATGCCCCATTAGTGTTACCACAACCTCTACTTCCTTTACCAAATGATTACCAATCCAAAATTCCTTATTTCACTGGAAAAGAGTCTACAACAGCTCAACATCATGTAGATAGGATGGAAGATTCTTTCGATTACATGGAGATAGAAGAAGAAACTATGAAAATGAGAATATTCGCCCAAAGTTTAGGAGGAGATGTAAAGAAATGGTTCAAAAAATTACCTCCTAACAGCATAAATGATCTCCCTGCCTTGCATCGAACATTCATAAACAAATGGGAACTCAAAAAGAACCCTCTCCAAATACTAGTAGAGTATAGCAGCCTTAAAAGAAATCAAGGGGAAAGTGTTCACAATTACTCCACTAGGTTAAATAGCGTTTACAATGCTCTTCCACCTCACATGAAACCTCCTCAAGGCATGGCCTTAGTAAGGTATCCCGAAGGCCTTGACGCTGAAATGAATTATCAATTAAGGGAAAGGGATTACTTAACCTTAGAAGACATGCAGAAAGGAGCTGTGAGTGTAGAAGCAAACATAATTGAGAAAAGAAATAGGTTGAGATTAGAGAAGAGGGTAACTTATAAAGATGACCTACTACCCTCAACCTCAACTTCTGACACAAAAATTGACAACCTAGTGAAGGTGATGGAGAGAATGCTTGAAAAGATAAATTTGAATGAGAGAGTGCCACCAAGAGAACCTCAAAATAACCAAAACAGAAATAGAAATCAGAATTAGAGAAGAGAAAACAATCAAGATAAAAAAAAGGAAAGCGACCAATAGATTAGACCTCCCTTACAACAGAACTATGTGGATCAATATGAGGAAGATAGGGAGTTGGAAAGGTTGGGAGAATCTCAAGTAAACTTGGTTGGATCAGACAGTGGAGATGATGTCTTCCTCACTGAGGAAGAACATGGTTTTTTCTCTTATGATCAAAATACAAACACCTATGAAGATTCTGATGACTATAGATTGGGTTTTGAAAATGCAATCATGGAGGTGCATAAACAATACGATCTTAGGAGCAAGGGGAACATAGATAATTCAAAGGATAAAAACACTAATACTGCTATCAAGAAAAACACAGAAAATCAGCCCAAAAAGACAACAGAAAAAACCAACATTTTGACCAAGAAACCAAACATAAACAAAGACAAAAGTGTCCAGCCAAATGTTGAACAGAGTACCCCTAGCACTTCAGCTAGTGGTCCTAATAAAACTGTCCCAATTACTAGTCCAAACAAGGTTCAACAAATCAAAATTGCTGAAAAGAATTCAATTGAAAAAACAGATGTAAATATGAACAAGTCAATTTTTCCTTTCAGCCTTGAGGGAGATATTGCTAAGATAAAAATTACCATTCCCCTAGCTGAACTAGTAACCCAAGAAGTGTACAAAAACCAAGTTTTAAAATCTTTGAACTTAGGAGGTGATACTGACACCTTGAACTTGACAGATGACAAGCCCGAGTTGTTGTTTGGTCCAGAAGTCGAAGGAAAATACCAAGAAGGGGCTGTCCCTCCCTTCTATGTTAGCTTGAACATACATGAGAAAATTTTACACAATGCCATGTTAGATTCAGGAGCTTCACACAATCTAATGCCCAAGGTGGTAATGGAAAGCTTAGGCTTAGAAATTACTAAACCATAAAAAGACTTGTATTCCTTTGACTCAAGCAAAGTCAAATGTTTGGGTTTAATCAAAGATTTGTGTGTTAACTTATCCCAAATCTCTGCTAAGAGTTTAGTCATGGACATAGTTGTAGCCGACATTCCCCCTAAGTATGGCATGCTCTTATCAAGATCTTGGGGAGCCAAACTTTAGGGAAGCCTTCAAATGGACATGTATTATGCCACCATCCCTGTTTTTAACCAAAACAAAAGACTATACAGGGAATCTCACATGAAGTACATGGTAAGCAACATAGACAAACCAAACAAATCTCTAATCTATTCTATTCAATCGAGTTTAGATTCCTTTATCTTATGTAACGAAGATGAAATCACTCAAAAATATAAGGAAAAAATAGACCCAATCAGTTCACCAGAACAATCAAATCTTCCCTCGAATCAAATTCAAAACATTGACAATCAACAGCAACAAGAAAAGGAAAATCAGTCAAATGTACTTTGGAAAATAAACTTCGATGGATCCTATAATAAAACAAGTGCAGGGGCAAGTGTTTGGATTCAAAATATGAATAAGAGTTTTTCATATAAGTTAGATTTCCCATGCACTAACAATATTGCTGAGTATGAAGCACTTCTCCTAGGCTTACAATTGCTTAAACAATTAGAAGCCCAGAGGATATCAATATTAGGAGATTCTGAACTTATCATAAGACAAATCAAAGGAGAATACTCAGCTAGAAATCCAAGGCTCAGGGAATATCGGAACGCTGCCCTTGATTTATTGAAAACTTTTGAAAAATATGAACTTATTTTCATCCCTAGAGCACTGAATCATCTAGCAAATGAACTCGCCTTCAATGCCAGCAACTGCCAAATACCTGAGATAAATGAACAGATTAGCGTAAAGGTAAAACACAGGCCTATTGTGCCTGATAACGAAGATCACTGGCAAGTGTTTGACTCTGACAAACACATAGATGATTTCTTAAGATCAGAAAACAATTTTGACATACCAATATCAGAATCTAGCCATACAGAAAATTGTTTGTATATTGAACAAATCCCAGAAGTTGAAATGACATATTCTGCTGATATAAATCATTATGAGAATCCTTTTGAAGCAGAGATAATTGACAACACAGACCAAGAAGACTTGGAAGTTTTACAATGCAAAAATGATAAAATTCCAAGAGGTCTCACACCTTTAGAACACCTTTTTGATTTTAACGATGTAGCCAAAGAACCGAGAATGGAGCCTGTGGAAACAAATGTAGAAGAGCATAACATAGGCAGTCTAGCCGAACCCGAGATGATTAAACTGTCTAGCACTCTCCCAGCTCACATAAAATTTCAATATATAGAGCTTTTCAAAGATTTTAAAGATTTTTTTGCTTGGGGATACAAAGACCTAAAATCGTATGATACCGGCATAATCCAGCATAAAATCCCTTTGAAGGAAAATCAAAAGCCTTTTAAACAAAAACTAAGGATAATAAACCCTGTTTTATTACCTTTAGTTAAGGCAGAAATTGAAAAGATGCATGATGCTGGGATCATTGTACCAATTAGATATTCAAAATGGGTATCAAACTTAGTTTCTGTTAGACAGAAAACAGGGGAAATTAGGCTCTGTATTGACTTCAGAAATTTAAACAGAGCCTCTTTAAAAGACAACTACCCCTTACCCAAGATGGACCATATACTTCAAAGGGTAGTTGGGTCAAAAAGGATATCCCTCTTAGATGGGTTCTCGGGTTACAACTAGGTGTTAGTGCTCCCAAGTGATCAAATCAAAACTGCTTTTACCACACCTTGGGGCACCTTTATGTATGTCAAAATGCCTTTTGGATTAATGAATGCAGGGGCCACCTTCCAAAGGGCCATGGACATAGCCTTTTCTGAAGATATTGGCTATTTTATAATAATTTACCTTGATGACATAACCGTATTCTCAAAAACTGATGAAGAACATTTGATTCACTTGAGGAAAGTTTTTGAGAAGTGTAGGAAATTTGGCTTGTCATTGAATCCCAAGAAAACACTCTTTGGTCTCCAAGAAGGTAAACTTCTTGGCCATATCATTTCGGAAGAGGGAATCAAAATAGACCCTACAAGGATAGATGGCATATTACAAATCAGTCATCCAAGAAGCCTCAAAGAATTACAATCTTTTATTGGAAAGTTTACTTTTTTGAGGAGGTTCATCCCCAACCTTGCTGAGCTATTAAAAAACATTACAAACATGCTGAAGAAAGATGTAGGTGTAAAATGGACTTTACCAGCTAAACAATCGTTTGAACTGGTCAAACAAGCTCTTACTCAAACACCAGTCCTGATTAGTCCAGATTTCACCAAAGACTTTTATATCTTTTCTTTTGCATCTGAGCATACAATAGCTGCAGTATTACTTCAAAAGAATGACTTGGGGCAAGAACAACCAATATCCTTCTTTAGTAGGGTCTTAAGAGATGCTCCTCTCAAATATAACATCATGGAGAAGCAAGCCTTAGCATTAGTGAAAGCTTTAAAATACTTTAGGGTCTACATTTTACACTCTCACATAATTGCTTTGTTCCACATACTGTTGTCAAGGACATTCTAAGTCAAGACCCTGATTGTAAAAGGGGAAAATGGATTGCAACTATTCTTGAGTATGACTTAGAAATCAGGCCCACCAAACTAGTTAAAGGGCAAGGATTAGCAAAACTTATGGCTGAGTCTAACTTTCAAGCACTAGACATGAATATGGTATATGTGTTGGAAGAAATAGAAGAATCTACTGCTCCTTTTATTGAAGAAAAATTTCTAAATTCTCCTTGGTATGCTGACATTATTTATGTGCTTTTATATTTAAATGCCCCTCCTTCTTTGTCTAAAACTAAAGCTAGATTTTTGAAACAAAAAGCTTTGAGTTTTTGCATCTTAGATGGGGTATTATATTGGAAAAATGCTGTTGGAATTTTGCTTAAATGTTTACTTGAAGATAATGCAGGAAAAATCATGCATGAGTTGCATGACGGAGAATGTGGACACCTCTACTGGAAGGCCATAGTGAACAAAATTCTTAGATCTGGTTACTATTGGCCTACCCTTTTCCCTGACACTCAGAAGTTAGTCATGTCTTGCCATAAATGTCAATTTTTTTATGGCAAGAGAAAACTCCTTCCCTTACCTTTACATCCTATCAGAGTTGAAGCACCTTTTCAACAATGGGGTTTAGACTTCATTGGAGAAATCCACTCATCTTCCTCAGCCCAACATAAGTGGATCCTCGCGGCCACTGACTTCTTTAACAAGTGGATAGAAGCTATACCTTCCAGAAATGCTAATGACTCTGTCATTATCAAGTTCCTTGAAACAAATATCCTATCCAGATTTGGTTGTCCCAGAAAAATCATAACAGATAATGCTGTTGCTTTTAAATCTAAGAAGATGGTTGATTTCTATTACAAATACCACATAACCTTGGGCCATTCCACTACTTACTATCCCCAAGGAAATGGATTAGTTGAATCTTCCAACAAGAGCCTCATCAATATCATTAAAAAACTGTTGGAACAAAATCAGAAATCATGGCACAGTAAACTGGTTCATGCCTTATGGGCTGATAGGTTAAATATAAAGAAATCCATAAATATGTCCCCCTATCAACTAGTTTATGGCATGGATGTAGTCTTTCCCACCTCATTAGGAGTGCCAGTCATGAAGCTCCTTCAAGAAGTGCAGGTTGAAGAGAATGATATGCAGAGGAGAATAAATCAAACCATCAATTTATAGCAGACTAGAGAAGAAGTTTATGAGAGAACACAGTTGGTCCAAGAAAATATGAAGAAGCTTTTTGATAAGAGAACTAAGGCAGACAATTTCCAAGTTGGAAATATTGTTCTTAAGTGGGATTCAAGGAGAGAAGAGAAGGGAAAACATGGCAATTTTGAGAACTTGTGGAAAGGTCCCTATATTGTTCATGCTGAGAGGGGTCACAATGCATTTTTCTTGAAAGAATTGAATGGAGAAGATCTGTATGGAGGTCCTGTCAATGGCAGAATGCTAAAGCATTACTTCTGCCAAGAATCATAAGTTTCAAAGCATTTTATTTTTTCATTGTAAATATCATAGTCTGAACATTGCATTCAAAGTTATAAAAATAAAAATACAAAAACAAAGAAAGAAAGAAAATAGGGCAGATTGAAAAAACAAGAAAGGTATAGCCCCATACCAAAAAAGAGAAACAAATCTGAAAGTGTGCAAGCTCAAATGCCACTCCTGGAGAACACACTTCTAGTTAGTCAAACAGCTTAATCTTGAATAATTAGCTTTAAATTTTCTGTCGATAGGATAGTGAATTCGATTTGCCAAACTTTTTAATCTTGGCTTATCAGTAGATAGTTTAGGATAGAAATTAAAGGTTCAAACATGCTCAAAATCTAAACCTGAGTTTCCAAGCAAGAAAATGACTCAAATCTGTTTCAAATTCTGAGTCAAAAGATGTAAAAATCTGGTTCTAATCGGCTCAAAATTTGAACCAGTTCACAAAGGAAAGACAACTCAAGCAAGAGTCAAAACAGAGATGTAAAAAATGGGTGAAGGAAATGCTTTGAAATTTCAGATCTCAAGCCTTCCATTTTGTTTTAAGTTTTGTACAAAATAATGTCTATGTGCAGCTTTTTTTTATGCCATAGATCATAGCAAGTCAGATAGCTTAATCTTGACTTGACTATTTTTAAATTTATGTTGTAGAATATAGAGAATAAAAATTTGTTGGACAGTTTAATCCCAACATATGGTAGATTAGGTAGAGAATCATATGGGCTCAACTGTTCAATCTGAGTCCATGGAGAAATAAGGAGTAGAAATAGATTAGATTTCCTGCTTTCAAAAGAATAAAATGTTGTAAAAGAGTTTTCCAATCCAAGTGCACTCTAATGAAGAAAAATGTTAGGTCTGTAGGATTGGGTAGGTAGAAAGCTGGTTGATAAAATATCCATTGTTTTTATGACTGCTAATATGTTTTCAGAGCAAAAGAAGATTATTCAATAAAGGCAGCCCAATGGATCAGGCACTGATCAGCCTCCCAGAGAATGCCGGTCTGAAGTTCTTGATGCCTTCGAGAAGGCATCATCCCTAAGTGGAGCCACTGTTAGCCACCTATAAAATTTGTTATTACCAAAAGGTGGCTAAATCTTTTTGAGCCTTCAAGAAACAAATTTTATTGCAAAAAAGTGTTACCTCTTGAAGACTCTTGAAGGCCTCGTGCCTCCGTCCAAATCTTCACTGATGTGCCCATTTTACACTCAGAAATTCTGTTGATTTCAAAGACAAAATCCTGCTGCAAACACCATTTTCCCCTTCCTTCCACTTCCAAAACTAACCTCATTTTAACCCCTTCATCCCCCCTGAAATATTTCGTTTTCATATTCTCCCCTTTCCCCCATCGAGACCCCCTTTGATGAGGTTTAAGACTCCTTCTTTGCGTTATCGAAACCCTCAAAACTCTTGAAAAACATTGAAAACTTCATAAAAATACATATTCTTGTGTAAAGGTTTAAGCCCCTTGGGCTAAGTCCTTAGCCATTTTCACTACACACGCCTTGGTGCTGGAACCAAGTGCTAGCCATCCAAGCGCCTATCACATCGCAAAGAGCCGAACGCATAAATATTTTGCCATGGTAAAAGCTCTGATGCCGATTAGTCCCGCGCGTTATAATCCCCGGTCATATTACTTTCCATATACTCCACGGCCCCGCAGACAGGCGCCGAGCCGTATTGCAAATATATTTTCCGCCCCCAAAGCAAAAACCTTTGTTTACATTAATTTTTGGGTTTTTAATGTTTTCGGTCATTAACCATTCAAAACCAGGCAATTTCTATCGTACCGCTTTTGAGAGGAAGGCGGTTTTTTCCGTTCCGCAGCAATTAGCGCCACCGGCCGACACGTGGCCTTGGGCGGTATGGCGATACCATTTTTCGCGGGCGTTAAAGGTCGGATATGGAGTGAGCGCGATATCAATGCGCACCGTCTGATCTGAGGCTAGCTCATCGGACGGTGATCATGCTCTGAAGAATCCCATGTGATAAGTGAAGGTACGATGCAGTCATGTAAGAATCTCCACCATCAATCTGATCTGCAGATCGACGGTCCACGCTCGATCGCCCCGGTCCCCTCGTCCACAACAGTAGTCGATGGTCCCTAGTGCCACATCAACATCCACGCGACAGAATTTAATTGGGGCGGGTCTTCATTTTTTCCCCGCACAGTCATCAGGTCCAGACCCGGGGGATTTTATAAAGCGGATTTGATATAATTTTCGGGTCACACTTGGGCTGACAGCGACAGGCCCCAATCCAGACCCGATAAGCTTTTTAGGGCGGATTTCATAAAATTTCGGGTCACAAACGCCACGACGTCAGAAAGCCTATTTTGTGACCCAAAATAATTATACAGTGTGGTTTAATTAAAGTTTTTGAAGTCCGGGGCATGTTTCTAAGTTTTTGTGGTACCCGATCTCCACCGTTGATCACGTGGGCCGATCTCATCTGATGGCCCACGTTCGTCCCAAGCTCCCCAATCATTTTTTCAACCATTTTTCACCAAAACAAAGGTTTTAAACCTTTTTCTTCACTTTTTATTTTATTTTTTCCAAATAATGTGACCCCTTCACATTATTTATTCACCTCCACTCCCGACCGTCGATCTCTGCGCGATCGACGGCTCTGATTTAAATTCTTCTTCCGCCTTCCCTTTGACCTCCTCTAATCAATCTAGACTGTTGGATGATGCCATCCAATGGCCATGATCTCTCCACGTGCCTTCTAAAGCAGTAAACCTATATATGCAGGATTTTATAATGTTGTTCGTATTTTGCAGGGTTTAAATGGTTTTTCCGCTATACTGAAGAAAATTTCAAAGGCTGAGGGTGATGATCCTCTCGCTTTCGATTCATCAAAGGAAATCATTCGCAGGATTCAACTCCACGTTTCGTTAATGATTCATGAGGCATTGATGCCACACGACCCCTGTGCAGCCCTGCACACCAACAAACACAGTGAATCAGGCACAAATCAAATAGTATCAGTGTCGAAAACAAAAATATACCATAACATAAGACTGAAGACAAATCTGTGGGGATTACATCTAAGATGGTTTATCAAAAGCCTAATCCCCAATTAAGACATAGTTAAAAGAAAAATCATAAAGGTTCATCAGACAGAAAGCCTCCACTACCACAGTTGAGGAAAATTGATTCCTCCCAGCTACCACAGTGCCACCTGTGCCTCAAAGCATTCATATCAGAGGCTGAAGTTATTGATTAGAATCAGATATTTGTCTCAAGCGCAGCCAGAGAGTAAATTCTGCAAACAAACTTAATGACAAAATATCAGCAGAGTTACTTTGACACCACACAGAGCCTCAAAAGTCAATAAGAGCTCCCACCGAGCTTAAATCTTAATGTAAATCATTTAATACAGAGGAAACCTATGTAAGTTTCTTCATCGAGCCCCCAAGGGCCGAGGAACCTTTAAGTATGTATTAATTATCTTTGGAGATCTTTTATCAGATCTCACCTCCTCATTTTTCTATAAATACTACTGGAGAAGATGAGAAATTGTTGGTCGGTTGATCACTTGCTGTAATAATGAAACTCTCTGAACTAATACATAATCTGTTGAAGTTGAAGAAGAAACTGAAGTCTTGGAAGTCCTGATGATGTTGTTGCATGCTTTTTCTTGAGAAGGCTCTATCATTGGATCCATGAGCTTGGCTGTTGGTGAAGTATTCTAAACTGTTTAATGTTTTCTCCTATTTTCCTTCTGTTCCATAATTTCTTACTACAGTAGGTTGAAAGTTTTAGGCTAAGAAATGACTCCTAGCAGCACCTTAGTCCTGTTCACCCTTCACTATTTCATGTTTTCTTCTGCTGAGGTATTTTAGAGTCTTTAATCTCTCTCTTTAGTCCTCATGCCTTTCTATTTCCTTAATAGTTCGAACAGTTGATTTCAGCATGATTTCTGGTTCTCCCTGCTTGTCTGTTGCCACTTAAATACTGTTATTCAAGTCTCCCTTTGAATTTATTTTGCTTATAGTGAGCCAAGGAGGTCTGTTATGATCTTGCCCTTTGTCCTTGCTTAAACATTTGGCTTAAAGGTCTTTATAGTTGTGATCATAGATGTATTTAGGTGTTCCCTCTTCTATGATCGTAATTATCAGTGAATCTTTTATGTTTTCTAAAGTCATTTGAAATAAAATCTTTGAGGAAATAGGGTGTTCCCCGAATCTTAGATTTCATTTTAAAAGTTGTTTTGAAATCATTATTTGCTTAAAGGTGTGATGTGTAGAATTTATGGTTAGCCCTGTCTACCAAATATCTCTTTATTGTTCAAGTTGTGCTTTCAAATTCCCTTTGTTTGAGAATTAAACTTCTCTTTCCAAATCATTAATGTCCATCTCATTCCAAAACCAAAGGATCCTGCGGCCAAGTTAGATTTGCCCTTTGATATCCCACATCCATTGATAAGTATGTTATAACCTCTTCTTGAATTCATTGCCCAATGAACCAGATGTTTCTCCATTCTATATATCTTTCCTAGACCTTTCATGTTCTACTGTATCAATTCAACCAAACACCCACACTTAATAACTAGTCTAAAAACCAATATCCAAAAGCACACAAGATAAACCTTTGCTAAGACAAATAATATGAGAGATCCCTCTCTGAGAACAGGAGGACTAGATCTTGGAACTCTAAATATTGGTTCTGATGTTGCCTTGTCTTTTGATTTGCCAAACTATCAAAACACGGGACTCCAATAGGATCCAAAGATTCTTAATTTAGTGTGCTTCTCATATAAGTACCAATCTCCCATTTTACATTCTTCTCGCAGTTGTAATATTCTTTTCATCTCTTCACTTACTCTAGGTTGTTCTGATTTTTGTAGCAAACTCATGGCTAGCCTGATAAAAAAACTGTGAAATCTGTATAATTGTATTAATTTCCTTCCTTTCTCAACAATGATGTCCAAAAGATAACTGATAGAGGCTGGCCCTCTACACTCATTTTCTACAATGTTATTGGGAAGTGATTTGCTTGTGAGAATAAGAACAGATGAAATAAATAGGAAGAATACCTAAATACCCTTTCAGTGGGTAACTTTGTCAATTGATGGTGAATGGAATCAACAATAAACCTGACAAAATCAAAGATCGCAGCAGGAGGCTGATGAGGAGACAAGGTAGACAAAAACCCTAGGATAGACTCATCAGTAAACTCATTAGTGAAGTATCCTAAGATGAAGGATAACATTGAAATAACATGTTGAGAACCCTCTGGAAACTTGGAAGTGGAATAAGGACGATTCAATTTTGGGATGTCCACATGACTAGGCATGAAGTTCTGAAAAATCATGAATATTTTAGGGAAATCTAACCCTAAATATAATTTAGTCAATGCTTCTATGGATAATGGGACTGCCCTAGGGTCAAACTGTAACTGCAACATTTCATTGATTGACTCTGCAGTGATAGAAAAAAGGATTTCCCTGTCATTATTCACAATTGATCTTTGATCTGGGACATAATACTTCTGGCACAGTCTTATCAAGTCCTGACTAGGATGTGTTACTAGGACTATATATTTAGGTAAGTTTGTATCCTAGAGAGGCATTTCTTCTTTGTCAAGGAACTTTTCATGACACCAGTTGTGTACTTCTAATAGATTGAATTCTACTAGAGGGTCTACAATTTTGTAATCTACATCAACCAAAGGGATAACTTCTTCATTGGACACTGGAGGTTGAAGAGGATTAACAGTCATAGTGGTCTCAACAGTGATAGCAGGAGTAGACTTTGGGGCTTTTACTGATTCAGACCTGGGAGGTTTGGATCCTCCAGGCTTAATAGGCTTGGATCCTCCAGCCCTGGGTGTAATTTTCTTTTTTTTCATTTTAAATTTACTACAACAAGATTATATAGTTTGCTATAGTTGATGTTTCTTCAACAGAGGGTAATTAAGAAACTTTATGGGCAAGGATGATAGAAGTGGACAATTTATTTCTCAATTAGGGTTTTTAGAACACAAGGAACGAGCTTGAGACAGAAAACGCAGGTTTTTTGAATGTTTAGGACTGTAAAAAAGAGGTTTTAAGGTTTTTAGTGGGTTTAAAAACCTTTCTTAGCCATGGAATTTGTTTTCAAAGGGTCTGGACTGAGAATTTTAGCTTCAAAATGAGATTTCATGAAAATGGAAATTTCTAGGAAAAAATTGCGAGGGTTTGCCCTCTTTTTCCAAGGTTTAGGACAAAACAGATGGGCAATTTCAATCTTAAAGCTTAACTAGTTCAATTGGTTCAATTATTGGTTCAAATTGTGAAATTGCAGGTTAAATTTTTGGGAAAATACCTAATTTACAGGTATCTTGATGCTTTTGAGAAGGGTTTCTACAACTTTGATGGTTCCTGCAACGCTGGTGCAGAGAAATGGCTTCGAATGGTCTTGAAATAGTTGAAAAGTGGTTGAAATTGGGTTTATAATGGGAATTGAAGGCTTCAACATGCAGTAGGAGCTCTGATAACAGCGGGAATGTGTATAACAGTCAGGTGTGGCACATATAACATCAATAAAACATATAACCACGGTTTGACCTTTATTATAAATCTTTAAAAAACTGTCATAAATGATGCGAGTTAAATCGCGGGCGGGAGTGGTTTTTATTTCGTGAACGCGGAAAACCATCGGTGGTTTTCGCGCTGGGTTGGGGTGGTAAATGGTATTGTCTAAAACGAACGCGATCGTATCAAAATACGACACGTCATGGGAGTTGGTAAATGAAAAACCTCCCATTTCGTGCTCATTTGGGCATTTGTCGATCGTTTATTTTGGGAGCACGAAAATGATCGTCAGTTGTCGGATCTTTGGATAGGGAGCAGACGATCCAGATTAAATGGGAAGTTGCGGTCTAAAGGATGTGGGGCCAGGAGGCTTTATATGCGCAGCAATGAAATAAAACCTTTGTAACATATGGATTATATTACAAAGTCTTATATCAAAGGATAATATTTATATGCAGGGTATATGGTTTACAAAGGGTTAAAAATGAGCGGTTATATATATCGAAGGTTTATATACAAGGTAAAAATGCGCATGAGGCGGGTTGTATAGTCAAGGGATTAATTTATATATAAAACGTGAAGTTTCATACATCGGGGAAATATATTTCACTTAGAAATATAAAACATGCCTAAAGTCTTTTTGTGATTTTATTTTTATTATATAGTTATAGACTATGAAAATGTCTATCACTATAGAGGGTGGGATATTTACATATGGTTAGTTTTATGCCAAAGGGGGTGTAATTGGGGTTTTTATTTAAAACATGTGGGTAATTAACTTTGGAAAAAAAGTTTATATTAGTGGGTTTTTGAGAATATTTAATACAAGGAGTTATATTAATAGGATGAGGTATTTTATAAGGAATTAATAAATAAGTTAGAATTTAATATGACATAGGATAATGAAAACACCAAAATATATTCATATGACTAAGTAAAGTGATGATGTAAAAAAACAAAGCTTTATCATTTGTAATTTGACCACTTTGACCTAGAATATAATATTTTTGGAGGGCTTTTATGTTTCTATGAATGAAGGAAATTAATCAAAGGGGATTTTCTTTTTTCATTAAGTAAAAAGATTTTTACTTATGAACTTGAAGTGCAAATGGATGAATGTAGGGTAAATGATGATAATTAGGGATTAACATAGGAATTCAACACTTTTAACTTAACAGTCATTGAGCCTTGGGTCCGGTCCCAACAGAAGTTAGAGAAATGCTCTGAGCCTCTTTGACTGGAAGTCTAGAATGCAGAATAACTATAGGGGAGGGGAATTTAGTGATTTTTGCCTGATGAAAAGTATTTACATGATTCTCCCACTTCTTTCTACCTACCCAACTTTTAATCTAACATCTTTTCTTCCATTTTGCAGGTGCATTTGAGCTAGCAACCTTGAACATTTTATTTTTTTGAAAGCAATAAAAACTATCTAAATCTACCTTATATCATCCGAGGGCTCAGATTAAACTGATGATCTCCTCTTTATTCTCTACCTATTTAGCAATTAGTCAGGATTAAACTGTCTGAATAATCTTTATTCACTAATCTACAACAATAAAATTGAAACATGACAAGTCAAGATTGAACAGTTCAACTCATCATGGATTATGGAATTTATTGACATTCTGCCATAACCATCAGTAACAAAGTAAAATTTAGTGCCTATTGGACTTGCACACTTTCATGTTTTATTTCTTTTTCTTTTGGGGTATATTATTTTTCTAAGTCCTTTGATTTTTCTTTTAGGACTTTTACCCTCTTTTTGCTTTTCTATTTTTTTTTTAATTTTTAACAAAATATGGGAAAACAACTTGCAGAAAGCAAATTATGTACATATTTACAAGACTATCATAATTAAATTCCAAATTATGAACCCTACACTTATAGGACCCTAACAGAGTGCAAAAAATCATGAGTAATTGGCATTATTTTTGAAGATTTTATCATAAAGAATTGAAGGAGATGGCAAGGAGAAATTATAGGAGGATTGGCCACCCTCCTTAACTCTTGAAGGTAGCCAAAGGATTCTCTCCAAAAATTCGAATTCCAGAGGCAACCAAGCAACTTAAAGGTCAAAGTGCACTTAGTTTATGTTTTCTCGGAGTCAAGTGGACTCAATCACTATATTCAAGGGAGTTGTTTGTAGCTGCCCTGTAGAATAAATAGAGTAGAGATAGAGCTAGGAAGGATTCGATTCTATTTGGAACATTGCTGCAAGCTATTGAGCTTTTGATTATTGTACTCAACGCTTAAACTTTGAGGAATGGACGAGAATATTCTTTCATGAAATGAGAAGACTGATTTCATTTTATTGATTTAAGTTTCAGAGAGCTAGGCGTGTGAGTTAGGGCCCAATCCATGTGCCTCAGTCTCTCTGTTGTACTTGGTCTTTGCTTTCTGCCACTCATTTAGTTATGCTTCTCATAGTTTCATCACTGCTTAGTTTTTACTTTCAGTGTGCTGCTATAGGTTTCATTTGCTTATGATTAATAGAATAGAGGAGAAAAATCTAAAATTTGTGGCTCAAGACGTCCCTTCTCATCTCTGTCAATAGAGCTCAAGGAGGATGAACCTTCCCAAGGACCCAAAAATTGATTTATGTTCACTGTTTCTGAGAGTAGAGTAGAGTTTCATTACCATTTGCAACCTTCCTTTTGTACTGAATTTTCACACATTTTTCTGTTTCTTTGTGCATAAGTTAGTAGGGTTGATTGCAGGAATTAGTGTTAAAGCCCCCAGGGCAGCTCCGTGGTGCCTCCCCGCTTCATTTTCCATATCTGTCTTCACAACCTGAGCATTGTTGTTACGCCCTCCATTCCCTCCTTTTCCTCTTCTTTGCAGCCGTCGCCATTCTCATTCCCAAAAACACTTACAAATGCATTAGAATTAAAACTCTGCCCTTTCTCCTCGAAACTCCTGCTACAGTACTTCTCTCTATCGCAAATCACAAATATTTGTTCTACTTGGTCTTCGTTAACACTTACCGCTCCCAACCATCGATTGCGAAATTAATGTAGCACTCGGCCACGTCATCCCTATCACAAATCACATTTCGCAGTTTTTATCCCCATTGCATATCGCATTTCACAATTTTTATCCCCATCGCATATCGCATTTCGCAGTTTCTATCCCCATCGCATTCTGCTCCTGCTTCGTTAACACTTACCGCTCCCAACCGCTGATTGCGACATTACTATAGCACTCCGCCACGTCATCCCTATCGCAAATCACATTTTGCAGTTTTTATCCCCATCGCATATCACATTTCATAGTTTTTATCCCCATCGCATATCGCATTTCATAGTTTTTATCCCCATCACATATCACATTTCGCTCCCGCTCCCGAACAACACTTCCACTCCTCCTCTAGATTTGTGATATTGCAAATTGCGATATCGCATATCACACTTCTGTCCTCCTAATGAAATTCTTCCATCGCACTTTCCAAAACCTCCCTCTCCAAATCATTTTTGCGATATCATAAAGGTTTAATGAAGTCTAAACCCATCTTTCCACCTCTAAGCCTTGTCACATGTGTTAAGCCTTCCATTAGCATATTTATCCCTTTTTCCTCCAAACTACAAGAAATACTTTTTCAAGTTTAATTAGGTTATGAATAGCTGCATAGATAGAAGCATGATAGATAGAACAGGGTGTGTTTAGCCGATTGGCCAAGTTAAGTGAAATTTAGATTAGTTTCCCTTCTTCCACTTCCTTTCTACAAATTAAATTAGTTTCATTTTCATCATTTCCTTTCTGTAAATTAAATTAGTTTCATTTCCGTCATTTCCTTTATGCAAATTAAATTAGTTTCATTTTCGTCATTTCCTTTCTGAAAATTAAATTAGTTTCATTTTCATCATTTATTTTCTGCAATTTAAGTTAGTTTCCTTTATTTCATTTCCTTCCAGCAATTTACATTTGAGTTCCTATCATAGTTTAAGAAATAGCACCCTTTCGTAAAGAAGAAGAGGATGACATGAGAAAAATGCATCTGTTGTGTATATAGCACTGTCACCTCCAAGTTTGTACGAACCCCAGGTTGATAAAGTAAAGTAGGGCAGCCCCTAGGAGTTGCAACACTCTTGGTGTAATACCTGGGCTCACCATTGGTATTCTCCTCTGATTTTATGAAGAGTTCATTTCCAGTATAACAATTATTGGGTAAAAAGATACACCAATTCTGATAGGTGGGAGTTGTAGGGGGTGGTTGAATTCCTATTGGTGAAGTGGAGTTGATTTCAATAAATATTAATTTGATGGTTGATGACATTTATATTCTCTCAAATTCTAACTCTCATCAATTGAAAGGAATTAAGGAGGAAGCCAAAATGGGTCTCTGGTTCTTTCCTTCTCAATTGTAAATGTTAGATATTATATGGAATTTGGGTGCACACCCTCTAGGAAAGTCTACTTTAATTCCGTCCCTTTCATCTAATAGGAATTCCATAGATCATTTGGCATCGAGGGAGGGTTATATTTTTCATTTTCATGAGGAAGTAAATGGGGATGAGCGTCGACCATAGATGTATTTATGATGTACCAGGGGAAGCCCCCACTATGAGGATGCTCCCCTCTTTTTGTAGATGATCCATTTTTTCAAGTGATGGCTAGTCGATGTATATAAACATTGTTTTTTCATATATATGAGATATATCAATTTTTTGCGGCTCTTATGATGTTTCTTTTTATTATAATGTGATGCGTGTTTTTTTTTTTTATTAATGTGATTGATCATTTCACTATGCTTATGTGTCTTGATGATGAATTGTATGTAACTCTTTTGCGTCTATGATTTGATTAGTTGTGCATTCAACAACATGATTTTGATTTCTTGGTATATGTGGAAATTTGATATGATCAAGATCATGTACTACCAGTTGTGCATGTAGGTATTTAAGAAAAATACAAGGATCATGAACATTGAAGTTTCTATTCAACTGAGATACGACAAGCTACAAATCAAGGAACACATGCAAATGACAAATACCTAATTGGGAGGCATCGTCCTGAAGGCCTATGGTGGCATCATATTCAACTTCATTATTAGTGTTTGAACTATTGTAGACACTATTATGATGGATAATAGCCCGATCAGGAGAATACATGGCCTAGGCTACCACAAATATATTCTTTAACCATTGATAAGCACCATCAACGAAATTGTGGTGGTAAGCTGGTGGATGATCCATCTACAACACATGATGACAGTATATTTTAAAGTACATCGATGATGAGGAAACTATAAAAATAAATCATGGTAAATAGTTACATCATAAGGAAAACAAAGTTAGAAAACATCACTCTCAATACTTTATGTACCTAATTTTGCAAGGGGATCAACAGAATAAAATGTGAAGAAGAATTATATAGAAGACATCTACTTACTTTTGGAAAACATACAATTCAATTTTACAAGAGTTATGGATGGAGAGATTCTTAATGAATTTGTATTTAAAGTCATTAAATTTAGATGCATAGACTATATTGCCAAGATAATTGATAAAATCTATGAGCACATGGATTTCCTTGAGCTCAATGCATCAATATCTTCTACGAATGAGTTGATCTCTACCATGGGAGGATACCAAGTCAATTTTTCCTATACACTCTCATAGAAACTTCTTAGTAATGGAAATACCTTAGACAACATAATTAAAATGATCCAAATGATGTTGCGTGAAATTGTAGCAAGAAAGCCTCAATTTGATGTGTGCCTCAGTCAAATCGATTAATTTGATTTTCCACATTAGCAGGATGACTTGGATTGCATTTAGCTAGAGTGACATGGCTTTGTATACTAGTTAAATTAGTAAATTCAAGTTATATGCTTTCAGTAGAGTTGTGCATGTAATGATTGCTAAAATTTAGTAATCTAGTTTACTTATTTTCAGTTGAACTCAATTAATTGAGATCAAGTAATTAATTGAGTCAGTTAAAGGTCAGTTGAGTAGTATAATTGTTGTTAACTCAGTGATCTATGTGTTAAACTTGTCAATCAAATAAAAATAGCCAAGACATGCATGGAATTCGAATATCCTTGTTGGAGTGGAGGAAAAGGCACATTGTAATTATCAATTGTATACTAGTTGAGTGTATAGGCTTGGTAATTAAGAAGGTGATAAACTCCTTGGGAATTTCCCGATATTCAGAAGCTCAATTTATCCTGAATTTCGGAAGGAAATAGCAAGAAGCTGGGGACTTGAATTGGATAAGTGTTGGAAAGAGTAAGATAGTCAGTAGGAGAACAAGTTTACAGCGCAGGGTGTGCTTCATAGTTGAAGCAAGACATTGTAATATTTTCTCATTCTCAACTGATTAATGAAAGCAGTGAAGGGGTTTCCCAGATGGGTTCCCATGTAAATCATTGTGTTCTTGTGGTTTTGATGATTGCGTGTCATTGCATGTGCTTCTAAATTGTGATTTCCATTCCAGGGAATAGTAGAGGAAATTTGTAATCTCTAATTTTTAGTTCTAATTCATCAGTAGTAGAAAATTTATATTAATTTATACATTGCATCAAAGCTCGGAATCACAATAGAAACCACTCAATATATTTTTTCCTTTAGAAATTTCAATTTGGAGATTCAGTGAAGCAGTTTTCTTCCATGGGGGAAAATGTCTTTCAACGGATTGATATTCGAGTATTCCATGGAGGTAACCTTGAATTTCATATCTTGGACTGACAAGATGGAAGTTGTACTTGATGGTAATGGAGTGTTGGAATACACCAAAATTGAGATTCCAAAACCAACAGTATCGGATGCATATAAGTTAGCCTAGAGGAAGAAGGATATCGAAAAAGCCAGGAGGATCATCCTGGAGGGTGCGAGAGACCACATAGTCTCGAATTTACATGGAAAAGAAACTCCATTTTCTATGTGGAAGACCTTCACTGAGTTATTCAAAAATGGCAGTGATGTCAGGAAATTGACATTGAGGGACAAGCTCAAAAACATCCACTTTCAGAAAAATGAAACTATTCCACTCTACGTCTCCAAATTCACTTAGGTTTGAGATGAACTTGGAGGAGTAGGAGAAAAATACCACCCTTCGAGATAGTGATCCTATCTTTTTTTATCCTTACAAAATATTGGCACAACTACTTGGACTCGGTAAATGGAACAAACAAATTACTAAATTGGGAGAGACTTTGGTACGATTTCGTGCAAGAAGAAATTCGAAGGAACACCAGAGATGGAGTAACATCCAAAGTGGAGGAGGAAGAGAATTTTGCCTTGTTTGGGAAGGGAAAGAAGGATAAGGGAAAGAAGTCCCAAAGCAAGCCAGATTCCATCTAGAACATTGGAAAGAAGAAGGACCTAAGCAAGATAAAATGTTTTCACTGCCATGAATATGGGCACTATGCAACAAATTGTCCACACAAGAAGTATAACAAGAAGCCTTCAGGAGGAGCATGAGGTGAAGCACTTGCCTCATAATTCAAAATAGGATTTACTCATTACATGCATGGCCAACACTATAATGGGGAGTGTGTGGTACCTGGATTCAGGTGCCTCATTCCATATGAAAAGATGCAAATAATTCTTCAGTTTCCTAGAGGAGAAGGATATCCATATGCACATAGAACTTGGCGATGATGGGAGGTACAGTACCAAAGGAATTGGAATTGTAACCTTTAATAGGGATTCAAGCTCCCACCTTCATCTGAAAGATGTTATGTATGTACATGGGTTGACGAAAAAATGGATCCTTGTAGATGTATTGGAGGATAGAAGTTATGATGTTGTTTTTAGTAAGGGGAAATCCTTTCTAAGACATGTAGCTACCAAGCAAGTGAAATAGATTGGAGTTCGAGTGAAAAATATCTAGAAACTTGAGGTGGAAGCTTGTGTTGCATTGAGTAGCAAGGCATAAAATGTGCAGAGACGAGATGTTGGATAACTTTTTCACAGGCACATGGGACACTTACACCATGGGGCCTTAAAAAACCATGTAGTATATTACCATCGATCTCCCAAAATTCACACTTGACTAGCATGATGTCTGCAAGGGATGCACATTGGGGAAATATGTAAAATACACCTTCTAGGGACAAGATAGTGAAGCGGGATAAATATTGGAGCGAGTCCACTTGGTTATATGTGGAGCCTTTTCTACATACTCCACAACAAAATTGTTGAAAATGGAAACAAGAAATTCTTAATTTAATTTTCCCTTGAATTAAATTAGGAGGAAATTATAATGCCACATCACAAGACAACTTGTACGAGTTAACTAAGTTAGTTTGAATTATTTGGTTCAGTTAATTTGAGTTAAGGGTCTATCTTGAGTCATGTATAGTTTCTCCTACTTTATAGGAGCCCTGGTTGAGTTTATTTTGAGTTGTAATTAATTAATTTAGTTAAACGAGTTAAAGTTAGTTAAATTAGTTCCAATTGTTGAAGGAACTAGTGGGAAGTCTAGTAGTGGGGTGTGTACTTTGTGATCAAGCAGATAACTGATCAATCATCCATAAATAACTCATGCATGTGTGATCTATGAGTTACCCAGTTGAGGTTTGAGTTCAAGGGCATTGTACTATCAGCTGTATAATTATTCGGGTTGTATAGATGATGCATGCAGTTAGAGGAAGAACCTAAAGTAACTGCGCAATACAATCGAAGAAAATTCCTATTAAATAGGGGCCTAATTCCTCATTGAACAATACAAGGAAGTATGAGCTTGGAAGCCTAGGAAAATGGCTAAGTGTTGGCCAGAGTTAGTATAGGAAGCAATGAGATAGATAGACATAGTGCAGAGGTTGATCGGGCTAGAGAAAAGCATTGTAATATTCTCATATTTTTTTGACTAATGAAATATACAAATAGGAGGGGTTTTTAGTTGTGTCTTTCCCCAGGAAATCATTGTGTAATGTGTTGATTTAATTATTTCTATTGTATGCTTTGTAATTTCGTGATCGTTTAATTGTTTCCGTAGTCGGTAGAGTAGTTCCAAGTCAATTTTTTTAGTAAATTACAATTAGAAGTTTGAATCTACAAGGAATTTGTACATGGTATTGGAGATATAATCACAATAGAAGAGAATAATTTGAAGTTTTCCTTGCAGGTGAATAAAATTTGCAGAATCATTCTTCAGATCTAGCAGGATGTCATTCTATGGATTGAGACTCGAATATGCCCTTGAGGGTAGTTAAAATTATATTTCTTGGAAGGACAAGATGGAGGCAGTATTGGAATATAATCAGCTGAAGGAATTCATAGATCATGATATCCCGAAGCCTCAAACATCTTATGCTAAATATCTATGAAATTGGAAGAAGAATGTAGCAAGAGCCAAGAGGATCATCCTGGCGTGTGTGAGATACCACATAGTCTTGAAACTACATGGGAAAGAGACTCCATTTTTTATTTTTTATGTGGAATACTCTTAATGAGCTATTCATAAATAGCAATGAATCCAAGAAAATTGAGCTAATGAAGAAATTGAGGATTGAATACAAAGGGTATGAGGTAGTCTTCAAAGATGGGAAAGCTTACCTGAAGCATCTTGCTTCATGGCAAATAAAGAAATTTTGTTTTAGGATTAAGAGCCTATACATGTTAGAGTAAGATGCATGCATAGCCTTGAGGAGCAAGGCAGGTATTTGAGAATTTTTGGTTGAGAGGAAGCATGATTTAGCTCTCAAGAGGAAGCCTCAACCAGTTGGCAGTTGGGCTGACCACAAGGAATTTTACTAAATTACAATTAACAATTTGTGTTAGGGTCCCGTGATTTGGCAGATTGGCTAAACCAAATGACAGGGTAACATCAAACCAATCTTTGGAGTCCTGTGACCTAGTCTTCCTGGACTCAGAGAGGGCTCTCTCTATTATGCAAAGGATGTGAACTTGTTCGCTTTGGGTGATTGATTTTAGACTAGTTGTTAAGTGCAGTTTTGTTTGTTTGTTTTGGGTTGGGGTAAGATGACTAAGTAGGATAGGTGGAAATGAGAGGTTGTCAAATCAATAGGGCTATGGGGTCAGATGAAGTCGAGGGTGTCTAAATGATGAAGCAGAGTGTATTGCAGGGCCGATTTAGCAAGGTTAATGGATCCTTTGGGTGATGTATGAGGTGTAATGAACATTAAGTTTGGGAAACACTAAGAGATATTAAACATATACAGTCTGAAATAAATAACTCATGAGGTAGGGCAAACCATTAATATCTATGAACAATACTCAAACTGATAAACACGTAAGATGAACATTCTGGTGGTACATAGAAGCATTATAACTCCTAACTTTAGAAATTCACCTTTAGCTTTTTGAGAAAAAAACATAAGATAAACAAACAACTCAATATATGAAGAGGGAAATCCTAAACAACATATATCAAACTATAGGGAACTCTTAAACAAGTTGGTAAGCATGGGAAAAGGGCAAGATCGAAACTAGACCTCTTTGTCTTAACCTAATCAATCAGTATTCCATAGAAAAGCTTCACAATAAGGGTTTGAAAACTTTAAATAAGCAGGGCATACCATGAATCATATTTATAAGCTAAAATACTAATCATCCATGAAACAAAAATAAGTTTTAGTGGGCCTAAGGAGCAGTCAAGAATTCCTTAAGATGAACTAAAAGAAGAAAACATCAAAACTATAGCAAATAGGAGGTTTGAGGTGCTTCCATGAGCATATCTCAACCTATACTTTTCTGATCTATAGCAAACAAGCAGACTAAAACAAAATGAGGACAAGAAAACATTAAAAATTTAGAAAAACATCACCATTCACCAAGCTATGGAATCCTGCAAGCAAGCTTCTCCAACATCAAGCCACACAAGCCATTCATTCACTTCATAAAACCAATATCTTGTCCAAGCTCATAAAACCATGTATTTCTCTTAAACACATCAAATGCCAACTATTTAAAATGAATCCTCATGTCTTATATAACAAATGAGGAGAAGAGAGCCTACTAGAGCATCTAGAAGCCTATTGGCCAAAGAGAAATATCCTAACTTGTCCTTGAGGCTTTGCAAAGCCCAAGGCACAAAAATATCTAAATAAAATATCTTTTCCGACTATAAATGGAAATAAAATTGACTTTTAGGCCTGACATGCCTAATAAAAATTTCCAAACGCACATTTTTCCCACTCAACCACAGGAGTGTAACACATGTGTCAAACAGTGAAAATTTCCAGGTGCATAACACAGAAATAGGCCCTGTTGCAGCAGTCTTATGGAGGCCTTCCCGACACTGGATTTGGCTCTGTGATGGCTCATCGGAAAGCCTGATGAGTCTACTTTCCAAAAATGTTTTACTTGTGATGATTGGATGCCATTTACCTGCTCAAAATATAACTCTCCCAACGCTTCTCTGTGCATAACACCTGGTCTAAAAAGGAGGCAGAAAGGTCAAATTTTGGAGGTTTTGACCTTTTGAGGGGGTAAAACTACTCCAAATGATATGAAAATTGATGATTAGATTGTTGGTTATGTGAAAAATCCAAAAATTTAAACTTTGAGAGCTGAGGATGTACCAATTTTGAGCATAACACCTAGGGTGTTGTGCTGCTAGGGGTCAAAATTTGGAAAAAAACAAAAAGTTGTCCAATTTGCCTCAAAATTTGTGGGTAGATGCCTCATGGGTCCTTGGAGACCTGTAGAGAAACTTGGGCCAAAATTCCAATCCTAGCTTGGTATTTTTCATCATTTGGTTCCGGGCCCTCATTTTTGGCAATTTTGAGCTTCTTCCTTGCAAAATGATTTCTTTGTTTGTAATGTTTAGTCATTCTCCTTTGCAAGCTCAAGTTTTTGTCGGCCTTCTCTAGTTTGGCCTCTAGATGCATGTTATCCCTTTCAAGCCATGATTCCCTATCATGCTCAATTTCCATGGCAAGGAGTTTGGTGAGAGGAAACTGTTGAGCTTGGGCTGATTCTTCCTCCCTTTGTTGTGCCAATGCTTTCCTAAGACCCATAGTCCTAGGTCTCTTTCTAGTTTGGCCTTTTTCACCACTATCCTCCTCATAAGCGCCCATGTATTCCTCCAACTGCACTTGTGACCTTTGAGCCTCTCTCTGATATTTGAACACCCTCGCCTCATAGATGGCCAGATGGCCACTCATTTTTTTGTTTTGCATCTGCAAAAAGTGAATGAGATCCTTTGATCTTTCTAACTCAAATTCCAAGTATTTGATCTATGCATTCCAGTCCTGTAGAAGAGAGTTTTATATTTTTGTCTCATTTAACTCTTCACTATCTATGTGAATGAGCTCAAATTCTCTTTCTTCCTCATGATTGTCCTTTTCTTCTTTCACTTGTTGTTTACCTTTGTCTTTCATTGGAATTGAGGAGGAGTGCATGGCCCTTTGCCCTTTGGATGCAACAAACACCTGCCTCTCTCCTCTTTGATAGGTAATGGTGAAAGGTGAAACAAGTTCTATTTGCAAACTATGATCATTAGTGACCTTTGGACCGTTTCCCTCCTCATAGATGATTTTTGTGTGTGCACCTTCCTTATCTTGTTCTTGGCTGCCCTTTTGATCAGCATCCTTACTATCTTTTATGACATTACCCCTGTCAAGATCCTTAGGACTGTCTTCCTCTATTTTTGCACTATTAGAGGTGCCTTGATCTGTGTTGGGCACATCTTCATTTCCATGATTGTCTTCCTCATCATCTTTTGACCCATTGTATTCATTTTCAAATTGATCCTTTGTATCATTGTTTGTATTCTTTGTAGGGTCACTATCTTGGGTACCTTCATTAGTCTTCCCATCACTGTGAGGGTCATTTCCTTCTTCATTAGGTGATTTCTTTTGGCAAATCTCTTCTTCACTACATTTCTCTTTATCTTCATGACTTGGCCTATTGTTATCACTTTCTTCAGTATTGCTTTCTTCTTCTTTTTTGTCCTCATATGTTTTTTCAGTCATCTTCCTTATCATAAGAAACATTGTTTTGACCCTTTTTCTCATCATGAGGTCCACTGATTTTAACTCTATTTTCTTGCTCACTGTCTCTTTCTTGAGAGGCTGCCTCTTCTTGGTCTTCATCACTCTGTTGTTCCTCCCCTTCATACTCTGTTTTTGTCCCATATTCTTCATTATTTTCACCACTTTCATCATCTTTATCAAGCTCTGCATTTGCCTCAATGTTTTCAACCTTTGTCTTACTTGCATCTGTCTCTTGATTTTTGCTGCCATAAATTTCTTGTTTGTTGTGGCTATTATTACTCTTATGCTCACTAATTTCCTCTTCCTTGTCTTATTCATCTTCCTAAGATTCTTCCTCACTGTCCTCTTCCTCATTTTCTTCATCTTCCTCAGCTTCTACCTCACTGTCCTCTTCTTGGTTCTCTTCATCTTCCTCAGCTTCTACCTCACTGTCCTCTTCCTCATTATCTTCATATGTTTGCTCATCATTAGAGCCACTGTCAGCTTCTTCACTTGGTACATTAGGAGAAGGGATAGGGGGTGAATTTCTTCGTGGAGAAGGCACATGGAGAGATGATGGAGGAGTGGAGGTAGGTGGTTGTGAAGTGGAGGGTAAATTTTTCTGAATGAAGGCTTGGGGTTTTGTAAATACATCATGTGATATGAAGACTTCCCAAGGGATTACTTGCTGCTGCTGCTGATGTGAGACAATCATTTTGATCAAGGAGTGGTGGAAAAGGCTAGGCATTTGGCGGTCATAACTTCTTTTCTTGACAAGTGAGGCCATCTTGTCAATGCTCCGGAAAAGGTAGTATGGTAGGTTCATTATTTTGACTTTGGTGAAGTGCATTAGTAACCTTATATGATATGAGTAAATCTTGGAGTATCTCCCCTCACAGGTGAAGTATATAATAATTTGCTTCATCAGCAAGGCACACCTCTCTAGCAAGTGGGAAAAAGGAAAAACAGCCTTGTAGCCTTGTTGACAGCTTGGTTTTAGGTAGGGTTCATAATATCACAACTCCAACTTCTTTTTTTTAAACCATATCTCGCCAATGTCTGGTATACCTGTTTCTTTGGAAACAGATTCAGATGAGAGTTCAAACTCCACTCCTGCTAGGCTAACTCGGTGATTTTGCAAGCCAATGACAAACAATCTAGTCAAGTTGGAGTGGCTTTTGACTTGTTTGACCTTTTCACAAAATTGATAACACCCAACATCCTAAAAGCATGAAAGGATCATGGGAGAGGAAGTAATATGAACTGTGTCTAAGGTTCAAACATGTTTTCCCTTCCTCTCTTGTACTGAGGCTCGGTAGGTCTTTTAATTTCATCACTGTTGGTGTGAATCTCTGCTTCAGACATGGTGGCTGATTATTTTAGCACATAAAGGCTCTTTGAAAATTGTTTGAGGGCCTTTGGGTCAAAAGGTTGCAATGAGTGAAGTGAGGGAAAGGTTATGCAAATGAAGGCAAGATGAAACTCTCTCAGAGTGCACTTAGTGTTTTAGAGGTTTTTTTGATGTCACTCAGCCTCCTCTGGCACATATAACAATTTTCTCCTTCAAACCCTAACCAAAGGTATTTAAAACTGATTTTTATGCAGCCTGCGGTTTGGTTCAATTAAGCCTTTAAATATGAATTTTCTTAGGAAAATGAAATCTTGGGAGGCAAGGAAACAAATCACCAACCTTGTGTCTTGACTTTTGCAGAGGCTTTGAAGGTGAAAAAAAAACCAATATTTTGACTTCCTTTAGCAATTTGAGACAAATTTTGTCTGTGCGTAACACATGAGCATAACGCAGGTGTGTAACAAGCAGGATACGGGCCAGTCGGGCTTCAGGAGCGTAGCATAGGCACGTAACAGGTGGGAGTCGGGCCTGTCAGGCTCTCAAGAGCATAACACAGGTGCGTCACAGGCCGGTTTCAGGCACTTGTTGTGTTTGTGCGTAACACTGGCCCAGGTGCATAACTTTGGGCCCTGGGTGCGTAACGCAGTGTTAAATAACACTGCGACCACCCCTCCTGTGTGTAACACTAGCCCAGGAGCGTAGCGCATGCAAACTTCACCGATTTGCTCAGAAACTTTTGAAAACTTCTCTCAATGGCTTCTTTTGGCTTGTACATGATAAGTGGTGCGGGGGGAAAACCAAAAAGGCCTTTATAACCCTTTTGAAATATTTTAGAAGTCAAAACCCGCTTCTGCAATGTTCTTGTTTGCTTACTTTTTCTCACTGTCTCTTTGACTGTTTTGGCCCTATAGGTGGACAATTTGATGAAAACATGGTTCTTCTTTCACTGCTAGAGGCTTCTTAAGGTTCTCCTTATTTTGAAAATCTTCCTAAAGACACTAAGCCCATGACTCTCAGCTTATACTTTGGAAAAAGAACTGTTTTGAACTTTTAACACCTACACACAGCAAACTCATCCCTTTTTTCCATTTCTCCTTTGACTGATATTCTGTGTTTGAAACATTCTTTCCTTTGACCTTGTGGAGTATAGTGCTTGTCTGCCAAACCATACAAGGTAGCTAGAAAAACCCTTGAAACCATCTTCTGTGATGAAGGAGGTTCCTTGGTCACTACTTTGACCTTATTTTTCTATCTTCCCGAGCTTCTGAGTCTTTAGGGATGATTTGGAAAAACAAACAGTGCTATCTTTTGAATTGTCAAAAAGACACTTATCAAACTCACTATTTTATGTCTAAAGCCTTCAATGATATTTTGAAGGGTTTTAGGTGTTTTTGTCTTTGTAGCCTTAGCATTTCTCTATTACTTGGTCAAAACAACCATGAATCTTGTTTCTCAACAAACACATACCTTGCTACTTTCTTCTAGGTTGTGAATGGTCTTCTCATGATGATGCCTCTCATTACTTTACCTTACCTCATGGCTAATCTGATGTCTTTTGGTCTTCTTTGTAGGGATGCAAGCAAAGGACAGTTGTCCCTCTACAAGTTTCATGCTTGAAACCAAACAATATTTTTAAATGATATTTTTGATTTGAGGTACAGGGTTGCTTATGTGCCACTGTCTTTTATGACCTGCATGGACCTTTTGATGGGTAGCACTTCATAACATTCCCTGATGAGATCATGTTCTTCCTTGTAAACTTTAAGCCTGTTTGTATCTTACCACCTGTTGTGGATGCCTTTATAAGCCTTTTAGGTCTCCTTCTTTACCTTTTTTTTACTGTTTGACCATCTATAAAAACATTCCTGCATAAATGCTTTGACATGGTAAATTGCTCCTTTGTAGGCTTACTACTTTGATTAAGAGGATACCTTTGGAGGGCTTTTGATGTTCTTTGGATAATGACAAGCCTCATGCTTGTGTTCTCTTGTCTTCACTTTTGAATACTTATGGAAATAGTTCATTTAGAACCATGATAGTTTTTGACTGAAACTTGAATCAGGGTTTGGATGAGGAGATAGGGCTTTTGACACTCTATTATGCACTACCATCCTAGACAATCAGAAGACCTTGTTTTTACTTCAAAGAGCTTTTATTCATGGAGTTTTGACAACGCCATTGCTTGAGGCACTTGGTGATCAAGGAGAAAAGTTTGGCTTACTTGGCGAAATAAGGTATGCAAAATAGAGGGTTTAGGCAAATAGAGACATAGTGTTATAGGCAGAGGTGGCAAACATAGTGAGAGTGAGGGACATTGGTCTTGTCTGGGCGATAGATTGGCCATGCTTTGAGAAGTAAATGGGATAAACAGTAAATTTCTCTTTGAGGATATTTCTAGAACTCACATGATTCTTGAATTATGTTTCTTAGAAATCTAGGACAAGGCATTTAGTCATCTACTACAGATAAAAATTACTGATGACTAACAGTTTGAATCTACAGGGAATTTCTACAAAAACATAGGTATTGTGTAATTTCTTTTTATTAACTTTCTAGAAAATGATGGATTTTCTTCATGAGGAAAAAGGATGAATTTTTTTCCAAAATTGTTGAATTCAAAGATTTGGTTGAAAAGGAGACTAGTCAGAAATTGAAAGCCTTGAGAAGTGACAATGGAGGAGAATTTGTTTCTAACAACTTCAAGGAATTTTGTGCCAAAGAGAGTATTATAAGAGAACTGATAACACCCCATAACCCGCAAAAAAATGGGGTGGATGGAAGGAATAATAGAAGCATAGTGGGAGCATCAAGAGCCATGTTGCATGATCAAGGGCTACCATTACATCTATGGGAAGAAGCATGCAACACAAAATTTTATTTTTCAGAAAAGGAGACCTCGTGGAATACTTAGCATAATCACACTCGAATAATATTTCTCTGGGAGGAAGCCAGATGTATCTCATTTTCGAATTTTTGGAGCTATTGTGTATTGTCATGTCTCTAAGAATAGAAGGAATAAATTGGAGCCTACGACTAAGATGAGAGTATTTATAGGATACACAGAGACTCCACATAACTATAGAGCTTTAGGATGTTGTGGAGCATCCACATGTGGAGCAGGCAGGAGGCAGAGTAGAGGAACCCACTCAACCAAAATATTCCAAAGAGGGGAGGAAGAGAACTAGAGAAGCTAAAAAATTGATGCAGGATGCATGGGAGCATGTCAGAGCTCCTACATATTTACAAAGGTAGAGAAAGTCACCAGATATATACATTGGTTATATGGCTCTCATGATAGAACTCATTGAGTTAGAGCCTTCTTAATTTGAGGAAGTAGTTTCTCAACCAGTGTTGGTTGATGCCATGGTGAAGGTGGTGCCAAGCCCAAAGAATAATTCATTGGTTGGTTCCATGTGGATCTACAAAGTGAACCATGTAGATGATGTGAGAATCGAGAAGTACAAGGCCAGATTTGTGGCCAAAGGCTTCTCAAAAGTATATAGAGTTGAATATGATGAAATTTTTTCCCCTTTGGCAAGATATTCCTCTATCATAACCATTCTAGAATTAGTTCCGCGGATGGGGTGGAAGATCCATCAAATGGATGTGAATATTGCCTTCCTCAATGGTGTTGTTGAGGAAGATGTTTACATAGATAAGCCAGAGGGATTTGAGACATATGAGAGGGAGGCACATGTGTGTAGACTCAGGAGAGTCTTGTATTGTCTTAAGTTAGCTCCCCGAACATGGTACACTCGGATTGACACATATCTCAATGGATTGGGATTCATCAAAGGTGAATCAAATGCCAATATCTACCACATTGTGGTAGATAGTGAGTTGCTTATCTTGGTTTTGTATCTTGATGACTTGATACTTATAGGGGATGAGAAGTTGAGCCACTCTTGCAAGGAGGACCTTGAAAGAGAATTTGATGGGAAGGACATGTGATTGATGCATTATTTCCTTGTGCTAGAAGTATGTCAGGGTGATGGTGAGTTGTTTGTGATTCATGGGAAGCATTCCTCTGAAATACTTCAGATATTTCACATGGATAAATGCAAGCCTATGGACACTCCTCTAGCTACAAACTTGAGGAAGGAGAATGCCTCTTCAGGAGAGGCAGTAGATGCTACCATCTATGGATAGCTCATGGGATACTTGATGTATCTAGTGAACACAAGGCCCAAAATATGTTATGCAGTTAATTAGTTGATTCAAGCCATGGTGAATCCTATGAAGTTGTATTGGAAGGAAACAAAACATGTGCTAATATACCTTAGAGTTACAACCGAGTATGGTTTATGGTAAATGAGGATAGAGTGTTATGTGCAATTTCACTTTTGCGAACAAAAATGAATTCCCTAGATCTAATGGTCTCATCTAGAATAAAAAAGGAAAAAAAGAATCAATATTTTCCTTAGAGAGATTGGAATATGGAAAAGAGACCTACATGAAATTCATAGCAAGTCCTTATCTTCTTTACACTTGTGAGCTTCAATCCTAGCTCCACGCACTATAAATGGAACCTGCAATAATGACTAAAATAAGCAAAGAAACTGCAATATCCACATAACGTAATCCAATATCTCTGTTCAATGAGTCAACATGGAATTGAAATACTAGAGCATAAGCATAACACAAGTATATGAAAATAGAATGTTTTTTGTATTAATAAATAAAGGAAATAATTACAACCATATATAGAAGTTGACTTTATAGGTGTCTCCCCAATTGAATTTTCCTTCCTTGTCACAAAGGAAATCTTCAAACTCAACCCTAATGCAAATGGATGATGATTCATTAAACTCAAAGTAGCAACATGAGGGCACTAGAAATCTCCAAAAGCCAACCAAAACTCCATGGGAGGCAGTAAATTTGTAGGGTAAACATGGTAATTTAGGATTTACTAATCTAGGCTTGAGATCTAGTTATGAGGGAGGATAAGCTCAAGGGATAAGAGATATGACCACTAGAGTAGGATCATATAGGAATTCGATACCTCTATCCATGGTAAATGGTTAAAACCACCCTAGAATATTATGGAAGAAGAATATTCAAAATTGTTTTTTAATTTTCCCAAAATTCTAGAATCAAGGCACCTATAGAATGGAGTAACCTGCATTGATCAACTTTCAGGATCAGGTATGGAACTTGCACCCAATGCGGGTGGATAGGCATACAAGCTATGCTGGGATAAAATAATGGTTTTTGAGAATATAGACCCTGAAACTCATACCTTTTCGAGAAATGATGCTTAGGGATTTGTAAAGGAATTGTGAAAAAGTGTTCATGGATGTTTATTGATATGGTTTTCAAACCTTTTGGGTTGATGTGACAAAATGGTTTGTAACAGATTGCCCCCTAAAGTACAAAGTCAAAAGTAGTGATTGAGGACTGGAGCGCTTTACCTTGTGACAAGTATGGATCAAGAAAAAATTGGTAGTTATCATCATTTATTACAATACATATTATCATCAAGATATTTGTTGTAGCTCATTTTCACTCTGTTCAAAAGTTTAAAAAACAAAAAAATTATATATGCCAAAAATAAAAAAATCTTATAAACCAAAGTAAAAAAAACAGGGAACACATTAAAAGAATGGATGTGGTGATTTTTTTTAAGAAAATAATGTCGGATCGAGACTGGTGCAGGATTAAAAATTAATTGTTGAATGGTGGGACCCAGCAGAGAAGAAAATGTTAAAATTTGTGCAACTTTGGAGCGTGATGTCGTTCGTGGCATTAAGATTCCTCTACAAGAGAAACACGACACCACGAAGAGCGTGAAATAATATGTAAAAGGTGCTCCCGTAGGAGGTTTGGTGGTTAAACCACCATTGACCAATCAATGGTCGGGATTAAATGTGACATCACTCGGTGATGGATTGTTTACCACCGCGGGTGCCCCCATGAGCAGTAAGTAGAATTCACATTATGGAAAGCGAGGGAGACTCTGCTATCGAGCCTGCATAGGAGTCCCAAGTGATCGAGTGAAAGTCAACCACATGTTTTATTTTAAAAGAGGCATTTTAAAAGATATTGTATTTTGTAATTTTTCAAAGGTTTTTTAAGTTTTTAAGTTTGAGTCCTCATAAGGACCGATTAGGGTTTACAGTGGTTTTCAAAAGTAGTTTGAGGAGTACATGGTAGTTAATAGTTTTTATAACTATCATCTTTGTAATGTTCCTACAAAAGACATTAAGGAACCATTTTTTGGGGTTCTGAATTTTGACTTCAGAGAGAAATTATTGTGTAATGTGTTCATTGTTTCTTGGAGATAACAAATCTTTCTGAATGATTCCAATTGTCTACTAAAAGTGATGTGTTTTCCTTTACTATTGCAAGTCGTTAATTGTCTTTCTTCTCTTTGGAAATGTGTAATGAAGCTGTTGGTTATTTTCTTCATTATGGATTTACTTAATTCATAGTACCTGTCAATTTTAATTAAATAACCTTAAGTTTCACTCCATATTTCCATTCATTAATTTTTGAATCTTCATACTTTTTGGTTAGGTTTTGAAATACAAGATTCTACAAACACATCCTTCTATTTTAAATCTTCCACTCTTTCTTTCTCTCACCTTACTACAACTTTAAAATCACTTTCACAGATAGCTTGGCCATTTTGAAAGATATTTTTATCCAAGAAGTTTCCTCTACATGACCTGTATAACATATCTATGAATAATAATAATGGGAAAACAAACAATATTTATTATCTTTTTGCATAGATGTCCTAGGCACTGACCTCTTCTTAGCCAGAGGTTACCTCTAGGGTTACAACATCTTTTGGCGTCATTGTTGGGGATCGAAGAATGAAGTCATTTTTCCCTAGGTTTTTAAAACCATTTAATTTCTTGGTTGGAAAATAAAGTATGTTGGATGAGTATTCTCGCCAAGTGAGAATAAAAGTAGCAATCCTAGCACCAAGAAGGCCCTACACGGGGTCAGACACTTCACAGAAAAAAACCCCAACTTTATCTGACCCTGAAAAATTGGTTTCCCAAAGCTTATAGAGAGAGAAACAATATCCAAAAAATCTAAGTCCTACTTTGTCTTCTCCTGGTTCCAGTTATTTATCTCAACATCCCATAGTTTCTCACCGAGAATAAATTACAAGAGATTTGGATTTTTCTGAAGGCAATTTCATTTTTCCTTGGTCCTTGTTTCCTGATCCTACTCTTGAAGAAAGGTATTTTAATGTGTTTCTTTCTCTTTTCCAACAATTTCATAGGTTGAAGAAATTAAAATTGTTGATTTTTTAGCCTCATACCAAGCTATTCCCGTAGTTTCTCAGCCAATTCCCATATGTGTGATTCCACCACCCCCTTTTGTGTTTCAAGCAAGAAACCCTCCTCCTCCTCTTGAAAATATGGTGATTCCAGGATTTGTTTTAAATAGATATGCACCTATAAATCTTCCCCATCCCATGAATGCAATGCCTCAGGACTATATGAAGTTGTTTCCAATATTCAGAGGATAAGATGGGGTCATATTTGAAAAACATATAGCAACTTTCTATGTTTTTGCAGAAAATCGAAGTGTGAAGTATCTGGATGTATTAATGAGGTTGTGTGTATAATCATTAGATGGAGAAGCAAGAAATTGGTTCAAGAACCTCCCAAATAATTCAATCAATACGTGGGGGGAATAGGAAAATAATTTTATACAGAGATGGGGAGAGAAGAAATATCATGGGTATTTCTTGACAGAATTCAATGCATTAAAAAGGAAACCGAATGAAGAAGTGGCAAAATTTATTAAAATATTTAACAAACTTTATAACAGTTTTCCATTAGAGAGAAAACCACATCCTCTTGGTGCAAAGTTCGTTTTTGCAGGAACATTTTAGTCGGATTTTGGTTTCACACTAAGGGAAGATGATCTCCCACCTTAGACCAGATTTATATTAATGCGTTAGAAATTGAAGCAAATTTGCACCAAGGAAGATAAAATAGAAATATGAACCAGTAGATAAAAATAAGGGAAAGGAAGAAGCAGGACCCTTTAATCAGCCAAAATATTCACATGAAAATAAGTTGGATGAGATGACAAAGGTTATTATAAATTTGTATAATAAGTTAGTAAAGATGGAGCTTGAAAATAAAAATCCCCCCAGGAAAATACAACAAAGACAAAATATAAACTTCAATCCTCAATTTAGGAGACCACCATTGCATATTATGTTGAGGGAAAGGAAAGACTAGGATCAAGTGCAGCCTCCTTTTTATATTGAAGATGAACCAAAAGAAGCAGTGGAAGAGACTCTTAGATTTCAAGAGAATGGATACTCTACTCTATCGGAGGAAGAGGGAGAGGAAGTATATGATGAGGATTTGAATATTGAGTCACAAATTGCATTGGGTGAAGAAGAAATTGATTAATATTGTAGAAACTTTACAGATTTTATGCAGACAAGATTGCATAAGAAATATGATCTCATATCTAGGAAGACATCAAGGACTTAGAATCACATGGAAGAACAGTCAAAATAGCTAGCTCATCAATCTGTTCAAAAATATGATGAAAAGGGGAAGCAACCTCTTAGAACAATGCTAGCCCAGCAGGGATAAATTTCTAAGAGAACAAATTAAAGTGGGATAGGAGAAATATGTTCAACAACCTATGATAAGTCAGAAAAATATTCAAAAGGAGAAACTAGAAAAAGAGGAAAAAATTAAAGAAGCAAAGGAAGTTCATTCTTTCAGCATCCAGAATGAATTGGATAAGGTTAAAATACCTATCCCATTCATTGAATGAGTTGGTGAAGTCGTCTGCTTACAAAAAACAGATTTCGGACTTTATTAACTTGTCCCAAACAAATGATGCAACAGACATAGTAAATTTGCAGGAGGAGAGGACAGTGGTGATGTTTTTCCCCCATGTAGAGAAACAAGATTCTTCTACTCCTTTTTATATTTCTCTTCTAATGCATACTTTCATTCTTCATAATTGTATCTTGGACTCAGGAGCTTCTTACAATTTAATGCCCCTCTCGGTGATGAAGTAGCTAAACCTTAAAATCACAAAAGCGTACAAGGATATGTATTCCTTTGACTCTAAGAGAGTCAAGTGTGTTGGGTTCATTAAAGACCTTGTGGCTTCCATGTCTCAAATTCTAGCCAGGAGTATTGTGATGGAAATAGTAGTTGTAGACATCCCACCTAGATTTGGAATGTTTCTTTCTAAATCTTGGGGAGCTAAGTTTGGAGGAGTATTAAAGCTCGATTTCGCTTATGCAAAAGTTCCATACTTCGGTGGAGAAGAAATAAGACTGTATAGGGAGTTAATATTTTTCAAAACAATCACGAAGGAGGGTTCCAACAATTCTCTTATTTATATTCAGGAAAGGGATGATTTTTTTTTTGTTTTATGTTGCAAGTACATGAGGAAATTTATGAGGATACAAAGGCGCAGGTTCCTACAGCAGTTTAGAACAAAAAAGCAGTAGAAAATGGAATTTGGAAGTTGTATTTTGATGGAGCATACTCCAAGGAAGGGAACGATGAAGGGATCCTTCTGCTTTCCCTAAAATGTGAAATGATTCCCCTTTCTTATAAATTGGAGTTTGACTCTAAAAATAATATAAGTATGAAGCTCTAATTCTTGGGCTACAAGTTGCTAAGAATATGACGATAAAATATATCTCTATTTTTGGACACTCATAATTATTTGTAAAACAAATAAGAGGGAAATGTTAGAAAAAGCACCCAAGGCTTAGAGCTTACCAGAATGAAGTTTCGGATCTAGTGGATAGCTTCTTTTCAGCATTCAATATGCAACTTCTACCAAGAGAAGGTAACATATTAGTTGACTCACTTGCAATGGCAACCAACACTTTTAGACCTCCTCAGAATCCAAAATTGAGGTATGAAATTGAAGTTCGAAATAGACCTTTTTATACCCGACAATGTCAAATATTGGCAGGTATTTGAAGACGAGGAACAAATCAAAATATTTTTGGAAGTGATAGAAGAGTTTTCAAATTCAAATATTAATGAGGAAGAAGAAGTTGAAAATGTTGAAGAGGAAGAAATTGAATATGAATTACCTTGGAAAGATTCCATGGTTGGCCAAAAGATTGTTCAATTGAAATGTAATGTATTCCTAAAGGTTTGGTATGTTTAGAGAAATTATTTGATGCAAATAATTTTCCAGCGAATGTAAGCAAGAAGAGTTGGGAGGATGATATTGAAGATTGTAATCTTGGAACTGAACAACAACCAAAACTTGTGAAGTTGGAAAAGGACATTTCCAAAGATTATAAGCATGGGTATGTAGATCTGTTTAAAAAGTATTCTGATTTTTTTGCATGTTATTATGAATACCTTAAGACTTTAATAAGGATATTATTCAAAATGAGATCCCTCTCAAGCCAGGGGTAAAACTATACAAGCAGAAGTTAAGATAGATAAATCCTTTTTTGTTGCCTTCAATAGAAAAGGAAGTGAACAAGTTATTGTAGACAATGATAATTATGCCTTTGATATATTCAGATTGGGTGGCTAACTTAGTTCATGTAAGAAAATAAATGGATAGATCAGATTATGTATTGACTTCCAAAATCTAAAAAAAACATCACTAAGGAAAATCACCCTCTTCCTAAAATGGATTATATCTTGCAGAAAGTCACAGGATCTTCAAGGTTTTCTATGATTGATGGATTCTCAGGGTACAATCAAATAGTAGTGCATCCAGATGATCAGAAGAAAAAAGCTTTTGCAACTCCATGGGGAACTTTTATGTATGTCAAAATGTCATTCAAATTGGTGAATGTTGGTATTACCTTTCAAAGGGATATGGATATAGCCTTTGTGGGAGGGAAGGATAAATTTGTGGTCATATACTTAGATGATATCACAATGTTTTATAAATATGATGATGAAAATTTGAAACACCTTCAACAGAATTTTGAATAGTGTAGGAAATATGGACTATCACTAAATCCAAAGAAGTCTTATTTTGCACTAAAAGAAGGGAATTTTTTGGGACATGTTGTGTAAAAGGAGGGAGTTTGGATTGACCCAAAATAAGCGGAAGCAATCAGTAATATACCTCTTCCCAGAAATAAAAAGGAGATTCATATTTTCTTGGGAAGAATAAACTTTCTCAGGATATTCATTCCCAATTATGCATAAATTGTTAAGGAGATCATTGATATGCTAAAGAAGGATGCAGAGGTTAAATGGACTCCAACAGTCATAGATTCTTTCACAAGAATAACAAATTATTTTGGAGAAGCTCCAGTTTTGGTAAGCCCTAAATACCAGAAATCCTTCCAAATTTTTTCTTTTGCCTCACCTTCTACTATTGCAGTTGCTCTTTTACAAAAGAATTAAGACAATAAGGAGAAACCAGTAGCATTTTATAGCCAGGTGTTGAGAGATAATGAATTAAAGTATAATATTTTTGAGAAACAAGCTTATGTTCTAGTCAAAGCCTTGGAGGATTTAAGAACGTATGTTTTTCAGTCCCAGATTACTGCATATGTACCAAATTCAGTTGTTAAGGACGTGTTGACACAGGGTGATAGTGAAGGAAGAAGGGGCAAACGTATAGCTAAAATTCAAGAGTATGACATGGACATCAAGCCAACAAAACTAATAAAGGGGCGGGGATTGGAAAACATTTTAATGGAGGCAAATTACTAGGTGATGGGGATTAATTTGCTAGTAGAAATTCCTATCAAAATTAGTTGGTGGAGATAAGAAAAATGAACAATATAATATAATTGCATAAAATATCTTTTCTCTGATTGGTAGAAGAAAATTTTTCATTATTTACTATTTCTTAGTTGTCCAAAAACCTTAGATAGAAAAATACAAGGCTTTGAGATTGAAGACACAAAAGTATGTGATAGTAAATGGTCAGTTATATTGGAAAGATCTTGTTAGTGTTTCACTGCTTTGTCTAACAGAAGGGGAAACAATTTAAATATTCAATGTATATCATGGGTGTGCTTGTGGATGCCATTACATTTGGAAGTTAACAGCACACAAAATTTTGAAAGCTGGTTTTTATTGTCCGACTTTATTTTATGATGTTTATAGGCTGGTTAGATGTTGTGAAAAGTGTCAACTTATTGAAAAGAAAAATTTGGCACCACTTCCATTAATTTTTGTATTTGTAGAAGAACCATTCAGAAAGTGGGGGGTGAATTTTATAGGTGATATTAATCTGCCTTCCAGTGGAAAAGATAAGTGGATTTTATCAACCACTTATTATTTTACTAAATGGGTGGAATTTGTTCCAACCATAAAGGAAACTGACTCAGTGGTGATCAAATTCTTGGAAGAATACATCTTTACAAGATTTTACTGCTCCAAGAAATTGGTCACAGACAATGCTCAGGGATTTAAATCTGCAAAATTAATTGATTTCTACCATAAGTATACTATTATTCTTTCCCATTCTACCACCTATTATCCTCAAGGAAATGGGTTGGCAGAATCTTCAAACAAAGCTCTGGTAAGGATCCTGAAGAATAGAATTGCAGAAAACAAAAATAGTTGGGACTCTCAGCTAAAGTTTTCCTTGTGGGAAAACAGAGTGACTACCAAAAGGTCTACTGGTAATTCACCTTTCGAATTTCCATATGGATTAGTAGCTCTCTTTCCCAGTCAGATAGCTAGACTGGTAGATGATTTCATTCAATATGTTGAGGAGGAAACAAATGCATTGACCCGAATGATAAACCAGCTAGTAGAATTTAATGAAAACAGAGAACAAGTGAGTGAAAAATTGATCAACTATCAAGAAAAAATGAAAGTCATTTTTGATAGTAAAGCCAAGGAAATACTCTTTCAGCCTGGAGACCTTGTCTTAAGGTGGGATGTCATAAGGGAAGACAAGGGTAAACATGGTGAGTTTCATCCTCTATGGTTTGGTCCTTTCAAGGTAGAAGAAGCCGGAGAAAACTATACTTTCATTCTGGAAAATCTAGATGGATAACTATTGCATTTGCCTGTAAATCGGAATTTTTTGAAAAATTACTTCCAACACAAAGAAATTTTTAATTATTCCATTGTAAATTCCAGTATGATCACTATAAGTATCTGGTGATTTTCTCATTGAAATGTTTCAAGTTATGATATGACTCCATGCTCGAGGTGAAGGCACTAATTTGTGTTTCTTAGTGTTTTGTTCCAAAACACTATCCCCAGGTGCAGCCAGATGTTGTAACTCATTTTCACTATGTTGAAAAGTTAAAAAAACAATATATGTATATATATATATATATATATATATATATATATATATATATATATATATATAACAAATATAAAAATAAAAATATTAAACCAAAGTAAAAAAAAAGGGGGAAAGCATTAAAAGCATGTATGTGGTGATTTGTTTTAAGAAAATAATGTCGGACTGAGAATGGTGCGGGATCAAAAATTAATTATCGATTAACATGACCCAGTGAAGATGAAAAGGTTAAAATTCATGCATATTTGGAGCGCAATGTCGTTTGCGGCATCATGATTCCTACACAAGATAAACCCAACACCATGAAGAGAATGACAGTTATGGTGAAGGGTGCTCCTGTAGGAGGTTTTGTGGGCAAACCATCAATTACCGATCAACAATCGGTATTAAATGTGACATCACTTGGTGATGGAACTACTTACCACCGTAGGTGTCCTCATGAGCAGTAAGAGGTATTTACACTACGAAAAGTGAGTGAGCCTGCACAGAATTCCCAAGTGATCAAGTGAAAATAAACCACATGTTTTATTTTAAAAGAGACATTTTAAAAGATATTGTAATTTGTAATTTGAACCGAGTAGGGTTTAGAGTATTTTTCAAAAGTAGTTTGAAGAGCTCATGGCAATTAACATTTTTTATAACTTTCATCTTTGTAATGTTCCTACAAAAAACATTGAGGAACCATTTTTTGGTGTTTTGAATTTTGAATTCAGAGAGAAATTTCCTATATAATGTTTTACGGTTTCTTGGAGATAAAAAAATATTTCTAGATGATTCCAATTGTCTACTGAATGTGACGTGTTTTCCTTTACTATTGTAAGTCATTAATTATATTTCTTCTCTTTGGAAATGTGTAATGAAGTTGTTGGTTACTTTCTGCAAAACATATTTACTTAATTCACAAAACCTGTAAATTTTAATTAAATGACCTCAAACTACGCTCCATATTTTCGTTCATTAATTTTCTAAATATTCTTACTTTTTGGTAAGGTTTTGAAATAGAATATTCTGCAAATACAACCTTCTATTTTAAATCTTCCACTCTTTCTTTCTCTCACCTTACTACAAGTTTAAAATCACTTTCATAGATTACTTGTCCATTTTGAAAGATATTTTTATCCAGGAAGTTTCCTTTGCATTACATGTATAACATATCTCTCAATAATCATAATGGGATAGAAAACAATATTTATTAACTTTTTCACATATTTCCTAGGCACTGACCTCTTCTCAGCCAGAGGTTGTCTCTAGGGTTACAAGAATATCATTGTTGAGGGAGGCATACCCATGCTCAGCATATAATCCAATATTACATGTACAATGATAAAGAAGTCTCTTCCACTAATGACAGATTGTGGACCTACACTTGGATGATTATCTGAATGATTATAGCCATCATACTTGTAATCTTGTATGAATCCTAAATAACAATCCATGTGGATGTAATTAGATTTGGGGTCTTCTATCTCATTCACTCAAGAGTACGAGTCTAGCCATGAAAATAAATGAGTGGGAGTCGAACATGGTAGGCACCATTTTATTACCAGCCAATGATGTAATCCATTAACAGATGCGAGAGAAACCATTGATGATGTTAATGGATCTCAAGGTACTATAGTACAAACTATGTGGTGTAAATTAATGAGTTGAAGTTGAACACCACATAGAATCTTACAGTCAAATGCCAAAAAGAGTATCCCTCATTAATGACACAAAATGAGTATCAAGATTTGAGACAGAATGATGTTGATGTAGAGTCAGTTCAGAAGTGACAGACATGAACGGAGGCTTAGGAATATTGTAGTAGATATCAACTTTGGGACTTCTTTTGAACATATTAGCGACATTGTATGGAGTTGGCAACATTTACTCAAAACCGATTACGAAGGCTTTTGATATGGTGAGATGAACGAAAGAGGCAGGCAGATTTCCCAACCCAACAGTCATAGAGATGAAGTGAAAGAGTGTCATGTTCAAGAGCGACTCGCTACCATTAATAGGTTAAGTACCATTTTTTCCCAATTTCCCCAACCATTTCTAGTCAATACCTCTTTATTTTTTACAAGCTTGAGGAGGATAACATATGCTTGATCTATAATTTCATCCTTTGGAATATTTTTAATGAACCTTGAGAAGGAGTGGTTCGGCCTCGTCATGTCAGATTATTCCAACAGTGTTTGATGTTTTTACAAGTCCAAAAAAGGTGTAACTCGACTTCTTTTTCATGTTTGGAGAGTTTGAAAAAGAAGCGAAAAAGAAAACTCCAAAGGTTCATTTTCTTAAATTTGTCTCTTGAGTCTAAAAAGGTAGAAAATGATACTCAGGAGAACCTTTTAGTCATGTTCGACTAAAATTTTCCTTTTTTGTAAATAGTATATCCCATTCCGAAAAAGGGTTAAACTTATACTGGGCATACGTCTTTTCATTTACTTTTACGAGTTCAAAAATACAAGTGCTCGACAATCTTTTCATGTTTAAGGATTCTGAAAAGAGTTGAAAGAGGAATATTCTTGGAGGAACAAGTGGTGTAAAGGGTAGCAATTGGTTTCAGTCATGATGGAACTACTTAAAACACATAAAGGTCAAGTGGTTGGCCAATAATACCACTCATCACATCGGTTCCTCAGAAAGGGTAAAACAAACAAGTGAAAACGAATGATCGGCTAAGTAGATGGTGACAATGGAAAGAGAAAACCAAGGCTCATCTTGTAGGAAATAAGTTTATATAAATGGAAATAAAAAGGGATAGGATGAGAATGGTTTCATTGTTACACAAGCTTGAAACATGGGAAACTATGCTTGAAATTGGTTTCATTTTTACACAAGCTTGAAACAAGGAAAAACTATGCTTGAGAGTAGTTTCATTTTTACACAAGATTAAAACAAAGGAAAACTATGCTTGGAATTGGTTCTCATGCCCCCGGCATAATGACTCCATTCTAGGTACATGCCCCCCAAGCTTCATTCCATTCACCTAAGTAGACTACTGGCTACTAATAGGTGGACGAAATGAAGGTTCATTTACGATATCAAGTGAAAGGATTGACTTGAAATTTATGAGATCCAACCAAAGACTCAAATTGGAAGGGGATTTGCTTCATTTTTTAACGAGCTTGACACAGGAAAAGAACTATGATCATGACACCTTGTTTCATTTTTTAACGAGATTGACACAAGAAAAGGAACTATGCTCAGAGGACCTTGTTTCATTTTTTAACAAGCTTGACACAATAAAAGGACCTCTGTTATGACCTTGATCATGGCCCATAGGAAGGATATCTAGTATAGGACAGGATGGGTTGGGCTAATGAAATTTTCATCCCACCTTGATAATGATTGTTTTTATAATTAGGATAACCCATACCAGGTTGTCCAATCATGGGATTGTTTTGATAGTATGGGTAACCTTGATATTGTTGAAAAGGATGACCTTCGAAATATTGGCCTGAAAAAGGTTGATGCATGGTTTTTTCTGACCAATAGGATCTTGGGGTATTTCTTGTAAAGGTTTCCCTGATGGGATTTGCGTTATTACTGGAACATACTAACTAATTGGCACCTGTAGCATGGTATAAACAAGTGTCCTCACTTGAACCTCTGGAATGATTTGACCAAGTGGATCATTGCTTGGAAGGGGTTATGTGACAACAGGAGAAATGTCCCCTTATTTGACAGGATTTGAAGAAATAAGAAGAACCTGAGCGGTATGAACTTCACTCTCAATAGAAAAAAGTATGATCAACTGAAGTTTGAATCGAGTCAACCATTTTCTCAACTAATGGTTGGTTGGGAATGGACTCATGGGATTCAAGTTCATAGAGAGTGGAATTGACTGAAGATAGATTTGAGTCAATCATTTTACCAACTAGTGGAGTATTCCTCTGGTAACCAATCGGAATTCATGGCTAAGAAGTAGTAAATTTTTCCAACACTTTTGAGGCTTCATCCATATAAGGAAAAAGGTGAATAGAATGATTCCCTTCACCTAACTTATAAGGAAAGTTAAGTTTACCCTTTTTCCTATGGACCTTACTATCACTAGTTCATGGTTTATCACCGGCATGATCTCCAGAGGCTAATAAAAAAGGTTTATGTGAGCCTGTGGAAAACACATCTAATACCTGAGGAATACTGGGACGAACTCTAATAAGCTGATCACCCTTACAAAGCATGCAAGGGAATCTAACTTTATGGGTCTTGTTGGAAATTTTCTCTAAATTAGTTGCATTCATAAAAATGGTTGCTTGGTTGCCCCCTACTTATTTTTCTCCTTATTCATAATCATTTTCTTCTTCTTCTTATCTTCCTGCTTACTATAATAAATACTTTCACTAGGAAAGGAGGAAGAAAGGGATGAAGAACCAATAGGTGAAGAAGGAAAAGAGTAAACTTTAGGATCAACTTGAGTTTGATGTTGTTTAGGTGGATAACTACTTGGCTGAGAATCAATTTGGACATTTGAAACCAACGAGGTCGAAAATAACCAAACTGGTAAACCAATGGTAAATCTAGGAAGGGACAGCATTGCCATATAAGGAGTACCAATATTTCCAAAAGAAGGAAAAAGATTAGGATTCCCGTAATAGGGGATTCCTTGATTGGTAAAAGTGGGAACTATTTCCATTAGTCTCAACCTACAATCTATTAAGGAGTCGTTCCACGGTGAGGATGGTGTTCTTCAGTTAATTAATTCATTTTATATTTTAAAGACGCAAAATAAAACAAAGGGGTATCTAGGAAGATAAGGTTTACCTAGTCATTATGAATTGTGGAATACCATTTCTAGTATGTGCAGGAAATCTCCTTGAATGTTGTGTTCGGTGTATCACGATAGATAAGTTGGTTAACTTTGTTACCTATGGAGGGATAGCAACCTACAAGGGACTTCCAAAATATACCCAGAGGTACATGGAAGCACAGTCTATACTAGTGTTGTCTAATGTGCCTTGTACGATAGGAATTGTTTCGGTATACTTTTCATATGTGGAGCGCCATTTGATATACCCGAAGGTATGTGGAGAATGATCTGATATACTTATGTACGTGGAATACCGACTACCCCAAAAATGTAATGCAGACAAGTAACGAAAGCTCCTACATTTAAAGACGCCATAACACATCTCTAGCATAGAACTCTATGTGTGTTGTTAATGTTCCAAATGCCCCTTAGATTTTTTGAGTAGATTTTAAATTTTATCTTCAATTATGATCCAATTTCAAGGCTCAAAAAAATATCACCTAAACTCCTATGATGCAATTAACATGATGAAAATAACTCTTTCATTTTGATGAAGACATATATATGGGAAGGAAGAAACAAACAATGATGCAACAATAAAAAATGTAGCAAATAAGATCTTCCTAAGTAGATCTTTAATTTCACTATTATAATTCAATTCAGAGCCCTAAATGATGCCAAACCATGAAATGTAATCTATACACAATTCCTCTAAAAACTATACAAATGTAATTTATGGATAAATTCCTTTCTTATTGTAAATATGAGAATTATAACTATGAAAATGTAATCTATGCAAGATAATTCTAATAAACACAATATGATTCCAAATTACCAAAAGAAAAATACAACAAGACTACTTATGAAAGTAGTATCTCCCTTCACTAATGCAATGAAAAAACCAATCAAGTGTAAAAGAAACTCATAATGAATCAAATGTAATCTGAGATTTCATTAACAAAGGACTCAAACTAAAAATTGGATGAGAATTCCAAAGATCAAAAGAGATGACACTTAAAGGCGATTAACACTCATACACAGTTTTAGCACCCCCCTCCCCCTGCCCGGCAATCGAGGGGGGTTTTTTTTGCAAAAACACACAATTTCACACAAGGGATTGGATTTACAGAGACAATGACCAACTCATAGAATCAGGAAAAATAAATTAAAAAAAAAAAAAAAAACATAGCAAGGCAAAGGAATGAAAAATTTGGCATCCTATAGGATCAATGCAGGTGTAGAACAAACACTAGTGAGGATCAGTGAAATTACAGAGAAGAGTAATTGTGTTTGGGTGCTCTGTCTTAGAATAGAGAGAGAGTTGGGGAAAGTTTGGTAAAAAAAAACACAATGAACCTAACCAAGATCAAAAATGTGTTTTCCTGAGGTTAATTATTGTTGGAATAAGTCAATTGAGGTCACTTTGAAATGTGAAAAAATGTTAAGGTCAAGGAAACCAGTAAGGGAAAAATCGGTTCCCAGTATAGTCGTAATTTTTTTATGTGGAATTTCACTTCTGTGGACAAAAATGAATTCCCTAGATCTAGTGGCATGATCTAGAACAACTGAGGACAAAAAGAATCACTATTTTTCTTAAAGAGATTGAAATACGGAAAAGAGACCTACTTGAAATCTATAGTAAGTCCTCTTCTCTTCGCTTGTAAGCTCCAATCCTAGCTACACGCACTATAAATGGAACCTGAAAAAAATGACTAAAACAAGAAAATAAACTACAATATCCACATAGCATAATATAATATATCTATTCAATGAGTCAACATGGAATTGAAATACAAGAGAATAATCATAACACAAATGTCTCCCCAATTGACTTGTCCTTCCTTGTCACAAAGCAAATATTCACACTCAACCCTAAAGCAAATGGATGATGATTCCTTAAGCTCAAAGCAGTAGCATAAGGGCACTAGTAATCTCCAAAATCCAACCCAGACTCCATGGGAGGCGGTAAATTTATAGGGTAAACATGGTAGTTTAGGATTTACTAATCTAGGCTTGATATCCACTTATGAGGGAGGATAGGCTCAAGGGATAAGATATATGACCACTATAGTAGGATCAAATAGAAATTTGAGATCTATATCCATGGTAAATGTGTTGGGTGTGTGTTATATTATTTCCACGACTAGCTATAACTGTTGTAGGTTGCGTTGGGCACAACAGGGGGGTGGAATCCCCCCCTGTCAGGGGATTTGCAGGGGGGTCGTAGCTCCCCTACACGAGGTCTGAGGTAGAGCCCTAAGAAAAAAAAATTATGCGGACCCAAAGATGGTGGGCGGACCTACCCATGGTTTTGTGCATGGGTTTTGCATATGTTTTGGGCATGATGGTTTTCTTCCATGGTATTTTGTAGATCTGGTGAAGGGAACTATGGTTATGTTCTAATCCAGGGTTAATGGATTAGGGTTTATGAATACTTCAGCATGTATATATATGTATTGTAATATTGAAAGGAATATAATTAAAAATCAATCTAGTAGTCCTGGTTTTGGGATCCAGGGGAAAACATCTGTGTATATTTGTTTTATGTTCTCTCCATTATATATTTTTTGTTTTAATAATTTATTTGCAAGTAATTTTTGTACAGGGTTAAAACCTACATTTGGTATCAAAGTTGTTTCAGCTTCAAGGGGACACCTTTTTTGCTGAGGGGTTTTTCTCAGGCCTGTGGTAGATCCTTTTCAGTGGGAGATCTATGGTATCGATTATTACGGTGAAGGAAGATGGAGAATAGTGGAAAGATAAATATCGATAAATTTAATGGTCATATTTTTGAGTTGTGGAAGCTCAAGATGGAGGATTTTTTGGTGGACCGAGATTAATGGATTGTTGTGGATCGAAGCATGGCACCAACAGGAATGTCGGCATAAGACTGGGCGAAGTTAGATTAGAAGGAAAAGAGCACAATAAGATTGTGTCTCTCACATTTAGTATTACTAAATATATCAATGGAAGCTACGATGAAGGTTTTATGGGATAAGTTAGGGACTTTGTACCAATCTAAGTCTCCTATGAACAAACTATTCGTATGGAAAAAGTTGTATAACATGAGGATGAAGGATGGAGACTCGATAATAGAGCATCTAAACGCCTTTAATATTGTAGTAAGCCAATTGTTATCTTTTGATATTAAAATTTTAGATGAAGATAAGTGCATAAGTTTATTTTGTTCTCTACCATATTCATGGGATAGTCTGGTTTTTGTTGTAGGTAGTAATACAACTACCTCTAAGTTTGATGAAATAGTCTCATCCTTGTTGTCGAAGGAGATGAGACGGAAAAATGTGGAGAGCCAAAATGGAGATGCCTTTTATGTGAGAGGACAATCCCATAATAGAAACAAAAATAAATCCTTGAGTGGGGGATCTAAATCTAGAGGGAGATTTAAATCTCCAGTGAGATTTGTAAATGTGTGTTGAAAATGTGGAAAGGAATGGAATTATAAAAAGGATTGTAGATATAAAGCTCGTGAAAAAGGAAAGGGATCTGATGATTCTCCTTTTGTAGAGGAAAAAACCACCTCAGATGAAGGTGGGGATGTGTACTTGGCTTATTCTTCAAGTACACATGTATATCATGAGGCATGGTTGATTGGCTCAGGTGCATCCTTCCACTTCACTCCCCATAGGGAGTGGTTCTACGAGTATGAGAAATATGACGATGGTGATGTCTTCTTAGGGGATGAAAGGAAGGCCAAAATCATCGAACGTGGAAAAGTCAAGTTGAAGTTGAAAGGTGGAGGGATTAGAACACTTCCTAGTGTTTTGCATATTCCTTCATTGGCCATAAATTTGATTTATGTAAGCAAGATGGATGATGCAGATGTAAAAACAGTGTTTGAGAAATATACCTGCAAGATGGTTCAGGGAGCACTGGTACTGATGCGAGGAGTTCGGATTGGAACTTTGTGCAAGCTGTTGGGTAGCATTTTTATTGATGGGTGCAACAGTTATGTGGTTCTTGAAAGGCGAGCATAAAATATAGTGGTCTATGGAGAAAATACCATGCTATGGCATCAAAGGAATGGACATATTGGAGAGAAGGCCATTTGAATATTGCATGGTAATTGTATGGTAGAAGGTATGTCTAATTTCCCTCTGGATTTCGATTTCTATGAACATTGTGTATATGGGAAGAAGAATCGAGTGAGTGCTCCCTCGGCTACTAAGAGGGCGAAAGTGATATTAAAGCTTGTGCATAGTGATGTGTTTGGACTTGTGTTAGTTCCATCACTGGGTAATTATGTGTACTATTTCTCATTTATAGATGACTTCTCGAGGAATTCATGGATATATTTCCTCAAGAAGAAATTTGGAGTCTTTGACAGGTTTAAATAATTTAAGGGTCTGGTGGAAAATCAGACAGAGAAGAATATTAAGGTGTTGAGGATAGATAATAGTGGAGATTTTTGCAAGAAGTAATTTGAAGATTTCTATAAGAATTATGGTATAGCACAACGGAAGACTACTCCATACACACCTCAACAAAATGGAGTTGCAAAAATAATGAACAAGGTGTTGATGGAAAAGGCAAGAAGCATGCTCAGTGGCATTAGATTAGGGCAGAAATTTTGGGCAGAGGCAGTAGATACTGCATGTTACCTAGTGTTGACGGTGCTAGACCCGCAAAAATTCAGGGGATCTCCTCGATATGAATTTCCAATTAGACCTTACATTGTTTTATGTAGGAGTCCCATCCAGAAATATGGCCTAGTTGCTAATGTAGTGGGTGTTAATGATATGTCTTGGCTGCAATAACACATAGAGTGACATATTGTGACTTTGCTGAGAGAAAGTGTGTGACCCTACGGAGAGTCAAGTGTGATGCATGAAGGTTCCAATACACGAAGGGAAAATGAGTGAGCCCCTTATAATCCTATAATAGTATGTATCTTGAAAGAGACACACGAGCATAAAGACATCACGAGCTAATATGTGAAATAGTTCACAAGTTAACAGTAATGAAATAATACAACAACACGCATTCAACAATATTCATACCAATGCAAATGAAATATTTCATGAGCATAAGCACAAGTTAAGTAACATACATTGCAAATAAAACAAGAATATACCTGTTATATTCACAACATTTTCATGAAAATGTGTCAACTCTGAGCTTTTATTAAAGTGAAATTTCCAATCATACATATACCATTGACGGACCACTAGCCCCAATAGTGTAATGTGAAGTCAACATCACATGCTCCTCCAAATAAATATACTCCCTCTACTCTAAGGAGAAGGCAAGGCTCTCACAAAACTCACAAGCTCCCGATTCTAAGCCTAAGCCTAGCCAAAATCTTGGCCCCAAAAGCCCTTTACATGACTTATGAGGATGTATTTTTAACAAAAGGGGGTGACTCTTCACATTTCCCTTTGTGACTCTTTGACTTCCCTCGTGACTCTTCAACTTCTTTACAAATGACTATTTAATTACAGCATGACTCTTCACATTCCATAATTGACACTTGGAATTTCACTTACAAATTATTTACAAAAGAATATGACAATTACACTCATACCCATATAAGAAAAAATAGGGTAGAGACAACTTGAAATACTAAAAAGACAAAACACTATCATGCTTGAGTTTTCGGAAATTCTAGCTCAGAAACTTCGAATTAATGTCTCTCGGTCACATATCGATGCCAATATTGGTATTGTGCGATGACATCCCCAAACTGAGTGATGGTGTTTGGTTGGAAGCAGACTCTAGCCTCCATGGCATCTGGGTAAAATGATTTGGAACCAGTTTTAACTTCCTTCTAAAGTAGGAGAAATTTTCTTCTAACTTAGACAGGGCCACTGATATAGTTTTACATGTTTTATCTGTTTAGCTCCAAATCTTCCTTGGTGGAAATCTGTAAGTTGTTCCAATTATTCTTCAATCTCCTACCTGACCTAGTTCCTGGGTTTGGCTTCTGTGAGTGAGCCAACTGATGGGATCATGTGTATGTTCACCAAGAAATCCATATTGTTGTATAACTATCCATATGAGGCCTGAATGCTACAAATGAACGAGGTGAGTTGCTTGTTGTTATGAATCAGCATCAGAACTCTTACTTTCTCCAACTCTTCCTATTGCTTGTTTTTCTTTCCCAAATCAAGCAATGCCCCTTTGTATCACATTGACCATTCATGCATGACAATGATGGCGTCTTGTACATTCCTGAGAGTTTTGGAAAATTATTTACATTTCTACTGCAATCCATGCAAGTGGACAATTACCTTATGTACAGTAACAAGCTCCTCATAGAGGTTCTTCATGGTCTCTCCAAGTTTCGATACTTCACCAAGTATTGCTGCCCTCATTTCCTCCAAATAGACCTATGAGGAAGTTGCATTCTAAGCTTTTGAGAAAAGTTGTTCTACCTCTTTCCTAGCAACCTATAATTTATGCGCCAATTGCTTATTCTCGACCATTAAATACTGAGGGTTTGACCTTGTTTTCCTTGCGAAGGCCAAGTTGGTTGTGGCACTGGAATTGGGATCCTTCCTGGTATAAACCACTATTACCCTTTCTCTAATAAATGCATGCAATGTGAGTTCATTCGTAAAATGCTTCTTATGCGCTTGTACAATATTCTTCTAAACTTCATCATATGAATTATTGTACGTATCCATAATCGTATCGTCATCAAGAGGAACAACTTCCTCTTCCTCGCCTGGAGCTAACTATGTTTCCAGAGGTGGTGGAGGCTAACTGGTGATCTATTGTGTACTTGGAATCAATTTGACATCTTGATTTTGTGGCTCCAGTTCCTCCTCCATATATATGATCTCAATCAACTATTTAATCTGTTGAGCAAGCTTTGTGTCCCACATTTATCTGCTCACCTAATCCACCAGTTGTCAGTTATGTTCTTGCTCTTCAGCTTGTTTCTGTGTTTTTTCTTCTACAATTGTGCTTCAACTCTCTTCTCCTTCCTATTTCTACTTCTCTTCTTGTTCTTTCTTCTACTTTTCTTCCTCCAATATCTTATTTTATTCCCTCTTATTCTATTATTCTCTTTGCATCCTTTGTTTCCTCTTTGCATTTATTGCTAAATCCACTTTCATAATAGCTAGATCTGATTTCGTCTTGTGGCTTCATTCTCCCCCTACATTGTATGCAACCTTTCTCTTTCCCTTGTCCTACATGGGGTTTCTCCCTTCCGTTGGAACTACTTATAATGTAGCTACCTTCTTCGTAATCATCTATGAATTCCTGCAAAACATACCAACTTGCGGGTTTTGGAGTCATTATAAAAATTATTCCATGGATCCTCCTCTAGCCAACGAAATGTCCCATTGAGCCACTGGAAATGGATTCTCACACAATGGTCTTTGAAAATACCATGGGGATCATATGGATTAAGTCCTGAGTACTGAATGCAAACTTCTCTATTTCCTTTCCTTCAATATCTGCGACTTTCAGGTTCTTGATCTCGTACAATCCAATTTACATAGGAAGAGTTGGTCATGGTGTTTTATTCTTCCTCTGCAAATTTGTTTAAAACCCTGTGGAGAGATGATACGAAAATTCTTTCATGACAAGGATTTTGGTGGCATACCTTGGAAAAATATGTTGCAACTTCTGACCATCAAACACTCTAAGGAAGGTGCCATCCAATGAGGAAAATCAATCTGTTATCTCCACTACTACCTCCATTGCTCCACGTGACATGCAAGGTGGTTCTTCCTCAAAGATAATCTGATGCAGGAGCATTCAGGCTAGTCAGCAATGTGATAGCATGGTCACATGTTGTGACTAACAAGGGGTTGGAAAAAAATAATTTAAATTAATTTTATTTGTTTAAATATATGAGAGTGTTTATTTATTGTTAAAAATGAGGATAGGGTGTAGGTGGCTGAGTGATCCTCCTTGTATGGAGATCAGGCCAAATAGTTGGATTTATTAGGCTAGAATAGAATATGAGAGATTTTAAATGTTTTATTTAGTGTTAGTTTAGAAAAAAATGGGATTGAAGAGATTTTTTAGGAGAGGTTGAGAGATTTCTGGTTCAAAATCATAATTGGTTCATGAACCATTTATTTGTATAAATTGTGTCTTCTTGTACATTGAGAGTGTGAGTGAGTGTGTGTAGAGAGTGAGAGGTTTTCTGCTTGAAAACCTTTGGGCATTTTTGTAAAAAGGCCATAGATTTGCATATCTGGCCATGAATAGAAGTTTTTGTAATTCTTGTTTTTATATCAACTAGATTTTGACTTTTGAGCACATTGTTGAGTTCGATTTTGTATGAATAGGTTTGATTTTAATAAATTCTGTGATGGAATTCTGTTCATGGGTGAGGAAATCGATCTAAATAATCGATGTTGTAATAAGATGTTTGGTTTGTATTGTGAGTCTGCGCTGGGCGAAGGAATTGGTACTGTTAATATCGATATGGCAGTGTGCATGGAATGTGATGAAGGAGATTGAATTGAATTCATATATGATAGGCAGACGCAACGAGTCTCAGTGATTTTCTATACTCTCCAATTTGTAAGTGAACTCTCTATTCCGTAATATTGGATTCTCTCTATTCCGTAATATTGGATTGCTAATGTACACGGTATAGTATTGAGATCGAACTGGAAGGTAGCCACAGATCGAACTCACGATTTCCTCTTGGATTTTGAGACTTCGCGCGCTCAATTTGGTGCGCTGCCGCGGAGGGAAACATATTTAGGAAACAAACGAGTTCTGGTAAGTAATGAGTTTGGCCTGGAAACATAAAACAGCGTTTCAGATAAAAATTGAGTTCTGGGTGATCCATAGATCTGTGTTGTAAGATCACAGGTATGAATTAGTCAGATCTAATTAAATCAACTTCCATTTTGAATTTATGGGTTGAGCGCTGACTAAATGGAGATTTCATGTGCTGGATCGACGTTGAATTGCAGAATGTTTAACTGCTAGGATCTATTGAGTTTGTGTTATGTAACCAAATCGATGGAGATCGATTCCAGTTTTAATTTATAGTCTGTAGCGTTGAAATTTCTTCAAGTTCAGAATTGGACAAGCGTTAATCAATGGCGCAAGGTGTTGTTTTTAAAACTCTGCTTAATCATTCGGAGTTCGATTAGAATCAATTTTAATTGTTACAGTAACAGTGAAGGAGAATGCAGAATGTTTTGTCAAAGTGAATTCCAAAGGATGGACGCTGGATTTGTTAAATCCACTATGAAAACTGTAACCAGTATGGAAGTGGACTTTCAGCGAAAATGGATTGCTTAAAGTGGCAGAATTCACAAATGGAAAGATTCCCATGAAGAGAACATCGACCTTAACTGGAATCGAAGAAAAATTGGGAGGACTGTTCGATGATGCAGTTGAAATATTCTGCAGTGTTGAACTGTAGCATTAAGCAACGATGAAAGAGGTAAACCAATGTGTGGCAAATTGTCATTAAGATTTAATCAGAACCCGTGTATTGTATAATTGCCATAGTAAAAGTTGCTGCTGAAGAGTGAAAGCGTTGATCAAAGCTACGCAAAGAGAGGGCGCCTTATTGATTGTGTATGGTGTTCACAGAGGTAAGCGCATCTGTACTTACCAAGCATATATTAACATCACGGCTAGATCCATATTTACAGTAAATGAGATGGGCATTTTGCATCCAAAGACCGGGAATATATGATTTTGTATGAGGCTAACATTATGGATTGCTAATGAAAGTTGATTGGTTAAAATCTTGACACTTGAGTGGTGAACTTTGGCATGAAGTTTTTATGGAAAAGCTTTAGTGTCTTGAAATGGATTTTGATTAAAAGTATTTGAGTTTATGAAGTCTGTTTTGATTCGAAGCATGGCTTTTATAAATCATTAGATTATAACCAGATGAAACAAACTTCCGCAAGTTTAAGTATGAAATTGCCGTATATTGAAGTTAAATCGAGCAAGGGTTGGAAGCGGATGTTTTAGAAGCATGATTGTTGGGGATCCTGGTATTGCAAGCTCTAAGCTTGCGTCATTTTTGGTATCAGAGCAAGGTAACGCTCTGAAAATATTGTTTTTGAAACCTGAATTTTAAATTTAGCAAAATTGCAGGAAGTGCGTTTGATGAAGATAAGGTTCAGAATGGAGAAGCAGAGAATGCCGGAAGGTCTCGTAAGAATGTTTAAGTTGATTGCATGACTGATTTGATGTGAAAATATTGTGCAGGTCAGTGAAAGCAGTGGATTTGCTGAAAGGTGAAATGAGTTGTACCAGCATCATAGCATATGAGCTATGTAAAGAAGATCGAGCAAGAAGAATTCCTAGAGGAATAAAGGTGACAATACCCGACAGTAACAAATTTACTGAATGAAGAAAGGAAGTGAGCAATTGAAGATGCAGAGCCTAAAGCAGCTCCACAATTGTGTTGTGGACAGGAGATAACAATTCCAGCAAGAAGGGTGCTGGGTAGAATTGTTAGTCAGTGAAAGGTTCGAGGAAAGAACCAATAGGTGCCAAAAGGCTAAACTCAGGAAAGTTTGGTGAGGCATGAAGGAGATTTGTTATAGGCGAAATGGAAAAGGTTAGTTGCAGCTCACTAGTGAACAAGGAAAGTTCACCAGAGGAAGGAAAGGAATTGACTACTGATGGCCATGACAGGGGTACAAAGGAAAGTCACAGACATAGGGAAAAGAGTGCTGAAGCAGTTGGACTTAAAGGAATGAGTAAAGAAGAAAGGGACATAGAGTTGGCTGAGATGAAGGCAGAACTCATTCATTTGGAGAAGCTGGTATTGAAAGGAATTAGGGAAAAATGGAAACGAGGATTTTATGTGGGAAGAAGAGTTAAATGGCCTGTCAGAGAATTGTTTGCTGAGAAATTATTACTTCGAACAACTGAGAATGAAGAAATAGGATACATCTGCGAACCAGAGAAAGGATCTCTCCTTGGGGACGAAAACAATGATGACAGTAGAGAAGAACTGATCTATGCAGATCAGAATGAGAGGAATGTGTTGACATCATCTGCACAGACAAGAGGATCTCATATTTTTGGGATTAATTATTTTTGTGAATGTAAATTTGCAGGTATGCAGCCTAAAGGATTTGAACCTGTGTATGAAAAAGTGAAAGGAGCAGAGGCAAGACAAGCAAGAAAGGAGATGCATAAGGACTTTCGAGATTTCAATTGGTGGAGGAAATTAAAAGGTATGGCTAAATGGTTATGTCTTCTTTTAGTGGAAACTTATTGGATTATATTTGAAGAAATTTTGGCATGGATAGGAGACCAATGGGAGATGGAAACAGGAAAGGAAACAAATGCATTGCAGATTTATGAAGTGGAGAGAAGGAAAGCTGACATTGAGAACTTAACTGAAGAAGGTAAGCCAAGGAAATCTTTGAAAGATCAAAATCTTCTCAGAGAAGAGAAAGAGGCATTATTGTCTTATTTGGACAAACTGGGTATTGGAGGAAGTTGTGTAGAACAGGAAGGTATTCTACAAACTTATGATGAAGTTGCCAAGTATAGTCAAGAAATTGCAGTCCCAGAAGTTCTCTTTGATGAGGAAGAAATCAAAGATGTTGAGGAAGAATTTCTCAATAATTTAGTGAAATATCAGAATAGTTCAGAAGAGCATGAAGTGTTGATCATTGAGGCCTCGAATGAAGAGCCTTGCATTTTTGAAACTGACATGTTGGGTATGTTTTCAGGTTTGACAGGTAAGGAACAGCAATTGGACAATGTGCTTATGCATGTTGATGAAGAACTAAGATTGCTGGAAGAAATGGCTGAAACAGAAAGATATTTTGAGCATGTATTTAATAATTTTGAGAATGATGGTATTGACAGGGAAATTGTCATGATTAAAGGAGCGGAAGATAAACAAATGAAAGAGGGAAGTATGGAAAAGGAGAATGTACAACAGACAGATGTCAGTGGAGTTCAATTAAGGACAAATGGTAAGAAGGAAATTGAGAAATTGTGGAAGATGAAATTATATGAGAACATGGGCAGCAAGAAGGAAAAATTGGCTACAGGAATTTGTATCAGCAAGAACAGAGGACAACAACAAATTAAGATTTGGGAACCTGGAGGAACAGAAGTAAGAGTGGCAGAAGAATTAAATCAGCAGCATAATGAAAGTGATGATCAGTTACAAAGTAAAGTTTGGGATACTGGATGGACAACAGAAGAAACACATGACCAGGAGGTCATGGAAACTTTCAACTTTGGGAGTCTGATGCAGGAGCATTCAGACTAGTCAGCAATGTGATAGCATGGTCACATGTTGTGACTAACAAGGGGTTGGAAGAAAATAATTTAAATTAATTTTATTTGTTTAAATATATGAGAGTGTTTATTTATTGTTAAAAATGAGGATAGGGTGTAGGTGGCTGAGTGATTCTCCTTGTATGGAGATCAGGCCAAATAGTTGGATTTATTAGGCTAGAATAGAATATGAGAGATTTTAAATGTTTTATTTAGTGTTAGTTTAGAAAAAAATGGGATTGAAGAGATTTTTTAGGAGAGGTTGAGAGATTTCTGGTTCAGAATCATAATTGGTTCATGAACCATTTATTTGTATAAATTGTGTCTTCTTGTACATTGAGAGTGTGAGTGAGTGTGTGTAGAGAGTGAGAGGTTTTCTGCTTGAAAACCTTTGGGCAGTTTTGTAAAAATGCCATAGATTTGCATATCTGGCCATGAATAAAAGTTTTTGTAATTCTTGTTTTTATATCAACGTATATTTTGACTTTTGAACACATTGTTGAGTTCGATTTTGTATGAATAGGTTTGATTTTAATAAATTCTGTGATGGAATTCTGTTCATGGGTGAGGAAATCGATCTAAATAATCGATGTTGTAATAATATGTTTGGTTTGTATTGTGAGTCTGCGCTGGGCGAAGGAATTGGTACTGTTAATATCGATATGGCAGTGTGCATGGAATGTGATGAAGGAGATTGAATTGAATTCATATATGACAGGCAGACGCAACGAGTCTCAGTGATTTTCTATACTCTCCAATCTGTAAGTGAACTCTCTATTCCGTAATATTGGATTGCTAATGTACACGGTATAGTATTGAGATCGAACTGGAAGGTAGCCACAGATCGAACTCACGATTTCCTCTTGGCTTTTGAGACTTCGCACGCTCAATTTGGTGCGCTGCCGCGGAGGGAAACATATTTAGGAAACAAACGAGTTCTGGTAAGAAATGAGTTTGGCCTGGAAACATAAAACAACGTTTCAGATAAAAATTGAGTTCTGGGTGATCCATAGATCTGTGTTGTAAGTTCACAGGTATGAATTAGTCAGATCTAATTAAATCAACTTCCATTTTGAATTTATGGGTTGAGCGCTGACTAAATGGAGATTTCATGTGCTGGATCGACGTTGAATTGCAGAATGTTTAACTGCTAGGATCTATTGAGTTTGTGTTATGTAACCAAATCGATGGAGATCGATTCCAGTGTTAATTTATAGTCTGTAGCGTTGAAATTTCTTCAAGTTCAGAATTGGACAAGCGTTAATCAATGGCGCAAGGTGTTGTTTTTAAAAATATGCTTAATCATTCGGAGTTCGATTAGAATCAATTTTAATTGTTACAGTAACAGTGAAGGAGAATGCAGAATGTTTTATCAAAGTGAATTCCAAAGGATGGACGCTGGATTTGTTAAATCCACTATGCAAACTGTAACCAGTATGGAAGTGGACTTTCGGCGAAAATGGATTGCTTAAAGTGGCAGAATTCACAAATGGAAAGATTCCCATGAAGAGAACATCGACCTTAACTGGAATCGAAGAAAAATTGGGAGGATTGTTCGATGATGCAGTTGAAATATTCTGCAGTGTTGAACTGTAGCATTAAGCAACGATGAAAGAGGTAAACCAATGTGTGGAAAATTGTCATTAAGATTTAATCAGAACCTGTGTATTGTATAATTGCCATAGTAAAAGTTGCTGCTGAAGAGTGAAAGCGTTGATCAAAGCTACGCAAAGAGAGGGCGCCTTATTGATTGTGTATGGTGTTCACAGAGGTAAGCGCATCTGTACTTACCAAGCATATATTAACATCACGTCCAGATCCATATTTACAGTAAATGAGATGGGCATTTTGCATCCAAAGACCGGGAATATATGATTTTGTATGAGGCTAACATTATGGATTGCTGATGAAAGTTGATTGGTTAAAATCTTGACACTTGAGTGGTGAACTTTGGCATGAAGTTTTTATGGAAAAGCTTTAGTGTCTTGAAATGGATTTTGATTAAAAGTATTTGAGTTTATGAAGTCTGTTTTGATTCGAAGCATGGCTTTTATAAATCATTAGATTATAACCAGATGAAACAAACTTCCGCAAGTTTAAGTATGAAATTTCCGTATATTGAAGTTAAATCGAGCAAGGGTTGGAAGCGGATGTTTTAGAAGCATGATTGTTGGGGATCCTGGTATTGCAAGCTCTAAGCTTGCGTCATAATCTTGTACAATAGAATGAGGAAGTGGTCAGTTAGCTTCTCTACCACTCCTCTATGGCTACAATCTGAAAGCATTCTGCAGTAGATGTACACAACAGGGTCTTAAGGTGTCCAAGTCTAGTCCATGTCAAGTAATGCATTATGTGCACAGATTACATCCAATAAATATCCAGACATGTACAATCTTGTTTTCCTGCCCTTGGCATTGTTCAAATTCATGGTCTTCACATCAATATGTGAAACAATCCATCTCATGACATCTGCAATGGGAAGGTTGGATATCTGCACGCAACAATTTTTAATACTTACTGTTGAACATTGACATATACCTGCCATTCCTTTATATCTACCTTGAAATTATTTGTTGAAAAAGCTTCATTGACTTTCTGCCATGTTAGATTTGATGCTTTCTCCACAAAGAGTTGAGTTTCTGAATACACTGGAAAGTTTACTAGCATTGGCTCAACTGCTTCCCCAGTACTGCTTTTTGTAGTATGTTTTGAAGTAACTCTCTTGGGTGCCATGGTAACGGTGATTGTTGGAAGGAAGTGTTCAACAATTGTGAAACCTGCAGGAGGGAAAAGGAACTCATGGCAAGAAAACATTAGCTTTTTAAAATCAACTTTCAAAGCATGATTAGGAAGAAAACACGCAGACTTATGTGATATATTACGCAATTTTCATGATCAAGTGTGGGACATTGGATGAGGGAACTATGCATTACGTAGTCCCAGTAGCCAAGGATGCAACCTGAGGCTTGAGACTGCGCAATGTGTAATTCATCCTGGGCAGTGATAGGGAGAGATTGTGCATTGCACAGTCTCAATGGCCAAGGTGGCAAGCTGAGCCTTGGAACTGCGCAATGCATAGTAAATCCAGCATGTATTGCGCATTGTGTATTCTCAGAGGCCAATCTCTCAGCTTGATATTCGGACTTATGCAATGCCCAGCTGGGAAAGTCAGTGCATGGCCAAGTAAAGTGCAGATATTCCCTGTAAAGTTGTGGGAAACAAGCATATCTAAGTGATAATCCAAGTTAAAGTGCAGATTTTACTAAGTATGGATGGATCAGTGTGAATCAAGTGTAGAAACCCAACAAACAGAAGGAAAAATAAATATGTGATTAGAGTCTCTGAAATCGTGATCACCAGTGTGAAAAAAAAAAACTAATGCCACACTTATGAAATGCGATATACAAACTAAATCAACACTTATACACGCTAATACAAGTTAAAATGCCAGCTATCATTAAGAGAAACAAGCACAACAACACTCACATAAGCGAAACGAGAAAAAGCGACAAAATACGACAAAAGCAAAACTCACCCAGAAAAGTGACGCAAACTCCACCAAAGGCTCCATGATCTCCTTGGGAATGGTATAGCTCTAATATCAAATGTAAAAATGAGCTCTAGGTGTGTCAATCAAATAGATTTGAGCAGATTAGCGTTTATGACATGCATGCCTAAAATCAAGGAAAAAGCAACACTTGGCGTAAATTTATAAAAATAGAATTTGTGCCACCTTCAAGAAACTAATAATGAATACCTATTTTATATGGATTATTTTTCTCTTTTTTTATTTTTTTCCTTTTTCGAAAAAATTTCCATGCACACTACCAAAGAAGATTGCATAATTCTAGGGAACTGGGCAACTTCCCGACTCAGTGCCTTGCATAGTTTCTGAGCTCAAGGAATGGATTGTGCAATTTCTAAGATTAATGTTGGGCTACCATCCATGACTGTGCAATTCTAGAGCTCAAGGTTTAGCTTCCATTCTAAATTGCACAATTTCCATCATCAAGGTTGGCTTACCCTCATGGATTGCATAGTTTCTAGAGGCAAGCCCGGAACTGTTGTAAGGCCAAGTCACAAGGTTATCTTATGACTCACAAATATAAAATAAGTATGAAAAAAAGAAAACACTAAAAGATATTAAAAGGATAAGTCTTGATCAAATCATGAATACTTGACAGAAGGAAAAGATAATTTCATATGGACAGAAGGGAAGGCTCCAAAATCAAAGCATAGGAAAACTTTTGGAAGGTGGTGTAGCAGCTGCAATACTTGGTTAACATATCACCTTCATCGGCGTTGGAGGATAAGACTCCACATGAGGTATGGACTGGTAAGAAACCCTCTCTTTCACATCTGAGAGTATTTGGTTGTGATGCATATGTACATGTTCCAAAGGAGAAAAGAACCAAGTTGGATAGCAAATTTGAAAGGTGCATTTTTATTGGATATAAGGATGGTTTAAAAGGTTATAAGCATTGGATCCTGTTGGGGTTCCCATGTTTTGGCCAGATTGGCAAGACCAAAAGATGAGACAACATCAGAACCACTTTGGGGCCCTAGGATCTAGCCCTCCTGGACCCGGAGAGGGATCTCTCCAATAGAGCAAAGAATGATATATCTTTAAAGCTCGAATTGAGGTATTAGGCTAGTTATGAAGCACATAGGGGGTTTTAAAATGATTTGGTTGAAGGGTTGCTGGGTTGGTTAGGAGATCATGGACTGGGAAAGTGATGAGAGGAAAGAAACAAAACAGCAGGAGGCTTCAGCAAAGAGAATGGGCCAAGACAGTGCCATCCATTGGGCTATGGAGTCATGATAGGAAAATTACTTGCATCCACTAGCCAAGGCTTCCAAAGGGCAAGTCATCTACACTAAAGGATCTTTTTAGATAGATGATGGGGTGGAACATTAAGGAGGAAAGTGAAAGAAGGAAAGCAACCAATTTATGTCTATAGATCAGGTCAGAGGTCATTTAACTCCAGACCTGCTTGGACATACTCTAAGGCAGCTCTCAAAGGTGAACAAAGGGGCAGCTTATAGATCGGACCAGAGGTCATTTAACTCCAGGTCTGCTTTAGCAACTCCAAAGAAAAACAGAGATAAGATCACAAATAAGCATCTAAGAGGCAAACCCCCAAGTTCATACATCAGCCAACATGCAATAACATCCGTTGCACTGGTTAAACCCCACGAATTTACTCCTAGATACACATAAAGCAGAAAACATTAAGGTAGGGAGAGCAGACAACATAGGGCACCTAACAAGGGTGAATCCTATACCATTATTCTGATGCCTACCAGCAGAACATGAAACAATATGAAAATGTAATGAACAGAGTAAGAAAACATCACCAATAGCAATAGACCAGGATCCTGTGAAATGTGCTCTGATTAACAAATGCAAAACCAGTCATGTACAATAAGCTCAATGGCTGTTACAGTCCAGACTTCTCCTCCCAGCCTATTACATACAAACTACTCTGCAACTCTCTCCCAAAACTGTTCTAACAGTCAAGATGGAACCTTCTAACAACAATATCCCAGCAAGGCAACAACAACCTTTACATTATGTTATCGGGGACCTTTTATAGGAGAAGAGGAAGCAACAGAGGTAGGATATACAATAAATGAATCTCATTAAGACAGTGAGGCGGAAGTGTTCACGCCCATACTGCTTAATGGCAGAATGCAGCACTGTATGTACCCTGTAGACTGTTTGGAGGCTCTGTCAGGTCAGATTTTGACCTCTGGTGTTTCGTGAAGTCCTTCGGATGTCTGGAGCTCTGTGCAAGCCATGCTGAAATAAATGAACTGGGTGGGATGATCTGCAGGTCTCTCCATGCGCCATTACTGCTGTCCGACTGTCTTAGATGAGCTTCAGTCGGCGTAATTAATCGTTTCAGAGCTCGAGGGGCATGGAGATTTCTTGTAGGAGGGTGTCCTTTTGGAGGAGAATACTTCTGCTGATATTTAAACACAGATAAGACTCTTTGCGTGCTTAAGTCTTCAAACTTTGCTTGAATCCTTTGACTGTGGGATTAGACGTTAACTACATCAATAATGCGCATTAATCCCTTTGAAACCTGTTTCTGCTGCTTCGCAGGCCGGCTAAAATGGCCTCTCTGTGCTAATTTGCATCATAGGATAAACCTGTTAAGAACCCGGCAGTGGTGGTGGATAAATGCTACAGAGGCCAGAGGAAAGGTGGCGGAGCGGTGGAGGAATAGTGAAAATGGAGGAGGAGACGGTTAATCAATGTAAAAGCCCAACAATGAACTTTGGGCGAATTACAAAGAAAATACGGAAAACAATGGAGCGGAGGCCATGGAAGTGGGACCCAGTGGAGGTGGAGGGCGATTGAACAAGGACCGTCAGATCTGGGAGAGACGAACGGTCACGATAAAATCGCTTAATCGCAATCGGGGGTCACACAAAATGGTTTGCGATTGCGATCGGGGGGGGTCTTGCGATTGCGCGCTGACCGTCCGATCGGGGATCAGATCAACGGTTCAGATGTAATCGGAGGGACAGAGCGATCAGCGATCGGGAAGACTTGCGATTGGCGTAGGACCGTCAGATCTGGGAGAATGGACGGCGGAGATGCAATCGGGAGGCAGACAGACGGGCTTGCGATTGCGATCGGAGGGGAGATTGTGATTGAGCGATAGCCGTAGGATCGCGGGAAGGATGGACGGCTGGGATTTAATCAGAGGGGGAGAGCAGGCGGGGGGCGACGAGATCTGAGCCATTGGATCTGAGTGGATCAACGGCCAAGATTAAATCGGAAGGGAGACCAACAGAAAAGTGATCGCGATCGAGAGGACTAAGCGATTGAATGCAGGCCATCCGATTCGGACCAGATCAACGGTGGAGATGTAATCGGAGGGGGAAAAAAAGGGCTTGCGATGGCCGTCGGATTTGCACGAGGATGGACGGCTGCGATTGAATCGCTCAATCGCAATCAGGGGACAGTCGAAATGGTTTGCGATTGCGATCGGGGAGGGTCATGCGATTAAGCGCAGACCGTCGATCTAGGAAGAAACAGACGGTGGGGATTTAATCGGAGGGCACGCAATCGGAGGAGGAGCAGAGGGACTTGCGATCAGCAGAGGGCCGTCGGATCGCGAGGCATATTGACGGTTCAAATGCAATCGGGGCGGTGACAGAAAGACTTGCGATCGATCGGAGGGGGTGTTGCGATTAGCACGGGACCGTTGGATCGCGAAACGAATGGATGGCCGTGATCCAATCAGAAGGCCTCAATCGGGGGGCGGACTTAACATGTTTCGATTGCGATCGGGAATGGGTTTGCGATTGGCGCTCCGCCGTTGGATCAAAACAACAGATCGACGGTGAATAACCTGCCACGGGACTTAACGTTATAAATGGATCGCATCGGGGATTTTCAACGTTACAAAGGGATTTCTCACCCGCCCGACTTCCGATTGCGATTAGCGCCTGGACTTAAGCACTTGGTCCTGGCGCGGGGTCATATGTGGGGAAGTGGTTGGAAAGGGGTTTGCGGTAGGGGGCTAAGCCCTATAACATGGTCGGGAAGTGGGTTTTGGGCCCGTTTTGATGGGTTTTGAGGGGTTAAAAGGGAAACGATAGAAGGGGAAAGTGAAAGAAAGGCTAAGCAAAGGCTAGGGGAGGACTTTAAAGGGGATTTTGGGGGAATTTGAGGAGTAAATGGGGGAATAGAAGGGGAGAAAAAGGGGGGATAAAAATAGGTTAAATGAGGGAAAAATAAAGGGGGAAGGAGGTCTTTGGGCATTTCTTAGTCAACAGAGAGGCTTTAAAAGGGGAACCAGCAGAGGGGATTTAATCAAAGGATAAAAGACACAGAGAGGCTTCAAGAGACTGTATTTTCAGAGGAAATGCATTCCTTGAAGGCTCAAAAACAATTTAGCCCCCTAGTTGCTTGTCAAAAATTTATAGGGGGCTAACAGTGGCTCCACATGGGGATGGCTTCTTCTTGAAGGAGCCAAGAAACCAGAAAACGATCTCTTGGTGTAGGCCAGGTGCCTACTGCTTGAACCATCCTTTTCTTTTCTTCATCAGCTGCCACAAACTATGAAGACAACATATCAGCAGTACAATTCTTCGAAACAACTACCTACCCACACTATAGTCCTATAAATTTTCCTCTTGGGTGCATTTGGACTTGCAGACCCTTTACATCATTAAGTTTTACAAACAGGAAAAATAAACCTATTCTACTTCTACCCTTATTACTTCATGAGACCAGACTAGACTGTTGGTCTCATATGCTTCTCTACCTACACTACTACCTGCTAGGATTAGACTGTCTAGCAGGTTTCTTCTCTACATTCTAAGACAGAAATTTAAACAACTAACCTACCTGCTCATAGGCTGAGCTTTATTGAGCTTTTCCTACCTATCTATCTCTTGACATATCTGAGGTCTAGCTTACAAACATTGTCTTCGTGTAACAGTCCCACCATTGATCCATAGGCAGTCCTTCTTGCTCAACTCAGCAGGCATGTTTGAATGGCGGGGCAGCTCCCACTCCTTTTGTTCAAAAGCAGCAGAGCAGCTGACTTTGAAAAAAATTTCTTTGTGTACGTAACATCTTCTTGAGAAATAAGACCTTTGATCCTTCTCCAAATGTATGCAGGAAATGCGCATAAGGATCATGAAAAGATACCTGGCTATGAATATTTGGTAGGTTGGCTTCGACCAGGATCTCTCCTTCTTCCACTGGATCAAGAATGAGACTCTCTTGGAGTAGAGTCTCTCCTTCATCTTCTGAACTAGAGGACTCATCGTATATTGGGGTTGAGTCCTCTTAGAGCTCTGATATGTTCTGCTCTGAGGTGCAGGGCTCCGTGAAAAGATCCATGTGTTCTTGAGCAGGGGCGTATTCCTTTACTTCCTCTTCTTCAAGAGTAAGCTCCTTGCTTTCATCGTGCTCAAGAACCTCTTCTTTGATTTCCTCCTCATCTTCTGAAAGGAAAGACTGCTGGCGTCCGATCTCATGACACTCATCACTGATGCTTTCATAACTTTCCCCATCAGTGTCATAGATAGGCGGACCTGACCAAGTCCACCATTCTGGGCACACAGCAAATCTTTCTTCGTTCTGATCCACAGAGGAGTCTTCTGAAACTGAATCATCAAACTCAACTAATGACTGAGCAGGAGCTTTTGTTCTATAGAAGATGTCTGGGGTGGACTGCTGGTTTAATATCCGGTTAATCTCTTCTTCTGTCAAAAGAGGGATTTCCCTTTCATTAGGGACAGAAGAATAGCAGTCCTCTCTCTCTTGCATTAGCTGACTGGGAGGCGGGATGTCTTCTTGAACCTCTTCTTCTTCATCAGATTCTGCCTCTTCCATGTAGTCGTCTGCTTCCTCAAGGCAGCTTTCCCTATCAGCCTTTGCTAATAGGTCCTGATACTCTTTCGTCAGCGTAACACAAGGCATAGGTAAGCAATCGGGAAATTCCTGATCACTTTCCTCTTCATCTTCTACAGATTCTTGAGCATCATATAGGTCCTTCTCATCTTCTAGATCTTGAGTTTGTTCTTGCTACGAAGGAGACATGGGGTACACTCTAAATGCATCATTTGCATTCTGGCTGGCCATGCGTCTCCGGCATTTTAGTAAGCATACATTTATTACGCATGCTTTATTATACAAAAACTGTTATCGCACATACATCCCATGCTTGGATTTGTGCTTATGCAAAAGAAGGCCACTAACTCTTCTCAACCGGTTCAGTGTTCTTCACCAGTGGAGTCATTTGGTCTTTGGATCATAGGGAGTGTGGAGTCGCCAGGTGGATGAATTTGACTATTTGGAGCAGGCTACTGTACACCATCAGCAATGAGAAGCCAATCTAAAGGCAAAGTGGTCTTGACTCTCAGATTTTCCCCAGCGGAGTCGCCATTATGTTGGGGTTCCCATGTTTTGGCAGATTTGGCAATACCAAGAGATGAGACAACATCAAACCACTTTGGGGCCCTAGGATCTAGCCCTCCTGGACCCGGAGAGGGATCTCTCCAAATAGAGAAAAGAATGATATGTCTTTAAAGCTCGAAGAGATTGAGGTATTAGGCTAGTTATGAAGCACGAGAGGGGTTTAAAATGATTTGGTTGAAGGGTTGATGGGTTGGTTAGAAGATCATGGACTAGGGAAAGTGATGAGAGGAAAGAAACAAAACGACGGGAGGCTTCGGCAAAGAGGATAGGCCAAGACAGTGCCATCCATTGGGCTATGGAGTCATGATAGGAAAATTACTTGCATCCACTAGCCAAGGCTTTCAAAGGGCATGTCATCTAATGCTAAAGGATCTTTTTAGATAGATGATGAGATGGAACATTAAAGAGAGAAAGTGGGAGAAGGAAAGACCACCAATTTTCTGTCTATAGATCAGGTCAGAGGTCATTTAACTCCAGACCTGCTTGGACATACTCGAAGGCAGCTCTCAAAGAGACAATGGGGTTGCTTATAGATCAGACCAGAGGTCATTTAACTCCAGGTCTGCTTTAGCAACTCCAAGGGAGAAACATAGATAAGATCACAAAGAAACATCTAAGAGGCAAACCCCCAAGTTCATACATCAGCCAGCAGGCAATAACATCCGCTGTGTTGGTTAAACCCACGAATTAACTCTTAGATAGCACATGGAGCAGAGAACATAAAGGTAGGGAGATCAGACAGCATAGGGCACCTAACAAGGGTGAATCCTATACCATTATTCTGATGCCTACCAGAAGAACATGAAACAATATGGAAATGTAATAAACAGAGTAAGAAAACATCACCCATAGTAATAGATCAGGATCCTGTGAAATGTGCTCGATTATTCGATTAACAAATGCAAAACCGGTCATGTACAATATCTCGATAGGCTGTTCTGATTACAGCACTACTCCTCCCGAAGCCTATTACATACAAACTACTCACCAACTCTATCCCAAGAGCATTCTAACGGTCGAATGAATCCTCCTAACGGCAATATACCCCGTAAACCAACAACAACAACAACCATGACCTTTACATTATGTTCTCGGGGATCTTTTATAGGAGAAGAGGAAGCAACAGAGGTAGGATATACAATAAATGAATCTCATTAAGACAGTGAGGCGGAAGTGTTCATGCCCATACTGCTTAATGGTAGAATGCAGCACTGTATGTACCCTGTAGACTGTTTAGAGGCTCTGTCAGGTCACATTTTGACCTCTGGTGTTTCGTGAAGTCCTTCGGATGTCTGGAGCTCTGTGCTAGCCATGCTGAAATAAATGAACTGGGTGGGATGATCCGCATGTCTCTCCATGCGCCATTACTGCTGTCCGACTGTCTTAGATGAGCTTTAGTCGGCGTAATTAATCGTTTCAGGGCTCGAGGGGCATGGAGATTTCTTGTAGGAGGGTGTCCTTTGGAGGAGAGTACTTCTGCTAATATTTAAACACAGATAAGACTCTTTGCGTGCTTAAGTCTTCAAGCTGTGCTTCGATCCTTTGAATACGGGATTAACGCTTCAAATATTTAATCACAGGCTCAAATCCCTTCTGATCCGTCCTTGCTGCTGTGCTGGCAGTTGTAATAGCCTCTCTGTGCTATTCTGCATCATAAAATAAACCTGTTAAGAACCTGGCGGTGGAGGCGGAGAAATGTTGCAGAGGCCAGAGGAAAGGTGGCGAAGCGGTGGAGGAATAGTAAAAATAGCGGAGGACGGTTAATCGATGTAAGCCCATGATAGGGAATTTGGGCGGAGTACAAAAACACGGAGAGCTTGATGGAGCGGAGGCCATGGAAGTGGGACCCGGTGGAGGTGGAGGAGCGTTGAACAAGGACCGTCGGATGCGGGAGGCAGAGCCGGTCCGTCCCTGGCTCGGCTCAATCGCAATACGGGGTCACACAAAATGGTTTGCGATTGCGATCGGGGGGGGGGGGGGGGGTCTTGCGATTGAGCGCGTCCGTCGGGGGATCGGATCGACGGTTCGAATGTAACGGAGGGACGGAGCGATCAGCGATCGGGAAGACTTGCGATTGGCGTAGGACGAGTCGGATACGGGAGAATGGACGGGCGGAGATGCAATCGGGAGCGGTGGTCGAGCTTGCGATTGCGATCGGAGGGGAGATTGCGATTGAGCGATAGCCGTAGGATCGCGGGAAGGATGGACGGCTGGGATTTAATCGGAGGGGGAGATCAGGCGGGGGGGAACGAGATCTGAGCCATTGGATCTGAATGGATCAACGGCCAGGATTAAATCGAAAGGGAGACCAACAGAAATGCGATCGCGATCAGGAGGACTAAGCGATTGAATGCAGGTCGTCCGATCCGGACCAGATCAACGGTGGAGATGTAATCGGAGGGGGAAAAAAAGGGCTTGCGATGGCCGTCGGATTTGCACGGGATGGACGACTGCGATGTAATCGGCGCCTGGGATCTTTAAGCGCGATGAGTGTGCGGTGCGATCGGAGGGACGGGTGCGATTGAGCGCTGACCGTCGGATCGGCGGGGAGATCAACGGTGGGGAACACGATCGGAGGGGAAGGAGCGATTAAGCGCCAGCCGTCGGATCTTGTGACAGATCAACGGTCACGAATGAATCGGAGGATCGCAATCGGAGCACGGGTGAAAACACTTGCGATTGATCGGAGGCTGTTGCGATTAAATGATAGCCGTTGGATCGCGGAACAAATGAACGGCCAGGATTGAATCGGGGCGTCGGGAGAAGGACTTGCGATCGGTGATCGGGCGGGGGTGCGATTGGCGGAGGGTCGTAGGATCAGAAAGGGGATGGATGGCCAGGATCTAATCGGAAGATTTCAATCGGGGCGGCGCTCATGCGACTTGCGATTGCGATCGGGGGGACTTTGCGATTAGCGCTCAGCCGTTGATCTGGACCCAAGATCAACGGTGCGGAACAGGCCGGCCGATTTATCGTTTAAAACATGTCGCATCGGGGTTTTGCAATTACAAAGGGTTTTCCTTTGTGACAGATGATTCCGATTGCGACGGCGGGACCGCGCGGTGCGGGGTCATATGTGGGGAAGTAGTTAAGGGGTTTGCAGTAAGGGGCTAAGCCCTATAATATGGTCGGAAAGGGGGTTTTGGGCCCGTTTTGATGGGTTTTGAGGGGTTAAAAGGGAAACGATAGAAGGGGAAAGTGGAAGAAAGGCTAAGCAAAGGCTAGGGGGGGACTTTAAAGGGGATTTTGGGGGAATCTGAGGAGTAAATGGGGAAATAGAAGGGGAAGAAAGGGGGGATAAAAAGAGGTTAAATGAGGGAAAAATAAAGGGGGAAGGAGGTCTTTGGGTATTTCTTAGTCAACAGAGAGGCTTAAAAAGGGGGAACCAGCAGAGGGAATTTAATCAAAGGATAAAAGACATAGAGAGGCTTCAAGGAGACTGTATTTTTAGAGGAAATGCATTCCTTGAAGGCTCAAAAACAATTTAGCCCCCTAGTTGCTTGTCAAAAATTTATAGGGGGGCTAATAGATCCCTTAAACAATGAAGGTTATGTATAGTTGAGATGTGGTTTTTAGAGAGGTGAAATATGTTATTAAACATGAAGTCCTACCAAAGTAACCTGAGAGCATAGAGTTTGTACTTAAGGAGAAGGAATCAGACTCTACCGTAGAACAAGAATCAAAAGAGGAAGAGCCACAGACTCCAGTTTTGAGAAGATTAGATCGAGAGAGAAGGAAGCTATAAATGTATAGTTAGTTTTATTGCTTTTTAAATCTTTCTTTATCTATTACCGATGATGATCCAAGAATTTTCAGGGAGGCAGTGGAGTCAGAGGATGGAAAACATTGGAAAGAGACTATGGTTGATGAAATGGAATCTTTGGATGAAAATGAGGCTTGGGATCTGGTGGAGTTTTCGAATGGAAGGAACCCCATTGGAAGAAAATGTGTGTTTAATAATAAGATGAATGTAGAAGGCAAGGTGGAGAAATACAAAGCTCGGCTGGTAGCAAAAGGTTATTCCCAGGTACCGGAAATTAATTTCGGTGATATTTTTTCTCATGTTTCCAAGTTAGCTTCTATTATATTACTTTTATCTATTGTTTTTTCTTTTAATTTTGATTTATAACATATGGATGTGAAGAAAAAATTTATTCACGAGGATCTGAAAGAAGAGATATACATGAAGCAACCAGAAGGATTTGTGGTGAAGGGTAAGAAATAACTAGTATGCAGGTTAAAAAAGTCTTTGTATGGGTTAAAACAGTCACCAAGGATGTGGTATCATAAATTTGATACATATATACGGGGACTTGGCTTACAAGAAGTAAAGAGGATCACTATGTGTAATTTAAATGAATTGATGATCGTGTTATTTATTTGGTCTTATATGTGGATGATATGTTGTTGATTGGAAATGGCAAAGAAATTATCCATGATTTGAAGACCCATTTGTCCTCCAAATTTGACATGAAGGATATTGGTGTTGAAAACTGTATTTTGGGCATGGAAATTAAACAATATAGGGCAAAGAGAAAGCTCTGGTTAAACCAGAGGAAGTATGTCAAGACAATATTGCATAGGTTGAATATGCAGGATAGTAAACTGGTGAAGGTTCCTATTCTTGTAGGTGTAAATTTCTCTGTTGAACAATGTCCCAAGAAACAAGAAGAGGAAGAGGACATTTCCCGTGTTCCATATGCAATTGTATTCAGTAGCTTGATGTATGCAATAGTTTGTACTAAACCAGACATTTCACATGCAGTGGGAGTATTGAGCAGGTTTATGTCAAAACCAAGGAAGGAGCATTAGATAGCAGTGAAGTGGGTTGTCAGGTATTTGTGTGGCAGTAGTGATTATGGTATGTGCTGCCAAGGAAGAAGAGGATTAGATAATTTTTTAGACATTCATGGCTTTCTTGATGCAAAATGGGCTGGAGATATAGATTGGAGAATATCTACAAGTGGGTATGTGTTTAACCTATTTGGAGGAGTATTCATTTGGATAAGAAAAAGACAATTTGTAGTGGCTCTTTCAACTACAGAGGCTGAATATATGGCAACCACTCATGCAAGCAAGGAAGAAATTTGGTTGCAGAGATTGTGTTCAAGTATGGGGTTGGTAAAGCGAGCTATAAGGATATATTGTGACATCCAAATAGAAATTTTCTTAGAAAAGAACATTGTTTATCATTCAAATACAAGGCACATTGATGTTCAACATCACTTTATGAGGGATATGGTTGAGGAAAAAAAGGTGTTGATCATAAAGGTGGGCACTTTGAAGAATGTTGTAGATGCATTGACAAAGTATGTGAGCACTGAGAAGTTTTCTTGGTGTAGAGAAACAATGGGCGTTTCAGGCCTAGACCAATGACTAAGCTCTCCTATGATCCCCTATGTGAATGGGGGGCAGGCCTGCCCATTGTTTTGTGCATGGGTTTTGCCCATGGTTTTGGGCATGATGGTTTTATGCCCATGGAATTTTGTAGATACGATCAAGGGAACTAAGGTTATGTTCTAATCTAGGCTTAATGGATTGTAGTTTATGAATGCTTCGGCATGTATATATATATGTATTATAACATTGAAAGGAATATAATGAAAAATCAATATGGTGGTCCCATTTTTGGGATCAAGGGGAAAATATATGTGTATATTTTTTTTATTTTTTCGCCATTGTATATTTTATATTTTAAGAATTTGTTTGAAGGTAATTTATGTACAGGTTTAAAACCACCTTATAAGCTTCTAGAAGAAGAATATTTGAAATTATTTTTTAATTTTCCTGAAATTCTAGAATCAGCGCACCTGCAAAATGGAGCAACCTGTGTTGATCAGTGCTAGTGCTTATGTATGCAACTTGCACCCAATGCAAGTAGATAGGCACACAGGCTGCGTTGGGCCTAAAAAGATGTTTTTTTAGCAGAAAGACCCAAAAAATCATACTTTTTGGAGAAATTATGCTTAGGGCTTTGATTATGACAATGTGTTAATGGATGTTGATTGATTTGGTTTTTAGGCCTTTTGGGTTGATGTGACAAAATGGCCTATAATATATTTCCCCTTATAATACAAACTCAGAAGCAGTGGTTGAGGACTATATTGCTTTACCTTGTGTCAAGTCGATATCAAGAAAAAATTGGTCAAGATCATCATTTGTTACAATACATATTAGCATCATGATATCATTTTTGAGGGAGGCATACCCATACTTAGTATATAATCCAATATTACATGTACAATGATCAAGAAGTCTCATCCATTGATGATAGAATGCGGCCCATGTTTGGATGACTGTTTGATTAATCATGGCCATCATAATTTGTAATCTGATACTGAAATCACAGCCCAGATGGATGAAACTACATCTGGGGTCTTCTATCTCATTCACTCGATCGCTCAAGAGTACGAGTTTAGCCATGCGAATAAATGAGTTGGAGTTGAACATGGCAGGCACCATCTGATTGCCAACCAATTATATAAGTCGTTAATAGACACGATAGAAACCATCGATGATGTTAATGGGTCTCAAGGTATTATAGTACAAACTATATGGTGTGAATGAATGAGATGAAGTTGAACACCACACAAAATCTTCCAGTCGAAGGCAAATGATGAGGACCCATCGTCGAGATCAAGGAAAATTGTCATTGATGTATACAAGCTCCAAAGTACCAAAGGGAGTTTCTGAGTCAACTTTTTGAATAATGATCTATTGTCGACAATTAGTGATCATCTTAGGAGGGCCTTGATGTAGCCCTCATCAATGACACAAAATGGGTATGAATATTTGAGACGGAATGATGTTGATGTAAAGTTGGTTCAGGAGAAACATACATGAATGAAGGCTTAGCAGTATTGTAGAAAATATAAACTGAGGGACATATCTTGAATATATCAGTGACACTGTATGTAGTTGGCAACATTGACTCAAAATGAATTACGAAGGATTTTGATATGGTGAGATGAAACAAAGAGGCAAGAAGATTTCCCAACACAACAGTCACAAAGATGAAGTGAAAGAGTGTCATGTTCAAGAGCGACTTGCTACCATTAATATGTTAAGTACCTTGTTTTCCCAATTTCCCCAACCATTTATGGTCAGTGCCTCTTTATTTTTGACAAGCTTGAGGAGGATAACATATTCTTGATCTATAAGTTCATCATTCGGATGAATCCTTCTGAGTATTTTTAACGAACCCTGAGAAGGAGTGGTTTGGCCTCATCATGTTTGACAAGTCCAACGTTGATTGATGTTTTTATGAGTCATGCGAAGGTGTAACTAAACTTATTTTTCATGTTTAGAGAGTTAAAAAGAGGCGAAAAGGAAAGTCCAAAGGTTTCTTTTCGTAAATTTGTCTCTTTCGTCTAAAAAGGTAGAAAATGATACTCAGGAGAACCTTTTAGTCATGTTTGAATAAAGTATTCTTTTTTTGTAAATAGTCTATCCCAGTCTAAAAAAGGGTTAAACTTATACCGGGTAGATGTCTTTTCATTTACTTTTACCAGTTCAACAAAACAAGTGCTCGGAAATCTTTTCATGTTTAGGGATTCTAAAAAGAGCTTAAAGAGGAATCATCTTAGAGGAACGATTGGTATAAATGGTAGCAACTGGTTCCAACCATGATGGAACTACTCAAAATGTGAAAAGGTCAAGAGGTTTGCTAATAAGACCACTCATCGCAGTGGTTCCTTACGAAATGGTAAAACAAACAAGTGAAAGTGAATGATCGTCCAAACATATGGTGACAATGTAAAGAGAAAACCAAGGCTTATCTTGCAAAAATAGGATGATAAAAATGGAAAACATGAGGGATAGGATGATAATGGTTTCATTTTTACACAAGCTTGAAACATGGGAAACTATGCTTGCAATTGGTTTCATTTTTACACAAGCTTGAAACAAGGAAAAACTACGCTTGAGAGTAATTTCATTTTTATGCAAGCCTGAAACAAAGGAAAACTATGCTTGGAATTGGTTTTCATGCCCCTAGCATAATGACCCCTATAACACAGAAGGAGTGAAGCTCCAAGGCTTCACTGATGTATATTTGGCAGGGAGCCCATTAGACAAGAAAATTACTTCAGGTGTTATATCCAGTGTTGGTTCTACAGTTATTTCCCGGTATAGCAGAAAACAAAGGTTTGTGGCACTCAACTCAACAGATCCTGAATACATGGCTGCAAGTCAAGCGACATCTGAGGCCATATGGATGATGAAAATACCTGTGCGTATTTTGAGTCATGAGAATGATTCAACGGTGATTTATTATGGTAATTAGAGTTGTATGAAACTCTTTGAGAATCTAGTTGTATTGAGAGGCCATATGGATGAGGAAAATACTTGTGGGTATTTGAATTCCACAGGTGCAGGATAGTGGTGATGAAAAATCCCTTTCTTGCTAAGAGGGAGTGTTAGAAATTGTAGCAAGAAAGGCTCAATTTGACTTGTGCCTAAGTCAAATTTAGTAATTTGATTTTCCACATTACCGGGATGACTTGGATTTCAGTTAACTATAGTGACATCGCCTTGTCTACTAGTTAAATAAGTAAATTCAAGTTATAGGATTGGAGTAGAGTTGTGCATGTAGTGATTGCTAAAATTTAACAATCTAGTTCACTTATTTTCAGTTGAACTCAGTTAACTAGGCTCAAGTAATTAATTGAGTCAGTTGAAATTCAATTGAGTAGTAGAATTGTTGTTAACTCATTGATCTCTCAGTTAAGCTAGTCAATCAGCTAAAAATAGCCCAGACATGCATGGAATTCGAATTGCCTAGATGGAGTGGAGGAAAAGGCACATTTTAATTATCAATTGTATACTGGTTGAGTATAAAGGCTTGGTAATTAAGTAGGTGACTGATTCCTTGGAAATTGCGCAAGGAAATAGGGAATTTCCTTATTATTTAGTAGCTCAATTTCTCCTGAATTGTGCAAGGAAATAGGAGGAAGTTGGGGCCTTGAATTGGCTAATTGTTGACGAGAGAAGGACAGACAGCAAGAGAATATGTTTACAGTAAGGTGTGCTTTAGAGTTGAAGTAAGACATTGTAATAGTTTTTGCTTCTCATTTGATTAATCAAAAATGGCAGAGGGGTTTTTCTTAGTTGGCTTCCCATGTAAATCATTTTTTCTTATGGTTTTGATGGTCTCATGTCATTGCATGTGTTTCTAAATTGTTATTTCCATTCGGTATAATAGTATAGGAAATTTGTAATCTCTTGTTTTTACTTTGAATTCATTAGTAGTAGAAAATTTCTATTAATTTCTACACACTAGAAAATAAAAATAAAAAGCTAGTACTCTAGGAAATTTTCTCCCAAATGTTAGTTTTACATTCCTGGTTTCTCTTACATTTATTAATTAACTTCTTATTCGATGAGCATGATGATCCCAACCCATACATTGATTTGAGTACACTTCTATTCTATATTAAGTGGGACATCTTGAAGCTATAGATTTGGATTCCATTGTCTCTCCTTAAACATATTTTTAAAAACGTGAAAGATGCTATAGTGTGCCCTCAATTTTTTTTCTTCATGAACGAAAGCTTTTACAAGACTATTGCAAGAGTTGTACATGAATTTGTCTCCCTTTATTTTCTTAGACATAAGGTATGCAGTTCACCAAGATAATACGAGTAAAGTAATTAACGATGCAATAGAGAGCACCCAACTTTTATTAGTTTGCATGCACATAATTATTTTATTGTTCCTAAAAAAGCAAGGTGAGATGGAAGGCTCAAAGTCCACTCTACTTCACAAAATTTTTAGCCTTATACACTAGTGTATTGATAATCCCGATGTACTATGTATGGTGGACACATTGACAAAAGCTTATATTTTTACAAAGGAAAAAATAATTAATTAATAATAAATAAAAATAAGTGAAACAAATGAAGGCTATGTCTAATTTAATGTTTATTTTCCCACATTTGGAAAACAATATGCTAGAATAGGTGAAAAAGACAATGTATTGACAAAAAATAATATATATAGAGAGAGATAATTTAAAATGGATATTTGGAATTCCTTTGTGTATTCTTGATATTTTAAAAAGGTAGACTACAAGGTCTGTCTCGCATCATCCAGGGAGTTTTGATGCAAACACAACCCAATATCTTGCATGGGAAACAATAGAGATTCTCCACCAATTTCCCCATCTCTAATCTTGAGGAAAAATCAGAGACAATGTTAGGTTCCCACCTTAACTCCACTAATTAATGGAACAGATTGATACATAATGTATTGAGGGTCATATTTATTAAATAAGGCCCCATGAGTCAATAAAATATGAAATCGATAAACATAAGTGGCCTCATTAAAGAGGGGTCGATATTTTGTGGTTGAGACCTAATTAATAGAGCTCCAGCGTGTGGTTAGGGTTTTGGTCAATTATAAACCATACATAGTAGAAGAAACCATTTAATTGATGGCAAGTGAGTATTATTATATTTGGAGCTTTGGTCATGTTGGAGGTTGTACCCTTGAACAGAGAAGTGAACACTAAATCAAGTTCTAAATATTAATAAAAATTTTCTTATTATTATTATTATTTTCCAAGTAGTCCGGAACATGGCAGTACATCAGGCACTGCCCATTTGGATTGGGGGAAAATGGGGTTCGAATATTGTTATTGGACTGGGTATCTGGGACCCCACTGACTTGTTGCCGTGGTGCTTCTCGACTGTATCAATGGGGTTTTACTACTAGTTTATTTTACAGTATTGGGAGAGTTGTCGGCTCGGTCCGGGAGTTTGTATTACCCCATGCTGGGGGCACTGACCGGCGCTTCTACATACTCTTGACTTGTGGGTTTCGAATACACTGGTTTTTGTCGGCATACTGATTTGGGTGGGGTCTATATATGACTGTGGACCCTGTCCAAGGTAATTTTGTCTGGACCTACTCCAGGTTACTTGTATTTGGCATATTCACTGTATACCCTTTGGTATTGTTGATACTGCCCCGACTGTTGGACCAGTTTTCGAACCTGCACTATACTTTTGGGGGTTAGTCTTTCACTGTCGGTGCATCACGAACTCTGCCAGGCCTACCCACCTGTTATCATGAGCAACTATGAAGATGAGTTGGACTACTTGGAGGATCCACTGGAGGGGGTCGACATATGGGGTCTTGATTCTCACGGTGAGGTGGATGAGATGTCCGACTCGAACCCAGTTCCTGGGGAGGCGATGCCTAACTTGTCTACTCTGTCCAACGTGGAGGGCAGCAACACGCCCATGGTGATCACGCGTAGTATAATTTCGCCACACCCTCTGATGCGGATATTGGACTATGGGATTTCTCCCTGGCAGAACATGACACCCTGGCGAGTGTTGACAACGGGATCTCGGTGCACTTCTCGGAGGCGGTCTACCATGACATCGGGGATGCATCCCGATCCTTGGCACAACTGAGTATTGGGGGCCCTCTCCCTCAATCTGGTGTCTTGCACTACCCAACTGATATTGGTGGTGCGACACATATTGGTTTGGCGTCAAACGCTCCATCGGTGGCCTCGGGGGTTTTTGCTATCATACCGGAGGACATATCCATACCAGAGAAGATTTGCACATCATCAGAGTCCGACACATCCGCTGAACCGGGTCTGGGTTGCAGCAAAGCTGGAAAGAAGCACATAACCACTAAAAACAAGCTCAGCTACTTTTCGAATTTCAGTTGTGAGAGCGGTATGGAGGATTGGGGTCACATTGCAGCTAAGACGTTGGTGGGGAAGTTGCGTGGCCGGAAATACTCCGCGGCAAGACTTCAGCGGTGGACTCGTGAGATCTGGAGCGATACCCTCGACATATTACCAGATTTCCTGGTACTAACGAAAGGATGGTTCTCCCTCACATTTGCCCATCCTGAACAATCTGACTGGGCCCTCAAGCACTACTGGCATCTTGAGATGCACCCTGTCTATCTCAAGAGATGGGTTCCTCTGTTCGATCCCAACAAGGAGAATGCGGGTGCAGGCCCCATCTGGATACGGCTTCCTGGATTGCCTGTGCAATTTTGGAACGATACTGCCCTTCGGAACATTGGGGGACATTTTAGTCTATATCTGGACCATGACCGTTCCTACCTATCCACCGGCAGTAGGGCAGTGGCTCGAATCTTGATATTCCTGGACACTCGGGATGGTTTGTATGACAATTTCAACATGCTATTTGATGAGATGATGTGGCAACAACCTCTGGACTACGAGGGTGTGCCATTTCGCTGCAGGAAATGCCATGAGGTGGGACATTTATACAAAGAATGCCCAAAGAGGGGTTTTGGTAGGCTGGCTTCAAAGAAATCATGTTCTGTTGCTACACAGACTGAGCCTTATATCAGTACCGATCGGGGAACTGCTGGTGAGCCAATGACTGTTCCAAATTCTTCGCGTGATGCTGGGTTGGTGTCGATTGAACAGCTTCCATCGTGGACAAACACTCATCCCAGATCTCACCCACAGGTTACTCTGGTGACTACTCAGCAAAATTCTACTATCTCGGGTACAATTCCTACCACTGCCTCTATGATTTCTGACTGCTCTGTTGTTTCACCAACCATTGTTGTTCCTGTTTCTACATCTGGTAGTGTTGTTAATACTCTATCCTCATCTAATTCATTTCCATGCATTACATCGACTTTGACTAGCCATACACAGAAGCTCCCCTCGATCTGTTGCTGTTGAGATTGCAACAAGATGATGAGCTTAGTGGAAAGAAGTCACCTTCACTAAGTGGGCCCGCAGGCTATTTTTGGCGCAAAGTCTATTTTTAGACTATGTCTATTTTTAGACATATGGATCATGTTCTATGAGTTGCAGGATGCTATTTGCGGATGGTTGGTCAAGTCGGAAAAAATAGATGGACTTCTATTTTTAGACATATTGGGCGGAATCTATTTTTAGATTGCCAGTCTAAAAATAGATATGTCGAATATTATTAGCTCTTAATAATATTTGGACTATAAACATTATCTTATCCTCTTGGAGCACTTCAGTTAAGTGCACAGATGTGGAACAGGAGCTGACAGAAGGAATTACGCTATTCCTGAGGGTTAAGTGGAGCTATTGCATGGATACTTCAGTTAGAACTCATGTGACAGAGTTTGGTGGAGTTGATTGAGGAAGTTAGTGGAGTTGTATTCATTTTAACTAATCTAAACATAGTTGAGCTATTTGTATTCAGTTTAACTAATTGATACAATTAGTGAGAGTGGTGTGAATTAATTATTAATTAATTCACTAATTATAAACTCATTAATCAACTAAAGAATGCATTAGTTAACTTTAGTGCATGGACAGTTTCAGTGGAGACCAGTGCAGAAATAGGTGAAAGAGCAGGTTAACTATCAGTTGTGACTATACTGTTGCTATTTGCAACACACAGATAGGTGGAGAAGCCCATGAGGATTGCGCAGTACAAGCCAGGTGGTTTATCTATTTAATGAAGCCATCCCATAGCATTGATTACGCAATAGAGGTTGGCTATCAAGTGGCAAAAGATTGGAGCATGTGTTTTGCTAGATCTAGCTTGATAGTGTGTAGCAATTGAGGGTGTGCATGAGAGCTTGTGAGGAGCTTTTGTACTATGATTATTACATGATCTCCATGAAATATAATATACAGATAGTTGGGGTTTTCAGCTTTAAGCTTTCCCATTAAATACTGTGTTCATATGTGTGATTGTTTGTGGTTTTAATGTATGCATGCAATCGATTTTATTTCCGCATGTGATGATCAATGGTAGAAGAGATTCTGTATTATGCATGAAGCTAAAATAGTGTGTGATCAGGAGAATCTCGGTGAATAACTCATCCATTATTCAAATTTCTACATGGTATCAGAGCGATATTGATCATTGGAGCAATTTCAAAGCATTGAAGCGGTTGAGTTTTGTGCTGGTGGAATTCGAATTTTGCAGTAGTGTTTTCTTGGTGTCGAAGTTGAGATGTCCTTCAACGGATTGCGATTGGAGTATGCCCTTGAGGGCAGCTCGAATTATATTTCATGGAAGGACAGGATGGAGGCGGTGCTGGATGACAATGGGTCGAAGGAGTTCATAGATGCAGAAATTCCAAAGCCTACTTCTAGTGATGCTGCCGTACTTGACGCATGGAAAAAGAAGACAGCAAAGTGTCGAAGGATTCTATTGGAAGGTGTGAAGGATCACATAGTGTCCAGTCTTCATCGTAAGGCTTCTCCATTCTTGATGTGCAAAGCTTTTATAGATTTATTTCAAAGCAAGAGTGACCAGAGGAAGTTGGCGCTCGAGGACAAACTCAGGAACATAAAAATGGAGAAAGGCGACAGTATGTCCAAGTACCTCACGAAGTTCATCCAATGCAGGGATGAGCTGGGAAGTGTGGGGGTTACTGTTGATGATGAGGACTTGGTGAGCTTGGCTCTCCTTGGGCTTCCGAAGAGTTGGCATTCCTATCAGGACTCTGTCAATGGTCGGGAGAAATCGGCGAAGATGTGGAGCGACTTTGGTCGGATCTTGTGCAAGAGGAGATAAGGCGGAGTACCAGGGACGGATCTTCATCAAAGAACTCTAATGAAGAGAATTGCGCTTTGGCTGCCAAAGCAAAGAAGGGGAAGAGCAAGAAAGCTTCTCATTCCGTTGCGAAAGGCAAGAAGCAGGACATGTCCAAGGTGAAGTGCTTTCACTGTCACCAACACGGACATTACGCCACTAATTTTCCACAGAAGAAGAAAAATAAGCAAGCTACTGGGACTGCAGCTAGAGAGGCCTTAGCCTCACATTTTGAGCTAGATTTTTCACTGATCGCATGCTTGGTTTCAAGTGTGACGGGTTCAGTGTGGTTTCTTGACAGTGGTGTGTCTTTTCACATGACAGGAGATTGAGATTTGTTTACTGATCTGGATGAGAAAGATCTTGGAGTGCACATTGAGATGGGTGATGATGGTAGATACAGTGCGACCGGTATCGGTACCATGTCCTTTGAGAGGGAGTCTGGTAAACCCTTCGTATTGAAGGAAGTGATGCATGTTCCAGGATTGAAGAAGAATCTTATCTCTGTGGCGATGTTAGAAGACAAGGGATATGATGTTGTCTTTAGCGAAGGAAAGGCTTTCCTGCGCAGTAAGGCAACTGGTGAGACCTGGAGGATAGGGGTTCGAGTTAAGAACCTTTATCAATTGCAGGTAGATGGCTGCGCAGCAATGGCAGGCAAGGCAGAAGGAGTGGTGAGCCGGGATGATGGCGAGTTGTGGCACCGGAGATTGGGCCACCTTCACCATGGATCTTTGAAGATACCGCACAGAGCTCTGTGCTGGCTTTCTAAGGGTACTTCATGTAGTTGATCAAAGGCAAGGATGTACTCGAAGGAAAATTTGTGAAAGCCACCTTTCACGAGAAGGATAGTCACGCCACGACGATCCTTGAGAGAATTCACACATACGTGTGTGGACCTTTCTCAGTAGCTTCGACAGAAAAACACAGGTATTATGTGATATTTGTTGATGATTTTTCTCGTAAGTGTTGGATCTTCTTCATGCAGAAGAAGAGCGAGACATACTCAAAGTTATGTGAGTTCAAGGCACTGGTTGAGAAAGAATCGGGGAAGCAGGTGAAGGCTCTTAGGAGCGACAATGGTGGTGAATTCATCTCTGGCGAATTCAAGGACTTTTGCAGTGCAGAAGGAATTCGAAGAGAGCTCATAGCACCTCATAACCCGCAGCAGAATGGGGTCGCTGAGCGAAAGAACAGAATGATCGTGGGTGTTGCATGGGCGATGTTTCATGATCAGGGCCTTCCCATACACTTGTGGGCTGAGGCATGCAATATTGCGGTTTATGTGCAAAACTGTTGTCCTCACAGGATACTTGGCATGAGTACAACTGAGGAGGCGTTTTGTAAGAGGCCTCGATATTTCCCATTTGAGGATTTTTGGCTCACCCGTTTACATTCAAGTGACGAAGGATGCCAAGAAGATGCCGGAGCTGACCGTTAGAAAGGATATTTGTGGGGTACATCGATACGCCCCACAACTATCGTGTGTATTTTCCAAATAGTCGCAAGACTGTTGTGCGACGGGATATCAAATTTCAGGAGGAGAAAGCCATGAAGTGTTCGCTTGAGAGGGAGCTACACTTGCATGTAGATGAGGAGCTATTAGTTCCTAAGGATGAGTCTCAGGATGTGGATCAGCCACAAGATGAGGTTCATGGAGTGGAAGAGACCACTCATGCAGCGCCAACCATCAGAGGGCGGAAGCGCACTACAGAAGCTGAGCGACTGGTTCAAGATGCAGAGAAGGTTGTAGGACCACCTACAGCACAGCGCAGACAGAGACAGTCACTGGACCGGTACACTGGATACATGGCTCTTGTGAGCAACTGTATCATGACGGAGCCATCCTCTTTCGAGGAAGCTGTGGAGGATCCCGCATGGGTAGATGCCATGGTGGAAGAGTATGATTCGATTGTCGAAAAAAGTGCATGGGATATTGTCCCGAGACCGGAAAGGAAATCAGTGGTGGGTTCGAGATGGATCTACAAAGTGAAGCAGGCAGCTGACGGGAATGTGGAGAAGTACAAGGCAAGATTTGTTGCCCGAGGATTTTCACAGATAGAGGGGATCGATTATGAGGAGACCTTTGCACCTGTCGCAAGGTATTCTTCCATACGGACGATTCTTGCTCTCTCAGCGCATATGGGGTGGCACATTCATCAGATGTATGTGAAGACTGCGTTCCTCAATGGAGTCATTGAGGAAGAGGTGTACATAGAGCAGCCCGAAGGTTTCGATATCTTTAGCAGCGAGTCGCATGTGTGCAAGCTCAAGAGAGCGTTGTATGGGTTGAAACAAGCACCTCGTGCTTGGTACACACGGATAGACAATTATTTCACCGGACTTGGATTCTCCAAGAGTGAGGCAGATCCTAACCTATACTAGATTGTGGTGGAGGGTAAGTTGCTGATCATTATACTTTATGTAAATGATTTGATTTTGACAGGTGATGAGCTGTTAATACTCTCATGCAAGGACGATCTTGCAAAAGAGTTTGAGATGAAGGACTTGGGCCTCCTTCATTATTTCCTGGGATTGGAAATTTGGCAGCGCATTGATGGACTGTTTGTTTCTCAAGGAAAGTATGCCCGGGAGATACTGGAGAAGTTCAACATGCATGGCTGCAGGCCTCTTGATACTCCTCTTCCTGGTGGATGGAGGAAGGAGGATGCTACTTCGGCGGAGGTAGTGGATGCCACTGTTTATCGACAGTTGGTGGGGTCGCTTATGTATCTGGTCAATACACGACCCGACATATGCTATGCTATGAACCAACTTTCACAAGCTATGGTTAAGCCTACCAAGCTCTACTAGAAGGCAGGCAAGCATGTATTGAGATATCTCAGAGGCACATCGGGATATGGATCATGGTACAGACAGGAGAATGAGTTGAGGCGACATGGCTTCACGGACCGGTATCATCATATCAGAGATTGTGTGCAGCGAAAGATCATGTTACTTTCATACATTCCCACGGAGGATCAGGATGCTGATATCTTGACGAAGGCGCTCACCAGGAGAAAATTCGAATACCACAGAGGCAGGATAGGGGTGGAAGATAATCCTTATCTTGTTGAGAGAGAGTGTTGAGATTGCAACAAGATGATGAGCTAAGTGGAAATAAGTCGCCTTCACTAAGTGGGCCCACAGGCTATTTTTGGCGCAAAGTCTATTTTTAGATTATGTCTATTTTTAGACATATGGATCATGTTCTATGAGTTGCAGGATGCTATTTGTGGATGGTTGGTCAAGTTGGAAAAAATAGATGGACTTCTATTTTTAGACATATTGGGCTGAATCTATTTTTAGATTGCCAGTCTAAAAATAGATATGTCGAATATTATTAGCTCTTAATAATATTTAGACTCTAAACATTATCTTATTCTCTTGGAGCACTTCAGTTAAGTGCACAGATGTGGCACAGGAGCTGACAGAAGGAATTACGCTATTCCCGAGGGTTATGTGGAGCTATTGCATGGATACTTCAGTTAGAACTCATGTGACAGAGTTTGGTGGAGTTGATTGAGGAAGTTAGTGGAGTTGTATTCAGTTTAACTAATCGAAACATAGTTGAGCTATTTGTATTCAGTTTAACTAATTGATACAATTAGTGAGAGTGGTGTGAATTAATTATTAATTAATTCACTAATTATAAACTCATTAATCAACTAAAGAATGCACCAGTTAACTTCAGTGCATGGACAGTTTCAGTGGAGACCAGTGCAGAAATAGGTGAAAGAGCAGGTTAACTATCAGTTGTGACTATACAGTTGCTATTTGCAACACACAGATAGGTGGAGAAGCCCATGAGGATTGCGCAGTACAAGCCAGGTGGTTTATCTATTTAATGAATCCATCCCATAGCATTGATTACGCAATAGAGGCTGGCTATCAAGTGGCAAAATATTGGAGCATGTGTTTTGCTAGATCTAGCTTGATAGTGTGTAGCAATTGGAGGTGGTGCTGAGAGCTTGTGAGGAGCTTTGTACTATGATTGTTACATGATCTCCATGACATATAATATATAGATAGTTGGGGGTTTTCAACTTTAAGCTTTCCCATTAAATACTGTGTTCATATGTGTGATTGTTTGTGGTTTTAATGCGTGCATGCAATTGATTTTATTTCCGCATGTGATGAGCAATGGTAGAAGAGATTATGTATTATGCATGAAGCTAAAATAGTGTGTGATCAGGAGAATCTTGGTGAATAATATATCAGTTATTCAAATTTCTACAGTTACACCATCGCTTTGTCCCCTCCGTCGTTTACCCCCATCATTCAACACACATCTGCTGAATCTTCCTACTGCCACTCATCTTCCTCTTCGGAGACCCCCTCCACGAGACATAATTATTATCTTAGATCCCACTCCCTACCCCACTCTGGTGAGGCCTTCGGTATTGGGCCGGGTCAGGGCTATCTACCCAGCAAGTCAAGCGGTAGACCATCTGCTTTAGCAAAGGCTATCAAGAGAGCCAATCTCGAAGTGGAAGCAGGCACTCAATCATCTCTTATGTGGGTCCTTAGAGCTAGAAGACCCTTGTTGGCTGTAACATCATGATTTGTCTCTCCTACAATTGCAGGGGACTGGCCAACCCTGATAAGAGATTGGCACTCAAGGATTTGATAACTCAGAAGCCCATTGATATCCTATTTCTACAAGAGACTCTTGGTGAGGGCTCTACGGTGAATGCTACCGTAAATTCTATTCTTCCTAATTGGACCTTCATTACTCTTGATGCACTCGGAAGATCTGGGGGTTGTGCATTGGGAATTAATGACAAAACCACCCAGATGATAAATTGTTGGGGTCGGGCTGGTGTTCTTGGTATGAATGTCATATTTGGTAACTCTGAGCTCGAGTTCCCCTTGATTAATGTTTATGGGCCCTGCACTAATAAAGAGCATTTCTGGAACTCTTTATTGACCTGCACCTCGTTGGATGTCCCCCACATCATTTTGGGTGGTGACCTGAATTTTTCATTAGGTATTTCGGAATCATGGGGCCCCCATGCTACCCCGGATCCTTTGGTTGAGTTTTTCAACACCAAGCTCGGATATGCTAATCTCATTGATATCCAGACCACCAAGCTTCAACCCACCTGGAGAAATAGAAGGACCGGGAATGCTGCACTAGCCCACAGATTAGACAGATTTCTCATCAAGCAGTCACTCCTCTCCACCCTTACTCGGGCTCGACAATGGGTGGGGCTGGGTGGTAAATCTGACCACTCTCCTATTTTCCTGGAATTTGAATGTGGACCCAACAGAGTTTGCCCCCCCTTCAAATTCAACTCCAGATGGTTGAGAGACCCTGAGTATCACTTGATGGTCACTTGGGCCTGGCAGCACTGTCGACCTTTGAATGATAGAGACCCTGCCCGGATTATCAATGACAACCTCAATCACATTAAAAACTTTATCATTCAATGGGTTCGAAATAAAAAGCAATTGGAGAGGGAGGATCTCCACAATATCGAAGAGGAAATTGCACTACTTAACAACGTTGATCTTATGAGATATAGATCTATTGATGCCAGGGTGCAGCTTACTGCACTTGAGACTGAAAAGGAAAAACTTCTGAGACAAAAGGAGGAATATTGGAGACTTAAAATTCGTGCTATTTGGTTACAGGCTGGGGACAAAAACACTAAATTTTTTCAGCAACATGCAAATGGGCGCAGGGCTGCAAATGCCATTTGGGAATTGCCTGATCAAAATGGATTTATTGCAAGAACGCAATCACAACTATTTGATATGGGTACCCGAAATTTCACCAATCTATATAGGGTGTCAACAAATATTGATCTCCCGGACATCATGCACATAACTCAGCACTTTAAACGTTTTGTGGAACAGGAGCAGATAGATGACCTCAATGCACCGGTTACTTTGGGCGAACTAGAGGGAGTTTTGAAATGGTTCAAGAGGGACAAAAGCCCTGGGCCTGATGACTAGCCCATTGAGTTCTTCATCCATTTCTTCGAACTCATGTCAAATGACCTTCTGACTATGATTGAGGATAGCAGGGTGCGAGGCAGAATATATGATGGTTTTAACACTACTTTTATTACGCTTATTCCAAAATCGGACAAACCGACCAGCTTCCATGAGTATAGGCCCATATCTCTTTGTAACTGCATTTATAATATCATATCTAAAATAATTGCAAACTGTATCAAGCCTTTCCTATCCTCACATATTGAAAAGGAACAATTTTCATTTCTGAACCATAGGTAAATCCATGAAGCTATTGGTACTACCCAGGAGGCCCTTCATTCCATTAAAACTCAGCGCCTCAAATCCACTATTCTCAAAATTGATCTTACAAAGTCTTTTGATCAGGTAAACCGGAGTTACCTTCATCTCATACTAATCCACTCGGGTTTTCCTCATACATTTATAAACTGGATTATGGGCTGCATTTGTCATGCTACTTTTAGCATATTGATCAATGGAGTTGCATCTGATTTCTTTCATGCGGGGCAGGGTCTTCGTCAGGGTTTTCATCTCTCACCATTATTATTTGTCCTGGTTATGGAGGGTCTCTCTGTCCTCATAAACAATGTTAAAGCTCGGGGAGTATTACAGGGACTCCGGATCAATGATATACTACATCTCACTCATCTTTTATTTGTGGACGATGTACTAATATTCCTCAATGGCTCTAGACAAGACTCTGTACATTTTTATCTGCTACTGAATTGCTTTTGCAGAGCCACCGGTATGGCACAAAATGCCCTCAAATCCTCCATTATCATGACTGGATGCTCGGGACTGGAACAAGGCACTGCAATGAATCTATTTGACTATGTCTGCATAAATATCAACGATGATCTCAAATATTTGGGATATCATATAAAACCAAACGATTATAAGATCAAAGACTGGAACTGGATCATTGCTAAAATTGAACGCAGAATAAATGTTTGGTATAACCGATGGCTATCCAGGGCTGGTCGACTGATCCTCATTAAGTCTGTGCTAGAAGTTATACCGGTCTATTGGATGACCCTGGCTTGGATACCTATTGTTATAACTAACAGAATCAAATGTATATGCAGACAGTTTTTATGGCGCAACTAGGGAAAGGCCTCTACTTTTGCTTGGATTGCCTGGGACCGCATAAACATTCCTTAACAATGGGGTGGCTAGGGGATCTCCATATTTTTTCGAGGGCTCTCGCTGCCAAAATGTGCTGGCACTTAATCACTGGACAGAGCCTTTGGAAAGAGGTAATTGTTCCAAAATATATCGCGCCACGGAACCCTCTCGATTGGATCAGAGACAGAATCAGACAGTTGTCTAGTGCTTCAATAATCTGGAAGGCAATCACAAAAGTGGCTCACATCATACAGAAAGGTTTATCATGGCAGATTGGAACTGGTGCATCTGTCCGCATTGGCACAGATTCTTGGTCAGGGAGCGGTGAATTTTACAAATTACCCAATTTCATTCTTGAGCACCTGGCCCACAGAAACATTTACTACCTCGCTCAGATTGCGGATATGGATCATACCACTTGGCGGCGTCAAGCCTGGTTACAGGCAGAATATCTCGAGATCCCACAGGCAGGCACGCAGGTTTGGAAAACTTACATCTGGGCACTAAAAGCATCAAACATCCACATCACAGATCAGGAGGACAAATTGATATGGGCTTGCTCACCTGATGGGAAATATGCTCCCAAACTTGGATACCTTCCCCTTATCCAGCCTAAGGAACCCCCTCTAAAAGCATGGTGGTGGCGCAATATTTGGAATTTGAAGGCCCCGCACAAGCACAGAACCTTATTCTAGTGCATCCTAAATCAATGCATTCCTACCATGGACTTCCTCCACAGAGGAGCTTTTCATGGACCATCACAATGCTGCTACTGTCTCACAAACTGCGAGGATACTACCCACTTATTTCTACAGTGCAACATCATCAAAGGTATCTGGGCTCGGGTCATCAATGATTTGAGCTGTCAACATCTCTGGCAGGGTGACACATTAATAGACTCATGGACTAATTGGTGGCAACTATATGCATACTGCCCGAGGATGCGCAATCTCCCCCTGATTATGGCATGGGAGATCTGGATCGGCCGTAACAAGCTTATCTTCAATGGTATACCAATTGATTGTGACTGAATAAGTGTTGCTTCTATTGCTACATACCAACTCCTACCTGTGGATCGAATACACATTCCCCCCACACTCGAGACACCTGAAATCATTGATCATAGTCGTGCTTGGGCCTATTTCGATGGTGTGTCCAACGCACAGGGTTGTGGTGGGGGTGCCACACTATATTTAAATATACACCACCACTACAAAATCAGAATGGGATTGGGAACTGGCACAAACAACTATGTTGAACTACAATGCCTTAGACTCCTTCTGACATTTTCTCGGGATATTCACTGCAACTCCATTCAGATCTTTGGTGACTCTCAACTTGTGATCAATTGGTTCAATAATCTTGCTCACTGTCACTCGCACACACTGTCTGCACTACTGCGAGAGGTTCATCAACTCATAATCCTTTTTGACTCCATCTTTGTGGCACACATTTACAGGTCTCGGAACAAAGTGGCTGACCAATTGTCCAAAGAAGCTTCAGAGCTGACTTGGGGCACCTGGCATATTACAGAACACACTGGTGAACAGGTTTACAGATTTTTTCATCGGCCTTTTATGGATGAGGCACCTGCTTATTGGGCTGTCTAGATGCACAGTTGTTGGGAGGATTTTGAATCTATCTCCCTTGATCACCTTTTTCGGCATGTAGATTTACTTTATATTTTTTGTCTCTATTTTCTAGTAAGTTATGCACCGAACTTACTTTGTGAATATTGGCTACATACTGATCTATTATTTATATTTTGGGACTGTTTATTGCCTACATGAAGGCAAATGTGGCAGATTAATGTAAAAGTCATGGACTGAATAGTAGTATATACTACCAGCATATGTAACATGTAACCTATCTTAATGAAAAGTTACGAATTTTTTCTTTGTGAAAAAAAAAATTATTTTCCAAGTATGGTTGTACTTATTTGTTTTCCACCACAATGTTATATTTATTTTGCCTTGAATATTCTATTTCAACTAACAAGAAACACCATATTGTGAGAAGTTGTATTAGGCCTTTGTGATCCTCTATAATATGGAGTAGAAATAACTAAAAAGAAAAAACCAAATAATGGTTTGGCACTACATCATGTGAAGTTGTATTATGCCTTCATGATTTTCTATAATGTGGAGTTAAAATCAAAATTACTTGGTGAGAAGGTAAACCAATGTCAATCCATCTTAAGCTCAGATCTATTAAGTGTTGAGGGGGATCTAGTTTTTTAAGGTGAATTATTTTTTGTTAATTTTATAATTTGATGGCATGTATTAATTCCCTCATATTAAATGATACAAACCAGCTTCAGAAATTTGTTCCCCTCAAAATTCTTGATAGATCCTGGTTTCAGATGGATATATTATGGTTAAAATTTTCAAATGTTGTCATAGATATATGTACATAAGTATATATTTATTTTTACCATTTTTTTTGTAGTGGGTTATACAACTCCTTGCTACAATTAAAAATAAAAATCATAATAAGTTTTAGTAAATATTTGTCTTTACATACATAAGGTTAATTGTGTGATTAAATGAGGTAGTGTTACAGTGAGAAGCATATATAACTAATATGATAAAGATGTTGGCACATAAGTAACATTTACATCATCATATGTCGACTTAAAAAGATAAAAGAATAATTATGACTAAAAAATATTAATATTACATATTAATTAAATAATTAGAAATTTAAATGTGTGTGTGTGGAAAAGGAAAATTTGATATATACATCTAATATAAAAGGTGCTTTATATAGATGAGGTTAAAATAGATTTACACTAGTTTTACTGAATCAAATCCTCAATGTTTCATCATTTGTAATTCAATTCAATGGCATTGTGTTTGAATTTTTGTAAATTAGATTTTTGTATATACAAGTTATTTTATCGAGAATAGTGCCCAGTATGAGTAAGATGTTGTTACATAATGTTATGTTACATTAAGTGAGAAACAAAACAAAAATAATTATGTGTGTGTCCCCACACACAGATATAAAACAAGCAAGAGGTTTCGTATACTAATTTGGTGTTTGGATTGGACATTGATTTGAAAAGAAATTGTTATTATTATTATTTATAAAAAAGTAAACCAATATAGGTCCATCTTCAACCCACGTCTATCAAGTACTGAAAAGAATCAAATTTATGTAATTTTTTTAATCGTTTATATATTAATGTAGGACGTGATTTATTTTTATTTAATCATTGTGAATAGGTAACATGTTGGAGTAATTTGGGAAAGGACCAAAATCAGAACTTATGGTTGCCATTATAATAGAAAAAGTATATCTTTGAAAAATAATAGCAAAAGTATATCCAACACCCTGCAAGCCAAGGATCAAATCTTGCAGCTACCATCATAACACCAAGAGTATATTGAGCAGCACCCAGGCCAATTATATCAATAAATTATGACTTAGTAAGAGCTAAAATGACACATCAGTATGGGTGTTTACTCTTCAATATTTATCACAATGGGCTAAACATGTCCCTTGGAATTGAGTCAAGTGGTTGTGAAAACAAGTTGTGCTCCCAACCACTCAAGTTAACAACTGAAAATTTGTATTTAATCTTACTTAATTAAATCGGTGTAAATTTCCCTCGATCAGGGTGAGAATATGACAACAATCCTCCCTGGGATTCGGTCAATGGTAGTGGCGACGATTATAAAGGACATGATGTGGTCATCAGTCATGTTGTGTCTGTGGGAACGGAGCGCAGTTAAGGCACTAGGCACGCGGGAGGTTTATGGTGATGGTGAACAAAGAAATTGGCATTTCATACAGATGGTTTTGTGGGAGCGCATTTTGTCTGCAGGTATTGGTTCTCTATTGGTTTATCTGGAAACGTCAGTGTCGTTGGAATTACTTAGTTGGGTTGGGGAGCACGAGCTAGAGATGATGCTCTCAGGCCAAGTTTGCGTCGTCCTGGCTCATGGAAAGTGTCAACGGGCATGTATGTTTCCTTAAAACCGCCTCCTTGTCTGTGACATGCTTGCTATTGTTTGGTTAGTAGTCGGGGTGTGGGTTGGAAAGGAATGGATAGCTCTGGAGGACGAAAATATGTTGTTTTTCAAAGGTTGAATTCTTCATAAAGTGTGTTTTTTCTATTCTGGTTTTTTTTTTTCTATGGTGTTTTCCTTTCCCGCATGGGAATGGTTATCCATGTTCAGTGTCGATGAGGTAGAAATAGAGTCTGGAAGCCCAACAAGGGAATTCTCTTGTCTTTGATGTTAATTCCTCTCAAGGTTATGTATGTCAATTCTCAATTGTTGATTTATAATATTTATGGAGGGGTTTGTATGAGCCCTCAGCCAGGAGTCGCCATTCTCGGTGTAATTGCTATAACGAGTTTATGCAATCTCAGAAAATTGTGGTCATGTGGCCCTTCAGTACAAATGGTGCCTTACAGGGGATATGATTGGCGGTGTGGACCACATGGTCAAATTTGTTTCTAGTTATTAGGCTCAAGCCTGACTCAGCCTGTCTTTTTCTCCTTTTTACTGTAAATGTAACAGGTCCTCCTAATCTTTTTTTTTTATGTGATTGTGCAAGCAACATTGGATATTGGTCTGTGACTGGTTATCGTCATTGGTTCATTAGTGGTCTCCCTGACAACGAGCAAAGTGTGATGGCTCAGGTTGCAAGCTCATCTGGAAGTGGTGGCCGAGGTAATGGACGTTGACCGGGGAAAAATTCCAGCAGAGCATCGTCCTCTGTACGACCCTCAAAGAGAAGTGGTCGTCATACAAATGCCTATATCCTCCAGGAGGTGGTTCAAGAATAAAATGTAGGAACTCCAGTAGATGTAAATCAAATGATTTCGTCATGAGAGGTAGAGCTCAATCAACGAGTAGCAACATAAGTGTAGGTGGAATATTGGTGAGGTCTTGTTCCGGATCGAGGGCATACTCATGGTCGTACCACCCAGTATAAACAAACAGTTCACCTATATTGGATAATGAGAAGTTTCGTGGCCAAAGTTATTATGACCTCGTAGATTAATGGTGGGAAACATGATCCCAGTTTCTAGGATATTCAAAAGGAATTCCATATGATCCAAGTCCAGATTCAACAGCAAAACATATGCCTTGGACACATTGATAAACATATACCATGTCTCCCTTAGTCAAAACTTCCTGGTTCTAATGCAAAGGACCCATCTCATGTGGAGTCCTCAGATGAATAGATGTTTTCCAGTTTAGCTATGGTTGTTTTTTTTGTTTATTTTATTTTTTATATGTCAGTTAGTACTGAATTATATATTTATATAGATAGATTCTGGTGGATAGACATTCATGCCTATAAGGACTTGCTAGATAGACTTAGAATTTTTAGATTTTGGATGGGTTATAATGCATTTCGGTGGCCAACAGACATGGTTTCCCACTGGACAGGTTGAGGCCACCAAACGTCTTTTATGGATGTAACCTGCATTAACAATGAATGAAGAAAGAAAGACCTACCAAACTTGCAAAAAAAAACAGTGTAAATTTATTTTAAATTTAAATCTATCTAATTATTGGAAGGGATTAAATGTTTTAGGGTATAAGTTTTTTAATCAATAAATACATTACATGAAATTAATTGATTAAAAAAGTTATACCTTGAGAAATTTTAAAACCTTTATATTCAGTATGAGGAATATACATGTTTCAGTCCTCATGGACTATTCATTTTCAACAACATGGCCCAAAGTCATTACATTAAAGATCTTCATGTTACTTGATTAAAATTGGGTGGGGAGGATCAAACTCATTCCTCTCAACCAACCAAGATAAACCCAATTAACTAATTATATTTACTATAAAACTTTTAAATTGAAATATAATGAAAAGGACAAATAACATTTCCTTGTTGTCATATGACCAACATAGATCCATTTTAACTCTAGAGTTACCAAGCATAAAGAGGGATCAAATTGCTCAACATGCAAACCGCTATTTGAGTGTAAAATTTGAGGAAATGTTTGCACCTTGAGATATTTCATTCCTTTCGGTGCTTGGTAGATCTAGATTGAAGATGGATCTATGCTAATTTTTAATAATATTATTTATAGTTATATAGAATTCACATCTTTATATATAGAAGTATTCATGTTTTTAATTGTGCCAAGGCGCTCTACAACCCATTATAGGAGAGATGTTGTCTCGTAATGTTACATTAAAAAATAAAGTAATACTTATAATAAAATAAATTAAAAAATAATGATTAATAATAAAAAAAACTTTTGGTGTTGGCCACAAATAAAAGGCACAGTCTAACTAATAGACGAAATGATATTCTTGGTCGGAATCCAACAATACAATTTCAGACAAGATTTTGATTTCGTAGTGTTCAAAATGCACTTTGGAATGCATGAATGGATTAAATGCCCTAAAAAACCCATGAGACACTTTGAATTTGCGGATTAAACAACTAAAACTTATTATTCTTAAAAATATTTACCAAATTTTGGACAAAATTGACCAAAAAAAGTGTTTGAAAAAGGGTCCTTTCATCTATTAGTTAGACTACGCAAGAGATGCATAATTCCTCTCTTTTTGAAAATAGATTTTACATGTGGTATTTTAAAAATAAATATTAATGATAAAAATGTTTAGTGATAAATAAAATATTTCCTAGACTTTTACTTTTTGATACAAAGAAGATGTGTAATTCCTTCCATGTTTAATATATTTCAATGCATAGCTTAAATAAAATATTTGAATATCCATGTTAGGAAATATTTCAATATCAACTTCATATATATCTATATGGAGAGAGAGTTAAAAAAATTGAAATAAACCAACATAGACTATCTTAATCTCAGACTATCTTAATCATAGACTATCAAGTGTCTAGAAGGATCAAATCTATTGAGTTTTAAACCTCTTTTAAAGTGCAAAACTTAAAAGTTTACACCTCAAAAAATTTAATCCTTCTTGATATTTCATAAATCTAAAATTAAAATGAATCTATGTTCGTTTTATTATATATATATATAATCTTTTTCTTTGACATATTTTACAATTTATTTATTTTATCATATATGAATAACATTGATTATATATTTTTTCGAGAAAAAGAAAAGAAACAAATTTTATATTGAATAAAAAGTTATTTACATAAGTCTTATGGAGCTAATAAACCAAACGTGGATTGTAACCATAGAAGTTTTGCATAGTATAAACATCACCCAATTTATGCGAGTATCTTATACTACTTGACAAAGATGTGACAAAATTTTTCCCTTTTGGAGATGTGCCACATGATTTTAACCCAAAAAAAACTAAATATAAAATATCTAACTATAGTATTTTTAGTCCATCAAGCATTTACTAATGTAAAATCAACAGATTTGGATCTTACCCTATCTTTGTAGAGAACCCTGAAAGAAAACTTTGTAGTGAGTTTCACCCATCTGACAGTGGTTCCCCTGTTTTGAAAGAGCATCTACCATGAAATTTCGACCCGTGCATATATGAGTAAATGTGAGCTCTTTACAAAAAGGTCTTCAGTTCCTTTATCATGTGCATCCAATTGCATCATAATGGAGGTGAAGCCTGAGGAATCATTGATCTAATCTAGTGTTACTTTTGAGTCATCGAAAACAAACAGAGCATCGAGATGGAGCCATCTAGTGCAAAATAAAAGACCCCACAGTGATAAAACTACTGCCCAGGTATTTGTTCTGGAACTGCAATTCCAACTAAGATGTATATTAAAATCCCTAGAAAAAACAATTTGTCCACTGCATCCACTTTCCTGTAAATTTGCAGCATTATCGAAGAAACCTGCGCGGAATTTGTCCATGCAATTGATGATTTTAGAGTTTCTTAATGCATTTTTCGAGGCATAGGACTATATTCATTGAAATATGAACAAATCTTATAGCCGATCTTGTCATAAGGTAAATATGCACAAATGTTATAGCTAATCTTGTCTAGATCATAAGGTAGATTTTATATATATATATATATATATATATATAATAGGTAAATATGAAATTTTCAAATATAATATTTATGAATATGAATTATTTATTTTAATTTATATGTTAAAATGAATTTTAATATATATATATATATATATATATATATATATATATATATATATATTAATTGCATGTTTATTAATTAATTTTTTAAAGTTTTCATATGTTTAATAATTCTATATTTTGAAATTTTATGATTATGAATATAAATATAAATCATTATTATTTAAATTTATTTTAACATAATATATTTATTATCAAATATAAATATTTTATTTTATTTATAAAAACAAAATGATATTATATGTTTTATTATATATATATATATATATATATATATATATATATATATATATATATATATAATTGTAACTATTATTTTTATTTATAGAAAAGGATAAAGTCATTTAAGCTGGAACAACCACCGCACATTCGATGAGCATTCTCTAGTACAAGTGAGTCTTCGTTGTTCATTTACGAAATTAGGATTTGAGAAAGGGATTCATCATTAATGCTGAAGGCTCCTTGCGAGAGGAGGCAGAGTTTGTTTGCGTAGCTATCTGCTTCCTTGTTTGAGCCTCTGAGAATATGAAAAAATTGGTATGAGGCGAAGTCTGCCAAAATATACTTCAGCCTTGAAAGGCTCTTGTTTAGGATTGGATTGTTATACTGGTCGTCCGAGTTTATCATTTTTATCAAAATTTATGAGTCCCCGAAGGCTTGGAATTCTCTGATGCCTTTCCCTTGAGCTATTTGGCAAGCTTTTATCAAACCGAGAATTTTTGCCTGGTTATTTGTTCTCCGCCCGAGGCCCCAGCTGAACCTGTCTCTTGTGCCAATTGAGGAATAGATCACACCACTTGCACCTGCTATCCCAGGATTTCCTTTAGAGGCACCGTCAAAGAAGGTTGTTGCTTTACCCTGCTTCCTCCACCATGTTTGAAATATTTCGTTTGGATCCCTTATGCGCCATCTCAGATTGATGGGGGGACGGACTGGGGATTGATTTTTGTCTATGAAGACAAAGGTTCCCATCCAGTTCTTTTCTTATGGGAGAAGGGAGATTGCATTTTTATGAGAGTGTTGGGATGTTGTCTCAAGTAGGAGTGCTTTAGCTTTGTCTGCCACCGTCGAGGGGTTCCAAATGATGTTGTTGAAGACCTGTTCATTCCTAGCAATCCATAATTTCCAGCAGACGTATTTGGGGATGTTTTTCCATAATCAGAGCCATAGAGACTTGATGGGGATAGCATGGGGATACCGCCCCTTCCAATTGGAGAAAATTTTTACCACTGAGGTCTGAATGGGGGCAGAGACATTAAGGCCATGGAGGATGTGATTCCACACTTCTTTTGTGAAGGGGAAATTTACAAAAATATGGTCCATTGTTTCAAGATCGTTCCTGCAAAGCGTACATCTATGTGGTCCGAGGATACCTATTTTTGTAAGATTTTCACCTATCAGTGTCTTTTTATGCATTAAAACCCAAAAAAAAAAAAAAAATTTAGGGATGCAGAAGGGATCCCAGACATGTTTCCAGAAGGTGGCGAGGTGATTCGTCTCTCTCTGTGATTGAAAATACCGGAATCTGATTGCAGCAGTGTAAATTCCTATGTTTCCCCAACCCCAGGAATCTGAGGCCTGCTTATGGATTGGTACAGAGTCAGCTAGCTCATCTTTGAGCATATTCTGTTGATTTTGCAGATGATCTGGGGCTCTAGGGAAGAGCCAAGAGAGCCAATTCCCCTTCTCATCCCAAGAGGATATGTCTTCATGTCTGGTGATGTTTTATTGTTCGAGCCATTCTCGGATCCCTCTTAGAGCTTCAGAATTAGCAAGGGGCAGGTGTCCCATGATACTGTCTTGCCATAGCAGAGTGTTTTTTCCATTCCTGGAATGCAGTAGAGGTATTTTTTAAAGAAGTTTGTTCCTCTCCGGCAGAGGTTCCAAATCAATGATCCTTTGGAGGTGTTTTCGAACTGCATATTCCTTAACGATGTACCTGTCACATATTTCTTTTTTAAGATTTAGCTAACCGGGTGCTTGGAGTCAGTGTATATTTTCCACAATATTTTGCTACCAAGCAAAATGTTTGTTGTTGAGGGGTCTCTAATCTGTAGACTGCCTTCCAGAATGGGACGTTTAACCGTATCCCAGTTGACTAAGTGAAATTTCGCTTGGTTTCCCTTTCCACCTCGCCAGAGGAAGTCACGGATGAGCTTGGATACCTAATCTGTGATTGATTTCGGAGCTAGTAGAAAGGAGGCCTGGTATGTTGGCAAGGTGGAGAGGATTGATTTTATGAGAGTTAATTTTCAAGTAGTGGTAAGCTAGTGGCCTCCCCAAGAGGCAATTTTCAATTTTAATTTGCATATTACATCACCCCACAACATGTTCTTGTTGATTCCAAGTGTTAAGGGGAGGCCAAGATATTTTATTTTTTCCCATTTAACATGTCCAGCAAAGCCCAGAAGGAGTGTGATTCTGTTGATGGCTTGTTGATCTGCGTTCCACCCATACACTGTGCTCTTCCTTTCATTGATGAGAGCACCCTATGCCTTGCAGAAGTTGTGTAGGATAGATTTAATGTTCGAAGCAATCCTCATAGAGACACCTCCTAATAGAAGAGAGTCATCAACAAACAACGCATGGTTGATAGGGTCCAATCCGTTCTGCACTCTTAAGCCTGGAACAGTCCCTGCAAGTTTTTCAGCTATCAATTTTCTGCTGAGGGTGTTTGTCATTAGGATGTACAGAAATGGGGAGAGAGGGCAGCCTTGCATTAATCCCCTCGAGGCTTGAAAGTAGTTGGCGGGTCTACCATTGACTAGCGGGGAAATCCAAGGCTTATCAGTGCAAGCTTTGATCAGGTTGACGAAGTCAGAGGAGAACCGAAAGGTGAGAAGAACTTTGTAAAGGAACGAGAGGTTTACCCTGTCAAAGGAATTTTCCATGTCGAGCTTGATCAACATTCCTTTTTCCTTCCGTTGATGGCTGGAATGCATTACCTCCTAAACCTGAATGAAATTATCCGGGATGTGCCTGCCTTTGACAAACCCACCTTGAGAGAGGGAAATGAGATTCCCCAGCAAAGGCTTGATTCTGTTGGCAAGAATCTTAGTGAGGATTTTGTACGATGTGTTGCAGAGGGAGATGGGCCTGAATCTTTCAAAGGATCTGGGGTTCACCTCTTTTGGGAATAAGGCCAAGAAGGTGGAGTTGATGCCACCCCCCACCTTAGCTTTATTTTGGAAACCTTTGATCATTCTCAACAGATCGACTTTGATGATGTCCCAGCAGATTCTGTAGAAATGGATTGATAATCTATCAAGCCCAGGGGCCTTGTCTGGTTCCATTGATCATATGACTTTGCAAATTTCTTCCTCAGTGAAAGGCTTCATTAGATTTGTGTTGTCCTCACTAGTGTCAAGGGAGGGGATGTGAGTGAGAAAGTCCTCTGTATCCTCTTCACTGATATCATTGTCTTTCCTGAATAACTTTTGGAAGTGTGTCTCTGCAGCAGTTTTGATATTGTCAAACCCTTTGCAAACCAATCCCTCCGAAGTGGTAATTTCTGAGATGTGGTTTCGTGAGAGGCGAGCTTTGTAATGTCGATGGAAGAAAGTAGTATTTCAATCCCCAACTTTTAGCCACAAGCTTCGGGACTTGATCCTCCAATATTCTTCTTCAATTCGGAAGGAGCTATAGATGTTCCTTTGAGAAATTTTTTCCTTTTCTAGCTCCATAGAAACGATGTCTCTTTTATCCATTTCCATTTGTAGGTCTTCCAACAACTGGACTGCTTCTTTCCTCTGGCTGGTTGGGGTTTTTCTTGGTTTTCTGGTCCACTCTTTCAGAGCATGTTTTGTTGCCTTGAGTTTCTGCTCCCACACATAGCTTGGGGATCCAATGACTGATTTGGTCCAAGCCAAACGAACAGTATCAAGAAACTTGTCTCTCTCACTCCAAAGAGGGTTGAAACGGGACGGAATAGGGCCCAGGTTTTCTTCCTCTTCCAAGAGGAGCAAGACAGGTTTATGATCATAGGTTAGCTTGGAGAGGATTTTGGAGGAGATTAACCTCTGTTCTAGCATCAACGAACTCTGTACCAGGAACCGATCGAGGCGAGCAGAGATGTGGTATGTCCCAACTCTGTTGTTGGACCAAGTGTATAGTCCTCTTGAAGGTTTGAAGTCCAGGAGGTCCCATTGGAGCACAAGGTCTTCTAGTATGGGGAGCATTTAATCCCTGCTGGTGTTGCCACCTCTTTTTTCTTTCAAATCCAAGAAAATGTTTAGATCTCCTGCTAGAATAATGTTCTCGGGAGAATGGAGATCTAGAAATTCTGAGAGAGATTTCCAGCAATCTCTTTTTTTAGCGTGTAGCACGGGAACATAAATATTGAAGACAGAAAAGGTTAACGGGAACATAAATATTGAAGACAGAAAAGGTTAACTTACTTGTGAAGTGCCTTAGCTCAATGAAGATCCAGTGTTGAGTCTCGAAGGAGTTCACCAATTGAAATTGTTCCTCTGACCACATAGTGGCAATTCCACCTGAGGAACCCCTTGCACTTACAGACTTCCCTGCATTTTTCTTCCATTTCAATTTGTTGATGTCCAGAAGGGTCTCCCCTTCGATTTTAATCTCTTGGAGCATGAGGATTTCTGGAGGTTCAATTTTCAGAAGGTCTTTGATAGCTTCAGTTTTCATAGGGTTCCCCAAACCTCTGCAATTCCAAGAGACTAATTTCATTATCTACTGATGGGGGGGTTTGTAGCTCCTCCCTTGGGAGGCCTTGTTCTGGTGTTTCTCCCAATGGGCATTTCGATTGTAGATTGACTTCCTTGAGTTTTTTTTCATTCTGCTTCTTCTTATCTAGTTTCCTTGTGTGATTTCCTTCCCACTTTTTTCAATGGTCTCTCAAATGTTTCATCCTCCGAGGAGCAGGATTTTTCTATTGACTTCTTCCTGATCATATCAGCATATGAGGGTGAAGAGGAGGCACCTGGGTTTACTCCAGAGGGGGTTGTTTTTTCATTGCCTTTTCCCTGAGAGGGAGGAGCATTCTGCTGATCTGTGGCTTCCAAAGTTATTACTGAGGGTTATGTAGGGGTGTTGAGCTCTTCATTAGGTTTTTTTATTTCAGCCAATGGGGAGGCATTGCTCTCTGCCCCAAGAGTCTGGTCTTTTGTTGTTACTTTGGTCCCTTTTGTGATTCCTTTTCCTTTAGCTTTCGTTGGGTCTTCTTTTTGGACCAAAGTCCATTGTTCTCCTTTCGCATTCTCACTCTCTTCTTCCGCCTTCTTTTTGTAGTGCCTTGCAAAGTGGTCATAGTTGTGATAGTGCCTGCATTTAAATGGAAGCTGCTCATAATCCAACACCTGGATATGGGACTAGTCAACAACCGTTAGTTTGATCGATTCAGGGAGCCTGACTTCCAAATCCACCTCGACACAAATACGGACGCACGAGTATTGTTCTTTCCTCACTGTCTGATCAATGTACTTCCCAAGAGTATTGCCTATGGTTTGGAGATATTTATGGTTCCATAAATGCAATGGGAGGTGTGGGAGGCATACCCACACTGGAACAGTTGAAGGGACATCTTGGGAGGTATCAAAATTGGGGGTCCATTTATTTAAATACAATCCCTGGGGTCTTATAAAATATGGGTCATTTCTAAAGATAAGGCTCATGTCTTCTGCATTTTCAAAAACAAACACAAAGTATCCTTTGCCAACGAAGTGACTTTTGATACCTTCGAAGACTAAGGGAATCCAGTTCCTCTTCACCCAGTCATCCACTGCTTTGGGCGATGCCAGAGGCCTGTAAACTGTCTGATGAGTCCTCTTTCAGCTAGATTCAGGGGAGATCGACAAGTTTCTTCGATTGGGAGGGCCACAGAAGGAATATTATCTAGCTTCTTCATGAATTTTTCCTGAGAGACAGACGGAGGCTGCTTGCTGCAGGCTGCAATCGGGTTCTTAAACGCCTGGATTTCTTTTCTTATAATAAATATTTAAATTATTTATTTAACCATATTTTTATTATTAAATAAAATCAGGAAAATTAGTGAATATGATATTTATGTGGATTTCAATTTTATATGTGTGTGTTGTGTTTATGGAATTCGAAGATTCTACATTCACGGAATATTTGTACCAAGGAGATCCACCCAAAGGGATCATGACTACTACATTCATGGAATATTTGTACCAAAGAGATCCACCCAAAGGGATCACGACTACTACATTCACGGAATATTTTTACCAGAGAGATCCACCTCAAGGGATCACTTTCGCTCAGCTCAACCATGGAGCCTAACCCCAGATTCTCAAGAAAATTGAACACGTGACATCTCAATAGTAAATATACATTAACAAAAGAGACCAAACCAATTGAAATAACCCTTGAAAATATATATATATATATATATATGTTTTATATTTATGTTAGAAAATATTTTTGGATAGTTCTTTTTTAAACATGGTCATCCTTTTACATTGTTTCTATTGTAATTTATCGTGATATTTTCATCTATTCTTAGTAGAGTTTAGTCTTCATATAATCATTAATTCAAATCTTCTACGAATATTTGAGATATTTATAAACTTTCACTTTGTTGACCAATATTTTTACATATTAAGTTATAAATGAGATTTTTAAATTATGAAAAGTAGTTATTATTTTTTTTTACCATGGTAAATCAATAATATTTATAAACTTTCACTTTGTTGACCAATATTTTTACATATTAAGTGGCTACCACTATAACTCCAAGAGTATATCCAACATTCATAAGCTAAATATACGAGGATGGGGGAGCCTACTCCTTGAGCCATATCACAACGGGCCAAAGATGTTCCTTGGCACCGGGTGGAGGGGATAAAATCCTATTGTGCCAACCATTGGGGGGATAACATCCTATTGTGCCAACCACTGGGTCCTCCCATGAAGAAACAAAAAGTAAAGTCGCCATATTGTAAATAATGGGGGAGGGATGTGAGATATGTGGCGTTTATAAATATTAGGGGTATAAAAAGGTGTATTTGGTAAAAGTAATATATATATATATATATATATATATATATATATATATATATATATGGATTATTTTATAGAAATTATTTTTATTAAAAAGATGTATTGGGAGGGATCTTCAACATTTTGGAACATTTTTATGAATACCTAGTGATATAAGAGGTCCTTTTTAATATCCCATGAAAGTAACACATGTTAATTAAATGTAGATCTCGTGGTGATATCTTAGCTCTACTTAGAGTTGTGAATTCATGGAGAAGAACAAGAAAAATATTTCCATTTCTCTTTATATCGCACATCCTTTGTAGATTCTTTATTTGACAACTCACATCATGCCCTCTACCATTTTACATCATCATTGTCCTCCATTGTTCGGGCATCACACATACATCCCATCTTGGGAGTCCATTTTGTCACTTAAAATTTCTCATTTTCCATCCATCCTTGCATCATTTGTTTTATATCTAGATTACTCTAACGAGTTATTGATTCACCATGCTAAGAAAAAAAGACTTTACTTTTCATAATTTAAAAACCCCATTTATAACTTAATATGTAAAAATATTAGTCAACAAAGTGAAACTTTATAGATATCTCAAATATTCTTAGAAGATTTGAATTAATGATTATATGAATACTAAACTCTACACTTTACCAATTTTTGTATTACCTATAAATAAGAATAGATGAAAATATCACGATAAATTACAATAGAAAACAATGTTAAAGGATGTCCATGTTCTAAAAAATATCATCCAAAAATATTTTCTAACAGAAATATAAAACATTTATTATAAAAATATATTTTATTATTATATATATGTGTGTGTGTGTGTGTTCGAGGATTATTTCAATTGGTTGAGACCCCTCTGTTAATGTACCTTTACTATTGAGAGGTCACGTGTTCAATTCTCTTGACAATTAAGCAGTTAGGCTCCATGGTTGAGCCGACAGAAAGTGATCGCTTCATGTAAAGTGTAGAGTTTAGTCTTCATATAATCATTGATTCAAATATTTTAAGAATATTTGAGATATCTGTAAAGTTTCACTTTGTTGACAAATATTTTTACATATTAAGTTACAAATGGGGTTTTTAAATTATGAAAAGTAAAGTCGTTATTATTATTTTTTTACCACGGTAAATCAATAACTCATTAGATTAATCTAGGTGAAGCCCAAAATCAAACCTATCGGCTACCACTATAACACCAAGAGTATATCCAACAGTCGTTAGCCAAATATACCAGGAATTTATTACTTAACAAGAGTCATCCAAATATACCAAGAATTTATGACTTAACAAGATTCCAAATATACCAGGAATTTATTACTTAACAAGAGTCATCCAAATATACCAAGAATTTATGACTTAACAAGATTCCAAATATACCAGGAATTTATGACTTAACAAGAGTCTAGAATCCACGAGGATGGGGGAGCTTACTCCTTGTGCCTTCTCACAACGGGCCAAAGATGTTCCCTAGTATGATTTTGAAACCGAGTGGAGAGGATAACATCCTATTGTGACAACCATTAGCTCCTCCCACGAGGAAACAAAAAAGTAAAGTCATTATATTGTAATAATATGGGAGGGATGTGGGATATGTGGGGTTTATAAATATGAGGGGTATAAAAAGGAGTAGTTGGTAAAAGTAAGATATATATAACTAGGGATTATTTTATAGCGATTGTTTTTATTAGAAATATGTATTGGGAGGGAGCTTCAACACATGGATTTTGGAAGATTTTTATCAATGCCTAGTGATATTAGAGGTCCTTTTTAATATCCCATGAAAGTAATTCCTATGACACAGGTTAATTAAATGTAGACCTCGTGGTGATACCTTATCTCTACTTAGAGTTGTAAATTCACGGAGAAGAAGAAGAAAATATTTCCATTTCTCTTTATATCACAAGTCCTTTGTAGATGCTTTGTTTGACAACTCACATAATTCCCTCTACCATTTAGCAACATCATTTTCCTCCATTGTTCTGCCATCACACATACATCCCATCTTGGGAGTCCATTTTTTTGCTTAAAATCTCTCATCTTCCATCCATCCTTGCATCCTTTTTTTTCTATCTGATACAAGTAGAGTTTGTAGTTGTCGATTCTCCTATAAAGGTTTTTATTCTTCTATTTCTACCCTCATACTTTTTGCAATACTACTTTTCGATTGTTCTTGAATAAACAATACACAATTTGGAAACATTACATAAATTTGTTTATCCATAAAATTTCTATATCCTATAATTTAATAAATTTTATATTCATTATTATAAATAGATCTAGGAAATATTATAGATACAAGAGAAACAATTTGTTAGTTAGTTAGAAAAAATTGAAAAAAATAAATAAATAATTTTTAGTATAGATACATTGTCTTCAATTGTATGTAAATCAGATCAGAATATCAACAACTAAGGAAATTAATTCCCCAATCATATTCCCCTTATCTTCATTGTCATCACACCAACCTAGATCCATCTTAACTATGGATTTATCAAGTGTCGAGAGGGATCAAATTCCTCGACATGAAAACCTTCTTTTTAGAGTGCAAAACTTGACGAGAGGTTTTCTCCTCTAGGTATTTGATCCCTCTATGTGCATGATAAATCCAGAGTTAAGATGGATCTATGTTGGTTCTGGTTGCTTCTAGCAATGCAAAAAATTTATAAGATCATCATTATGTATATGTATTTGTTTGACATGAACTTGATTCTTTGAAATTTACATTACTATAAATCCAAATAATAACAAAGTAACAATGTTTAATAATAAAGAAGCTCAATAATAACAAAAGGAAATGATTAGGATATTAAATCCTTCTTAAACTACTCAAGAAGGATCAATGTCAATCTATCTTCTTAAGTTTTTAGTATAGTAACATAATTTGTAGATGATAAATTTGTGTTTATGAATATGTCTAAGATCAATATGATAATTTTAAACTTAGTTTCCTTAGTTTGTTGAGAACATAAATAATATTATTCAGAAATTACATGAGGAATAAATTGAATAGAAATAAACTAGCAATAATGAATATTAATAAATTACAATGAAGTCAATGGATGTATACATAAATCAACGTGTTGATTTTAGTGTACATGTCATTTTCTAATTGTGTTGGTTTTAGAGTACATATCAATTTATAGATGTGTTGTTTTGTGTACATGTCAATTTCAATTTCAATTTTTATTTCTAATTGATATTGTTGATTTTGATTGTACATGTCAATTTCCAACATATTGATTTCAATGTACATGACAATTTCAATTTATACTCAACTTCTACCTCTATTCGATGGAAATTTCAATTTTCTATCCAATGTCAATTTAAAGCATTGACTTTAGTGTACATATCAGTGTCCAAATTCATTGATTGCATTAAACATGTGAATTTCAATTTCGAGTTATATTTCTATTTTTATTTAAATATCAACTTATATTTCTATTTATATTTGAATTCAAATTCTAATGCATTGATTTCACTATGCATGTTATTTCTAAATGCATTGATCAAGAAGTATGAAAAATGTACACTAAAATTAAGTTTTCTTAGAACGAGAAAGATTCATTGAATTCCAAGGAGACATAAATGATATTTTTAGATGTTAATAAAATAATAGGTATTCATGGGTATTGATAGGATTGTAATTGCAAATGGTGGTCGTCTTCCTTTTCAATCTCTCTATGTGTCAATCTATGCAACCCATTGAATCATGTTGGTAGATTATGTTTAGACGACATCGACATTTTTCTAATTATAATTGTAGTGTCCCATGCTGGTTGATTGCCTTTAATATTACCTTAAACTTGGTATATCCTTATGGCACATACATTATTCTATGAGGGCCTTAGGTCAAGGATTCGATTATTTTACTATTATTATTACTGGATGAGATGATAATTGCGATATATTAGTTTGATGTTTTTTGGGTTGTGATGATGGTTGTGATGAATCTATTTAATGATTATGTGTAATAATAATGATGAATTCATTATATGTTGTCTTATTTCATATTTTGAGGATTAGCTCTTTGTTTTCAATTAGCGATTTTGTTGATGACTATGTCATAATGGTAATTTTAGCTTGTGCAACTATATCAATGACTAACATTATGAGTACATATTACTGGTGATTATTGAGTGTGGTAGGAGGCCACCCAAATGCACCTGCATGTGATGAGTCAACGACTTCTAGTTTCATCGATTGCATACTATTGACAACAGAATTTAAAGTTTTAACTAATATTCTGCTATGGTTACTAATGTCATGACAGTGGTTGCAGACACAAGTTAGTTACCTGGTCAAATTACTCACACATGGGTGATGGAGTTTCACAAGACAAATGGAACTTCATGGGAGGGGTGAGACAACATCCTTGATTCCACCTACTAGAACTCCCATCATGACTTGGGATGGAAGTTATTGGGATTCCTTCACCCTAAAGGTCACGATTTTGTGAGGGCAGAACCCAGATTGGGTCGCTCACAAGGATTTAGTGGGGGGAACACATCAAGGTATATTCATTAATACCCAGCACCATTACTGTCACCGTATAGGGTGACACATGAGATAAAAATGGCCTTCAACATTGTGTCCAACTTCTCCTCTTAGTCACAGATGCCTAAAGTGCAACCAACTGGCATGCTTGGAACTTTGAAAGGCATGTCTGACTTGGCACCATTGACATTAGGGAAAAATCTAGAAGTAAATAATGACTTCATATTCATGCAATGATAAACACCAATACACATAATGTAAGTAAGAAATTTTTGGGAGAATTTGATCTGAATTTATGCAGGAACGCAACAGAATACGCATATAACCATAAATACAAAGATGCAGTACAAATAACACTTCATTTCATTAATATCAAAGAACTGAAATTTGTTTACAGATAATGGAAATAAACTAGCTAGGGCGCTAGTAGCTTATCTCTGAGAAGAGATGCGGCGACTACATGCCTCTGAACTCTCTGTTGCAATGAGGCTCGAAGGCCTATATATTATTTAGAAACAATGAAAAACCCTAAACATCCAAAAACCTAACCCTAGGAGATGAAACACCAAACTATGGGCCCCATCGAGGTAAATTGGTACATCAATTTCCTGAGGTCGTAACTTTGGCATATTATCTCTGTTTGACGCACATGATACATCATTAAAAAGATCTATCTGAGGACTACTACTGCTGACAGCGAATATCATGTCTAGAATAATTCTATTTACCAAAGGTTTCATGCCCAAAAAACGTCGTTTAGAGCCTCGAAACGACTCTAGAAATTCAAGACCCGAAAAACTGCCAAAAATAGTAAATTGTGTTACAATTAAGGAAACTAAAAAACTGAAAGAAATAATGGTGGGGGTCCAAGTAGAATAGGTGGGTGGCCACCAATATCCACCTGGATCATTCCTCCCCCCTTAGAAAGCAATGGTCCCCATTGCATTGAGTTCCTCTATGAGATGAGGAAAGTTTTGTTGAACTTGGTCCCTGGTGAGCCACTTGCCCTGGTGAAGGAGTTGGATCCTCTGTTGGTGGGTGCTCTTGATCTGTGTGTCCATAATATGATTAGTTGTGCCTTGTTCCATGCAATCTGGTTTTAACTCTATTGGTGTGAGTTGTTCTGCCATGTCATATGTGTCTAGTAGAGGTGGAAAGTAGGGTCGAAGGCGGTCCACATTGAACACTAGGTGCAGACCAAGGAATGGTGGAATATTCAGCTTGAAGGAATTGTCCCATACAGCCTTGGTGATAGTGTATGTCCCATATCGGAGTGGTCGAAGCTTGCGGTGGGGTCCAACGAAGCGCTCCTTCTACAAATGTAGCCACGTTTTGTCGCCCAACTGGAAGTTGTGTGGCACCCGATGTTGATTATGCCGCTGCTTGTACTTAGCATTGGCTTTGTCCAATATGTCATGAACCTGTTGGCATATGTGTTGAATGCGCCCAATGAATTTGTTTGCCTTGGCAGCTTCAGAATGGACATGAGCTGAATCGGCTTGAGTAGTCACAAATGGCATGGCTACGTCAATGGGACATAGTGGTTGGAATCCCAAACCCGCCTGAAAGGGGTTGTGGTTGGTTGAGGTGTGGAGGGCCCAGTTTTAGCTATGTTGTACATAGGGGAGGCTCTCATCCTATGTGTGTTGATTCTTTGAGTTGTACATGCACAAAATATGTACAATCATCTTGTTGACAACCTCTGTCTGGCCATTAGTTTGGGGATGGAAAGTTGTGGACTTGGTGAGCTTGGTGTCTAGAATTGACCAAAGGCTGGACCAAAATGTACTGAGGAACCTGCTATCCTAATCTGAGATGATAGACTATGGGATCCCAAAGTGTACCCACACTCATTCAAAGAAGAGTTTAGCAGTGGCTTCCGTTGTGATATTCTTCTTGCAGGCCGCCATAATGTCCATCTTCGAGAATTTATTGACGACCATGAAAACATAGTCGCTGCCATGCTTAGTAGAAGGAAGGCCCAACATGTAATCCATGGAGATGGATTCCCAAGGTCAACCAGGGGTAGGCAGCAGAGTATAGAGCCCTTGCTTCTTGATGGTCGGTTTGACAATGGCGCAGGCAGTGCAGGATCTGATGTACTTCCCGACATCCCATCGAAGATTTGGCCAATAGAAATAATTTTGCAGTACGGCCACTGTTTTCTCAACCCTGAAATTCCTAGCGACCTGACTATAGTGTGCTTCCCAAATCATCTTGGCATGCTCGCTTGAAGGAACACAAAGGTGTCCCAGGTGACATAGCAGTGCATCCTAGAGGTGAAAATTTGGAACTCGGTTACCCTCCAAGAGCATCTTGTATGTGTGGCCGAATTCTCAATTGCTCTTGTAGAGAAGCATCCAATCAGAATTCTCGTGCCCACAAGAGTTGAGCATGGTGTTTTTCACCACGATTGATGGTCGGTTGATGCATTCTACAACATTATTGGTGTTTCCATTCTTGTACTTGATGTTCGAATGAAATTGTTGCAGATTTGTGGACCACTTCTAATGGTGATTGTTCTACAACTTCCCTTGTGTCTGTATGAACTACAGGGGTCAATAGTCTGTGTGGATTATTGTTTCCTTCCCCAAAATGTAATGCTCCCATTGTTGGCAAGCCTGAACAATGGAATGCATCTCTTTCTCATAAGTGCGATACTTCTGGACAGTGTCGGACAGTGTCTCACTGTGATATGCCACTAGATGCCCCTGTTGAGTAATAAATGCCCCAATACCATAGTCAGAGGCATCTGTATCGATCTCAAATGGTTATTGCAAGTCTGGTAATGTGAGAACTGGGGCAGAGCAGAGGCGATGTTTCAATTCTACGAACGCCTTCTATTGAGATTCAACATGAACCTGTGGTAGAAATTAGCAAGACCCAAAAATTTGTGAAGATATTTTAGAGTGGTTGGGGCTAGCCAATCCTGATTTAATTGGATCTTGGTTGGATCCACATGCACCTCCGCTCATCAATAATGTATCCCAGATACTGAACCTGGGTCATGCCAAAAGTGCACTTCTCCAAATTGGCACACAACTTCTTTGGATGAGGTCCCATCTCTGTTGTTCCACCTTATTTCTTCCTATACTAGATCGGACCATAACCACTCCCACTGTGGTAGTTTTTCTCTACCATTTACCAAATCTTGATAACTATGTCAGCTCTTGGGAAGGCCCAAAAGAGCTATAGCTACCAAGTCTTCTTCAGGGATAGTAACACCAACCCTGCCAAATTCATCACGACACTTTGTAAACTTGCTCAGGTATTGTGGAATTGTGTCATTCTTTTGCATCTTGATGCTTCGAAGCTTGTCCTTGAGCACCAACTTCCTGTGGTCGCTATTATTCTGGAAACAAATTTGTCAATGCTTTCCACATTGCATACATAGTCTCTTTCCCATGGATATTCGAGACAATATGGTCTCGTACTCCTTCCAATATGGTTGTTATTGTCTCCGAAAACAAATTTGTCAATGCTTTCCACATTGCATACATAGTCTCTTTCCCATGGATATTCGAGACAATATGGTCTCGTACTCCTTCCAATATGTTTCTCCTCACCCTGGATACACACTTCTTCCATTCTACTAGATTTTGAGTATCAACTGATGTTGGTTTTGTAATGTCACTGTCAACAAATTCCTTCAACCCATTATCTTCTAGCACTGCCTCCATGCGGTCCTTCCAAGCAACATAATTTGAGCTTCCCTCAAGGGAATACTCGAGTCTTAGTTCATAGAAATCCATCTTGCTAGCTCTGAAGAATTAATCCTGCAAATTCGATCCTCCTGTAAAGACAACTTCAAATTCTCTTAACTATTGTGAATCTAGCTCTGATACCATGTAGAATTTTAATGAGTATATCCTAAACTGCTCATGAAATTTACTAAATCAGAAAAGTAAAATCTACTCTACCAATCTACAGAAATAGATTCACGACCAAGAACACATATAAAAAACATGCAACGTGATTTAACACACATACACAGAGATTTATTTAGGGGAAAACAACTGCTCCAAAACCCATTCCTATCTGTATTGCATTAATCAAAGAATCTGGATGAATACAATATGCTTGCTCAAGCTTGAGCACAACCTACACAAGTATCTTCTATCCTCTGCCTGACTAAATGACTTTTCCCAACACTTAGCCAATTTTCAAGCCTTCCCAAACTCCTATTTCCTTGTGTTTTTTGATGAGGAATTAGCCCCTATTAATTAGGGAAACTTCTAATTGAGAATTGTGCAATTCCTTTAGGCCCTTCTTTGATTGCATGCACCACCTATGCAACTTAGAAAATTCTAACTGATAGTGCATTGCCCTTGAACTCCAATCTCAACTAGGTAACTCGAATTTCATGCGTGCATGAGTTAATTTAGGTTGATTGATCAGTTAACTAGTTAAACACTGAAGATGCACCCCGATGCTAAACCTCCCACTAGTTTCTCCAACACTTGGAATTAGTTTAACTGACCATAACTCAATTTAACTAAATTAAATTGTTCCAACTGAAATTAACTCAACCTAGGCTCCTAAAATTTAGGAATCATTGTAATCAACTCAGGTTCATGCCCAACCTTAATTTAACTAATCTAACTGAGTGATACCAACTATTTCAACTCAGTTAACTCATTCAACTTGTCTTTGGATATGGAATTTCGATTTTCTTCTAATTTAATCAAAGGCAAAATTAAATTAGGAATTTCTTATTGCATTTTCAACACAGTTATAGTCAAATTCCTATGCATATTTTAAAGGATTCATAATGATGTAAAGTGAAAAGTGATAAGACCATAAAATCGTATTTTAAGGGATTCATAATAAGTATGATTTACAAGGGGGAGGCAGAAGCGGGAGGGCTCATTTATCGCCCCGACGAAGAAATAGAGTCAAAATTTGCTTGGGGGCTAGGGGAAGCAACGAATAATCAATCGAAAACCTTAGCTCTTTGGCAAGGATTGAAGATTTCCCTCTCAAAAGGGATTCGTCAGTTAAAAGTGTTTGGGGATTCGATGGTCGTCATCCAAAAGCTCCATAAAGTCAAAGATATAGAGGATAAGGATTTGCCTCTGATAATACTTAAAATTAAATTGCAAATTCATAAGTTTGAATCAATAGTAATTTTTCACATTAAAAGGGAACACAATCATTGCGCAATGAACAGGAAAATAAGGGGGCGTCCCTTGAACAAGGAACCTTAATCTAAGGCAAAGATGATCCACTTATATGTCGTATTCCATGATTAAAGTTTGTGATATGATCAACACCATCATGGATCGAAATATTGCATTCAAGGTAGAAATAGAATGTTAAAATCATGCAAGGTAGAACTAGAATTTTTTTAGAACAAAATGTGAATATTGATGAAACATAACAATATCTGATTGTAATGGCACTGGGCTGCATTCCAGTTATCTTGATGTAAAATGCTACCCATTTTTTTTTAAATATGCTTTGCAAACACGATCAAATGAATATTCTTTACAAATGCTTTTAGTGGGAAGATTTGTGCACTTACGAAAACAAAACAAAAAATGAATTGGTAATAAATGATTGTAATTCCATGGGATCATAGTTGACGAGAATAATGTGTAATTACCAAGGATCACAATTGATAGAAATAATGTGTAATTAGCAAGGATCATGGAGAACCCAAATATCAAAGTGAATTGAGTAAGCAAGCAGAGTGAGAGTTCCAAGGATCACAATGAACCCAATGATCAAAGAAAATCGAGCGAGTAAGCATAATGAGAATGATTTACATATATTTGATTTATTGTATTAACTATTTTTTTTTAATTCATATATTTGTTTTTGTTTTTTTTGTTGGGTTATAGTCGACATAATTTTTATTTAGTAAATTTTCATTTTTTTCTATCTTCTGTTTTTTTCTTTTGTGTTACGTTCCGCGAGCAGTCGTAGTTGCAGTCTCCTTCGTAAACACTTTGTTCAACGCATTTTGATTTTGCCTCTTTTGGACAATATATTGGCACCATACTTTCTTTCCTCTGGTAGATTATCTGGTTTCCCCTTCTTGGGGCATATGGTCTCTCTTCCACATCTCTCTATGGAGCCTTTGGGTTATGACTCACATGCATCTTTATGGGCATATGGTCTCTCTTCCACATTTCTCTATGAAGCCTTTGGGTTATGACTCACATGCATCTCTATTGGTATCTTATGTATCAAAATATTTGTTAATATAATATAATTTATTTGTCAATAATAATAAAAACTTTATAACTAAAATAATTAATAATTAATATTAATTTAATTTAATTTTGATGACTAAAAATAATATTGTTATTTTTCCAACTCAAACTTAATTTCTACGTACTGTAAAAATATCATCTTTCTTACTCAAATTTAATTTCTACATTTAATAGATTACATTCATAATGTATATTTTTTAAAACAATTATTTTTTTTATGTTGTTTGATGTTGATCTATATAAACTTTTAGTTTTGGTGTTGTTTAATGTTGATCTATATAAAATTTTAAATTTTCACATTTAATTTCTACATATTATTATATGTTAAGTTTATATAATAATATAATAACATTGAACTTTATTGACAAAATTTGAGTTGTTTGATGTTGATTTGTATACAAATTTAAAATTTATTTATATAGAGTTTGTATTTAACAATATTTTAATTATTATTATTTTATAATCATTATTAAAATTATTTATTTTAAATATGAGACTTTTGTGATCTATAAAGTAGATAAATATATTTTTGGATTAATCACATTATAGAATTTTGTTGATGTTTCGTACCAACTAATGTGATTCATCCTCAAAACAAGGTAAAAAAGCCAACAAACTTTATTAAATAAATAGTATGAATACATCAGTACCAAAAATTACATATTAATAAAATTTAATTACAATAAAATAATATTATTTTATTTTATAGCAAATTTAAATTATTAATACAAATATTATATTTATATCTATATATTTTTTCATTATTAAAAAAAATTACCATATAATTTTGCCAAAAAGAAATATTTTCATAAGAAAAAAAAATTAATATAATAAATACATTTATTTTAATAATAAACTTTTATCAAAAAAATAATAATAACACTCCGTATTACTAATAAAGATATCAATTATTGCCATAGAAAAAGATGACATGTTATTTCACCGAAACAAAAAACAAAAAAATTAACATATTCTTTAACCAAAACAAATATTTCGGTAAAATTTAAAAACATTTTATTATAATAAGTGCATTTGTTTGATAATAAATTTCAATAAAAACATTTAATAATAACTTATATGGCCAATAAAAATATCAATCATTTCTCACTCTCACTTGAATATGTTCTATTTTTTTATAATATGAATTTTTTAATAGTAAATTAAAAAAAAAATAATAATAATAATATAATTTCAACTAAATATTTACTTAATGTATAAATTATTATCTAATTAGACCAATAGCCTTTGCTTTTGAATTAAATAATCTTATAATTTAGTCTTTTTTTCTTTTACGCTTAACATCTATACACATTTATAAGTAGATTTTTCAACGGTTGCTGACAACCTTTCGATTTGGTGGTCCTGTAGGAGATTTTGGTAGAAACAATTAGTCCCTGCTGCCAATTTTTGAATTTAATAAATATTATTTATTTATTGTTATTTTTTTTTCAAGGATGGGTGATGGGTGTTGTGAGTGTCAGGCTATTTAGGTCCATGCGTAAAGATATGAAATTAAATGAAATTTTAACGTATATGAGACTTAAAATAGTCTATGAGATTGTGAATTTCTTGTTTTTCGCCTTTTGCATTTCAGTTCTTTTCTTATTCAAATTGATGATGAGTTGGCCCAACTTTCCAACAATTACGACTATGAGTTCCCTGTGTTTTGCCTTTTGCATTTTAGTTCTTTTCTTATTCAAATTGATGATGAGCTAGCCCAACCTTCCAATAATCTCATCACTGAAAAGACAATGCCAAGAAACTGATGTTAACATATTCCCATAAATTTCTTTGATGTCTTTTAACGCATCACATTCCAGAATGAAATTTTTTTCTGATTCCACTGCCCCAGACATGCAAAATGTACACACTCGTTCTTCCCAAGCTTCTTTAGGCCTTCCACCGTCCTGTTTAACACCAAAGATGATGCGAGTTGGTTCTTAATTGAACAATAAGAACTTTTGACCTCCACAGAATGTTAGCTCTAATGTACTCTTTTTGTTGGATATCATACGTAGGGTTGAATTCTTCAATGTAATACTTCTTCTTTCTACCCAACTCTTTTCCCCATACCTGTTTACGAAACTTCTCCATAACAAAATTCTTTAACTCCTTGCTATTTGTGGGACACGCATTGAGGTAGATATTCCATTTTTGCATCCATGTGTAGTTTGATCTCATCCATGTTTTCTTTCTTTCACTCATGTCTTCCTTGAAGATAACATTAGGCCATTACCTACTCTCATTTTCTCAATTATTTTTAGATATCTTATGAGCCGCACCAGAGCAATTGCTTCGATGGGAGTTGCTCCTATTTCACTCAACATTATCTCATAAGGTACTGAACTTTTTATTTTGAACTTGCTCATAATCAAGCGTTTTTGGATTTTCTCAATTTGCTTCCATTTTGAGACAAGGGTGCTGCTAGCCCACAATTCACACCCATATAGCATCATTGAACAAACTATGAGTCCAAAAAGCACTTTAATCATTTTCTAATCCCATAACTTTGCCTCTCTACATCTGTTTTGAAGAGCATATAATGTTTTCCACCCTCCTAAGATTCTCTTCTTTCTGCAGTCCTCCCAATTAAGTTTGTTGTTGAAATCGATCCCGAGGTATTTGTACTCATTTACTTCTTCAAGAATGTTCCCTTCAAAGTATGCTAACTCTGCTTCCTTTTATTAGAGAAAATCATTATCTTGGTCTTACTAATATTGACTTTCATCCCCACTGCTCTACAAAAATGCTCAAGGGAATATAGGTGCATCTGTAATCCATGGGCCGATTTAGAAATAAAAACAAGATCATCAGCATATAAAAGAAGCTTTATCACAAACTCCTCCAACCGAACACCATCCCCATCTTGCAAATTTAGCCATTCTTCCAGTTTATCAATATATAAACCAAAAAGAGTAAGGGATAGAGGGAAACCTTGCTTGACTCCAATGTCACTTCTAAAGCTTTCTGAAATACCTGTTGAGGTTCTAATTTTAACTTTCACCTCTTCATAAAGTCTATGGATAGCAACTCTATAATGCAAAGGAATTTAAAGTTCTTCCATTCTACGCCACAACTTATCTCTAGGGACCTTGTCAAATACCTTTGAAATCAACAAAACAGCAAAATACTTCTTCTTTATCCCCCCAAACCTTTTCAATAATGTGTCTCAACGCGATGTCGTGATCCACTGTAGAATGCTTCAACCTAAAACCCACTTGTCCTTTTTCCCTCTCTTCTTTTACTTCTGCCCACTTACTGATTATATTTTCTACCATGTTTCCAAAGAGCTTTGTAAACAAAGGATTGATCATAATGGTTCTATAATTGGACGGATTATTAATGTCCCCACTTTTAAAAAGGGGTAATTCTAGGATAGTTGTCCAGTATCTTGGGAATCCTTGTTGAATGATGTTGTTGAATATTTCCATGATATGCGGTGCAATAATGTTCCTTCCCCATTTTAGATACTTTGCTTGAAGTTCAACCAAGTCTTTTGCCTTTCTTGTTTTCAGCTTTTTAATTCCAGTCTCCACCTCCTGTAATGTGAATAGATTTGTAGTTGTATTCAGCCCCGGAGGAGGCTCAACCTCTGATTCTTTCTCATAGAGTTATCTTTCATATTCAAACCATTGATTAGTTGTAATATTATTTTCGATTTGCTTCTTCCTTGGTTGAATTTCCTGCCTGCCAGGAAAGTTTTGGGTTATTCTTGCCTAGATATATTAACTCTTCTCACCTTGTGTGCATGAACTCATATTTTTTCCTTTTTATTATCTGCTTATATAACTTTACATTCTTCTTCTCCTTCCCTGTCTTTTTCAAGGTTCTCCTTGCCATTTTTCATTCCTCATCAAACCAAGCTTTTACAGGAAAACAATTTGATTCTGATTTCCTATTTTTTTCTCTATTGCATTTCTCAAGTGCCCTTTGAATTATATTTGTTAACTCATGACTGTTGAAGGTTTGGAAACCATTTTTCTCTTTCTGAATTAATCTCTCTAGCATTGTCTTGAAGATAGTACAATTTTCTTGTGTTAGAATAATTTTTCCCCTTAGTAGTGATTGTCGAGAGCATTGGGTTTTTCTCTTATGCTGCATTTCTTATACCCATGATAACTTCATATAAATTGGGTTATGGTCTGATTTTAAGTCCCAATTATGCTCTCCAATCTTAACTTCATCTATCTTTTCTATCAAACTTTGTGAACAAATCACATAATCAACGACACTTGCCCCATTGTATGTGTTGCAAGTGAAGTTCCCAAACCTTTTCCATCTGCCCAGACCATTGCAAATAATTAAGTTGAAAGCCCCACACAGTGTAAGCAATTCCTCTTCAAAGTGATTGCTAACTTTGTCATCTTCTGAACATCTCACCCATTGGGGATTCTCCTCTTCAATGAGTCAAATAGGATTTTGATCCTCTTTGCAATAGAGAATACTAGCTTGCTAATTTGTTGTTCTAGCATTAAAATCCCTCACTAAAATCACTTCTCCCTGTTGATAGTACGCAGCAATATCTTGCTTTAAATTTGCATACGGATCCTTGTTGTCTAACCCCTTATTTTTGTAAGTTTTTTAGACTTAAGGGGGAAAATATCATGCTGCAATTCTTATGTGATTCGCATTCTCTGATATTTTGAATCATAAATATTGTTTATTTTCATCTTCTTTCATCAACTGAATGTGACGACCTTACTTTTCTTTCACTAAAACTAGTATCCCCCATACCCTTTTCCATTCTCTGCTACCTTGTTCCAAACTGCTAACTTCATATAACCGTCAAACACAGGAGTTTTGCAACCATCATGTTCATGAGTTTCCTTGAGACAAATTATGTCTCTACCTTCCGTAATAGGACCTAACCAAGGTCCCCTCCTCCAAGGGTAGCCTCTACAATTCCAACAAACTAAACTTAGGTATACCTGGGTAGGATTTGATTGCTACGTAGTTTGACACATAAGACTAGACTTTGAGTCTTCACCCATTTCCATCCATGTTGCTCTTGTTGTTTGCCTCCCTACTATCGAATTCTCTATTTTTTCTTTATTGTCAGCTTGCTGCCCTGTTTTGTCTTGAGTCCCAAACACTTCAATAATTGTTTTACCATTGTACAACCATGCCCTTTTCCCTCCATTTCTTGCTGCCCTAATTTTCTTCACTTCTTCCCTTCTCTCCTCTTGTTGTTTGTTGGTTAAATCTTCATTTAGGAAGAAGTGTGAGCCTTTCAAGAGTTTCTTTTTGCTCAAGAGATGGTGTTTTTCTTACACGGTTTCCATGGTGACTTTTATGGGGCGAGGCCTCTCTTCACATATCTTCCCCACCCTCCTTGCTTGGAAAATTTTCCCTTTCCAATGTAGTTTCTCTTTCAGAAAGTCCCTTGTCAAATTGAAAGTACTTTCATTCCTCCCATAATCTCTTATTCCCTTGATAATAAAGTTTGTTTCCTTGTCTTTTCTTTCTTTTTATTCTCTTTCTTGTGCTCTACGAGCACTTGCATCTTCTTCTTCCCTTGTCCTTATGTAAACATTAGTGTCTTCAACTCTATCTTTGATTTCTTTTGGACCGCCATCCATATTGTTCTTTTTTGTCTTCTCTTTTGAAAGCTCTTTTTGTTGAGATACTTGTGTATCTACCTGAGTTGCTTTAGAAATTATCACATCCTTGTTTGATGTCCTTGATCCTGTCATGGTTTGCCACATTGTCTTCATGCTTTTCCATTCTTGTTTTCCTGTCTCTAAAGCCTCTTGTAACAATGTTACCTGTTATTTTAAAATTATATTACCTTCCATTAACACAGATTTGCAAATGTGATCTCTGAAATTTTGAGATCCCTTTCCTGTTCTTTGGCTTCCAAAATCTCTAGCCTTGTCCTAGCCCTCATTAGTTCATCGACATAGAGATCTGTTGACCAAGTGAGAGGTGTGGATGTGGGACTATAAATGGTTGACTCTTTTTTATTTTTACTGCTCTTACTTATTTTATTTCTCTGGCGCAGTTTTATTTTTATTTGTCTTTGTCCTTGTTCCCATTTGAGGTGAGCAAGCCTATGCCTTAAAATTCCCTGATATTTCTTTGCATTTACCCAAATCCACTTCCTTGTTTTGTTTGTTGAAACAATTTTGACTTTACCTAAATGATCCATCCCCTGATATTCTTGCCATTTCATGCATAGCTTTTTAATTTTAACGGCATTTTAGCGAATCTACTTTTTCCTAGCCTGATCTGCTGGTTCGTTGTTCTAAAACAAATCCCCTGCTAGTTCGCTGAAAAAAATCCCGTGCTAGTTTGTTTCCTTCGTGATTACGTACCTGCACCTGCACCAACGATTACGCACGAGCTCCCTCGCCGGTTCGAGCACAACCACCTGCACCTACGATTACACTTCTCCTGCGAGAGTACTCGGATGGGAAATACGCGCTGAAACTCCACGCTGCACCTGCGATTACGTTGCACCGGCTCAAACTAATCATTCCACGCTGCACCTGCACCTATGATTACACACGATGCACCTGCGATTACGTTGCACCGGCTCAAACTAATCATTCCACGCTGCACCTGCACCTATGATTACACACGAGCTCCCTCGCCGGTTCGAGCACGACCACCTGCACCTGCGATTACACTGCTCCTGCGAGAGTACTCAGATGGTAAATACACGCTCAAACTCCACGCTGCACCTGCGATTACGTTGCACCTGCTCAAACTCCACATTGCACCTGCTCAAACTAATCATATCCATGCTGCACCTTCTCACACTCCATAGGATTGAAACAATTTTGACTTGACCTAAATGATTGGTTTCCACATCACCTGATATTTCCTTGCCATTTTCAACCGTGGCTGTTAATTTGCTTTCCATTTTAAGGTGAGAAAATTGGAGTCGTCTAACGAGCCGGACGAATTGCCCGGACGGTCAAAATTGGCTGGAATCCGGGCCAAATTTTTTTTTAAAAATCTTGCAGAAACAGTGTTTGAATCCTGATTTTGACATTGGAAATGGATTCAGCACCATCAAAAACCTGTAGGACACCCAAAATATTAAACTTTGATAGTTATAACATGGATTTAGAAAAATTCCTGCCGGATTTTCTGAAAATCTTATCGAAATTTTCATGATTTTCAGGGCGATTCCTCTGGCTAGTTAGACTACGGCGAGAAAATTCCCTGGTTCGTTGGTTTGCTGGTTCATTGTTCTGGAAAAAGTACCCTGCTGGTTCGCTGAAAAAAATCGCATGTTGGTTTGTTGCCTTTGCGATTACGCACCTGCACCTGCACCTGCGATTACGCACGAGCTCCCTCGCCGGTTCGAGCACGAGCACCTGCACCTGCAATTACGTTGCACCTGCGAGAATACTCAGATGGGAAATACACGCTCAAACTCCACGTTGCACCTGTGATTATGTTGCACCTGCTCAAACTCGATGCTGGACCTGCTTAAACTCCATAAGATTTACTCATCATATCTCAAGTCGAAGCGTTCTGCCAAGGTCTCAGGATTGAATTGGCCGCCCAACTTTAGGTTGAAACGTAATTTTAATACTTATTATGATTTTGTAAATGATTTATAAATTTTATTAAAATTGAAAATTTTGAAAAAATGGACCTTTAGAATTTAATTTATATATAAATTAAATGCATTTCATATTTATTGATTTAAAATAAGTTATATATTTATGCGTTTAAGTGTTGTGAAAATAGGTTAAAGAGTAAAATTAATAAATATTTTAATTATAATAGCCAAATCAATGAAATCTCGCCTCCATAGCTGCACATTACAGGGGTTCCTTACCATGCAGTTCGGGCTTTCCTATGTTGGGTAATCTTTACTTTATTAGTTTATTAGAAGATAAAATCCCTAACTTTAGTTCAAGTTTTGAAGTTCCGTTCAATTTTTATTATATCGCATGAAAAAGTATTTGGCAAAGTGTGAATTCCTTTTATCGAGGAAGATTTGCAATGTTATTTATTTATTTTATTTTATTTTTGGAATTAAAATGGATAAGGAAATGGATAAAGTAGATCGTTTTAAATTAATTTACACAATTTTTTAGAAAGGAGAAAAAGTAGGAAATAGATTTTGGCAAGTCTTATTTTCTGGTCTATTGGCCATCAAATGTCGTTGGGCATATGCTGCCCACGGTTGGATTTAAACATCTAAAGGTGAGCAATATATGCCTAGCCGCATTTAATGACCAATAGACCAGAAATCCCCACGGTATTTAATGGCAAATAGACCAGGAAATAAGTTTTGCCAATAAAATTGGGCCTGAGATATGGGCACCTATGAGGATCCTTTGCAATATTGGAATGTATTTTCTCTCTCAAATGGTTAATATTTATAATAATTTGTCTAAAATAATTTTAAAAATATCAAGTTACTTTATTAAAATTATATAAAATAAAATGAAAAATAAAAATCAAATATTCTATAAAGTAATATTATTAAAACTTGTTTTCCTAAAATTATTAAAATAATGGCATATTGAGATGTATTAAAATGGAACTAAAAATTAAATTTGAAAGAAAATGCCAATATAAAATTCAAAGATTGAAATTAAGTGCAAATTACTCAATACAATTAAAACCCTAAATAATATCAATGTATTTCAATTTTAGAGGTATGGAGAGGTGATGCTGAAAAACTATATCAATATCAAGAAAGAAATGCCAAATGTAATTAAATTAAATTTTCAAAGAAGAGAAGAGAAGAGAAAATTGTATTAAAAAAGAAAAGACAAATGTAAATATAGAAATAAATTAAAACTTATTAAATGTAAATGTTGAAATTGATATTGTTATCATCCTTGTTATTCAAATGATCAAAAGAGAATAAGGGAAAATTATATTAAGAAATAAAATACCACTGTAAATGTAGAAATAAATTAAAACTTATTAAATGTAAATGTAGAAATTGATATTGTTATCATCCTTGTTATTCAAATGATCAAAAAAATAAACGGAATAGCAACAAAATTATATATATATATATATATATATATATATATATATATATATATATATATATATATATATATATATATATATATATATATATATATATATTATTATTATTATTATACAAATACATTTATCAAGTTCTATTCGTCTATAAAGAAAGATAGATAGAAAAATGGTTGTCTATTGGAGGAAAAAATATTAACAATGCAAGAAAAAGTTGAAAATTTTATAAATAAAATAGCTAAAATAAAATATTGAAATAGTAAGGAAAAAATGTTGTGCCACTTTTTATGAGAGACACAAAGTTGTGAAAAAAAAAAAAAAAATACTTACAACCCTAAATAGAGAATACAAAATATTATGAGCTATGCAAAATAAACATTATTTTGCTTCAAATTTTAATCCTATATAATTTTTCAAGAAATTAAGATCAATTTAAAAACTAAAAATTGAATGATAATAAAATTCTTTTTGAAATATAAATATTTTAGCAAACTTTACACCTCCTAAATTTAAGTTCATATTTTACCCACTTGAAAAATAATTTGAAAAGTTACAAAAACAACTTTAAAATAATTTGAAAAGGTTTAGCTTCAAAGAATTTGTTCTGTATGAACATTCCATAAAATCCAAACCTATAAATGAATTTCAACAGCCTAGCTTAATTTTCATTGCCTAATGAGGCCTTTATTTTGAATCAATTCACTTAAAAGATATGGTAAGTATATGTAATTTTTGGTTGCCTTTGATAGTTGTTAACCCATTAACCCTTTTAAAAAAAGCTCAAGTTAAAATGTATCTTGAAAAACGTAGATATAAACTAAATCGTCAAATTTTAAAGGTAAGGTTTTTTTTGGGTTATTTTATTGTTGCTATATTTGTGCATAATGTTATTTTATTGTTGCTATATTTATGCATAAATTTTAAATAAGTGTAGTGATTTTTTAGTCTTAAACTTTGCAAAAAAAAAAAAAAAAGCATTCAAAATTAAAATCTTTAAAAATATTTGATACTTAGATAAATAATATCTTTTTCATATAGTTTAAGTCTTTACATAAGGAAAAAAATAGGAATGAGAGGTAAATAAAAAGATTTTGTCAAGGCACAAGTATCATCATCATCATAAAGGGAAAAAATCAAAAGTTCTTTGTCCATTTATAATCTGCACAAGTTGTGTTCCTTTAATGGGAAGGGCACTAACATTGGTAAAACCTTGCAATTTAGATGGAACAACAAGGGTTTACTCACATGTTTTCCATGAGGGTACTCATGATGTTCTTTTTAATGGGGGGCACTAACATTGGTAAAACCTTGCAATTACCTTGCAATTCATATGGTAAAACCTTGCAATTACCTTGAAATTCATATGGAACAACGCACGTTTACTCACATGTTTTTATGGAAGAATACAATTTTTTCTATCCCTTAATATTTTATTGGGCACTAACATTGGTAAAACCTTGCAATTCAGATAGACAACACATGTTTACTCACATGTTTTTATGACACAGTATAATTTTTTCTATCCCTTAATATTTTATTGTATTTCATTGTATTGCATAAAAAATGGAAGGAAAAATGTTTGTAATGGGATATTATGTTTTTACATTTGATTTTAATAAATTGTAAAAACTATTATTATGATATTAATTATATTTCTAACGAATTAAATGCTTTTGAAATCCCAACTCAAACAAAAAAAACACTTTTTGATTTGTGGTAAGGATCTTTCAAAAGTAGTTAATTTGGATAAAAAAAGAGTTATGGGCTACATTTTTTTTGTTTGAATACTAAAACTATTTTATTTTTTATATTTTTTTTTGCTTTTGGGTTAATGGCTATGATTTTTGGTTTACTATTAAATAATGATAAAAAGATAAAATCTAGGTAAATGATTTCTAAATGATGCCCATCAGTGTTGCATATGCATAATTGTAAACAATAAGGGTGTCTTTACTTATGAGTGAAAATATGTTCCACTTACCTTTGAAGTGCCAAATTATTTTCTTGGTAGTGTAAATCATTAGGTGAATACCATATTAGAGAGTTCATACAAAAGCTCTATGCATTGTGGGTCCATTAGATGATGTAGTATTATAAAAGTTTCCATTGCTGGAAATATGAGAACCACCCTTTGAATAGCTCCCACATCATATATTGTAAGTGACAAGAAGATCACATTTCACATTGCTAAGAAAAATGTGCATATGGTACCAATGTTTGTTTGATATGTATAAACAAACTATGAGACTCCATGGAGATGGGGCAATGCATTATTTTTTAGTTACTCCGCAAATGCATATGTAGAATGTTATGAGTTATGAAAGAACCTATAGAAACTGCTTGTGGTACATTAAGCAAGCAATGTCATCCAAAACCTACTATTGAAGCAAGGGTAAAACCGAGAAGGTGGGTTACACCTTTGTGAGAATCGGGGGTGTAAAAGTCATTTTCCCAATAGTTTGGCCAAACATTTATAAAAGTTCGATCAGAATGTCTTAGAGTTCGGCCGAAATTTTGAGATTTGTTCGGCCAAACTCATTCTGCCGTTTACATTGACGGCGTGGGCAAACAGATTTTTGGCCGGAGATGAGAAAACCGGTAACTAAATTTCGACCGAACTAGTAGTTCAGTCGGACTATTAGTTCGCTTCGAACTCTTAAAATAATCCGGCCGAACTTTAGTTTATAAACACACCAGCCCTGAATCATGAATAGGTTTCAGGCTTATTGTTGTCGTATTACCGTTGTTTGCCGTTGCAGGGTCACATGCGCAGGTGAGAAATTTGTTCAATTTCTGATTTATTTTTGTTGTGATTTTTTTTCATTGTTGTTATGCCTTTCTGCTCTTTTAATTTTATAGTTGTTTTTTTTTGTTTTGCAGGTAATTTGTAATACGTGACATCCTCGGCCTCCTGCTTGTCTTATCGTTGCGGGCTCGATGTCTTCTTTTCATTGTGTCCTCGACGTCTTCTTCTCATTGCAGCATCGACATCTCTGAATTTCCAGGTTCCTACGTCTCCGAATTGGAAAATTATAGTTTAAATGTAATTTTCTGAAGTCCAAGTTTCAGCCACTACATGACTCCTTCATGATGACTTTGTTGGACTGGTGAAGTTGCCGGACGTACAAAATTGTTTCTAAATTTCATCCAATCAAAATAGCTATATTATATACGTAATAGATTAATGCTAGCTTAATTGGGCACTCATAAACATAATATAACCAGTGCCATCTTCCAACCAATTCAATCGGAAACTTGAAAATGGAGGCTAGCTTAAACCTCACAAAATCAACACATGCAAGCTATAGATACCCTTAAAGGCATGGACAACGTTTCACAGTCGATTCTCTCTCTTTCTTCAACCCTCTTTGAAAAACGTATTCGATTACATTTCATCCCACATATGCCCCTACAATTCCTCAACCCACATAGTTTCATTTTAATCCCGTCAATCTACTCAGTTACATGTCTTCACTCAAATTTTCTTCTCAGGCGGTCTTTTGAAGCTAAGGATGCAAATGTCCAGAAAAGGATGTTGTGACATAACTTACCTCTGTTACTGATGAATATAATAAAGTCAAATGCTTTGGATTAAAGCTTAAGGCTCCCTCTCTCACTGTTCAAACTATGTTTAAAGGTAGCTTCACAAAAAAATTTCCCTCTGCTGCTGCTAAGCCTGTGTCCAATGATAGTCATGAATATATGTATAGCGAAATATTAGGGGAAATTCCTAAGGTTCCTAAAACACAAGAAGGATTGTCGTTATTTCTACAGGCCCTCTCCATACATAATGACTTCACATGCATCAACAGATGGGGCACCCTCCTTTATATAGTACAACTTGGTTATACTAGATAAGATGAAACCTCCTTTATATGGTCTAGTCACCTGGACTGTTAGTTTGAGTCTTTTATAAAGCATTTTTTTTTATTCTCTTAGCAAACAAGTAGTATTAGAAAGAAATAAGGTTAGGTTGTGATCAACCTACCTACCTTATTGGGTTTACCAGCCATCAAGGGTTGCCCAAAAAGGACCGACATTTCACCAGTGACCTGCAGCCATATTCTATCTGTTTTATATTTAAAAGGCTTCAATTTTTCACTTCTACATTTCATAAACTACGCTCTTCCACAGAGCTTTAGGGTTGACCAAGTGCTCTTATCTCATAATCGCCTCTTGCTCTTTACGGAAAACTAACCTAGATATCCTTCAGACTGCCTCTGCAATCAATAGGCCCAAAGAAAGAGAAAGCCGCTAAGTATAAGCCAGCTTCTTCAATCTTCACAAATTTCCAATTCAAAAGTAATAAATCAAGCCATGTCGTAGCTTTTTAAAAAGCATTATTCATTATGCAATCACAAGGTGATTAGTATTCCAACCATTTTCAACTTCGATTTACATATAATACTAGTGATTACAAAGCTCGTAATTAGTGTAATGTTTATGTTACTAGTTTGCTTATACTTAATCACATTCCCCTTCATCCTAGTATGTTACTCTTTGAATCATCCTAACCAAGATCATACCAAATGAGCCCAACTCTGTTGTAGGTTGAACTTAATTCGATTTTAGAATTCTGAAATACTGATAGGAGTTTTTTTTAATTTAATTTTGTTTATATTATTCTAAAATATTCTTGCTTAAAACTTTGAAATTCTCTTTAAATTGCAGGTTGAACTTTACTCAAATTGTAAATTTCATAAATAACTTTTGGAATTCGATTTCTTGAATAGAGAATTCTATTGTTTTTGAGGTCACCTGTCTCATTTTAAAAATTGTTTTTGAGGTCATCTATCTCATTTTTAAAATATATTTCAATTGTTTTTTAGGTCATTTGTCTCATTTTTTAAATATTTTTCAAATTTGCATTTTTTTGTGGGTGAAAAATGTGTGGGTGTTGATGGTCTTTGCATTCATTTACACAATGTGTACCCAATTGGAAGAAAATAATTGCAAGGAATGACCTATTCAATAACTAATAAGTTGCTCCCAAAACATTCACAGACTCGAGAGGAATAACCCAGACTCTTTGAATCATCCTAACCAAGATCATACCAAATGAGCCCAACTCTGTTCCAAGTTGAACTTAATTCTATTTTAGAATTCTCAAATACCGATAGGAGTTTTTTTTAATTTTATTTTTTTTATCTGATTCTAAAATATTCTTGTTTAAAACTTTGAAATTCTCTTTAAATTACAGGTTGAACTTAACTCAAATTGTAAATTTCATAAATACCTTTTGGAATTTGATTCCTTGAACAGAGAATTCTATTGTTTTTGAGGTCATATGTCTCATTTTAAAAATATTTTTCAATTGTTTTTGAGGTCATCTGTCTCATTTTTAAAATATATTTCTAAATGAGGTCATCTGTCCCCATTTTTAAAATATTTTTCAAATTTGCAATTTGTTGTGGGTGCAAAATGTGTGGGTGTTGATGGTATTCAGGCTAAATTCTTTAAATATTATTTTTTCCCCTCTATTTCTGGGATTTTGTCTCCAAATTGTTTCTGATTAATTAGAACACCCTCAAATATAATTCAACTAGTTGATGAACCCTTACTTTTTCCCATCTATTTTTGGGATTTTGTCTCCAAATTGTTTCTAATTAATTAGAACACCCTCAAAAATAATTTAACTAGCTGATGAACCTTAAACTTCTTGCATCAAGTTGAATCATCCTAACCAAGATCTAATGTGCTGAAACTGGTACAAACCAGAGTAATCACATAAAAAGTATGTTTCCATATCACAATATCCTGTAAAAATGCATTCAAGTGTAATTAAAAATGACATGAAAGTGTCGACAAAATTATATATATCCACCTTTACATAAAATTTGAAGATTCGCAAATATACTATATAACTTAATTGGATTTCTCAACCATTTGGCCACTAAAGATTACTTCCTAACCATATGTGCCACATGGCTACACTTACAAAGTCCAATGTGGTTCTTGTTCAAGTCTCAATAAGGAATATAGAATGAATGTTTCAGATTCAGATGTTACCTGGATGTTTCAAATTTACTATATCACTCTAACATCCTAGTAAACAAAATACTATCATCATAATAACAATACTTGTAGCGACGATCGAGAGGTTTTTTGGGGCCACTAGTATTGTTAGTATATCTTTATATCCCTCCATCTTTCCTCTTATTTTTTTCCCTATTCAATCTTATCCTCATATCCGTTGGAGATTAATGTCCTAAAAGAAAATGCACGAAGATAAATTAATAGGTTTCAGCGTTGAACTAGTGTGATCGGTATTTACATAAGTAAGTTAAGCAAATTTATATACAAAGAACATGGTTACAGTGTTACTACAGGTCAGCCTAGCTCACTACAACTTTATCAAGAATATTAATCATCATTTTCAAGCACAGTACTTGTACAGACTATCTGAGAGGCGGTCTCTAGATGTCTAGATGTATCTTCTCTTCAAGTTTTCTCCAAGAAACATACAGTAGCTTTGTCATCATCTGTAGTATAAGCCACATGGTACATTCATTGTTAGTTATGTCCCTCCAAAATTCGACATGGTTGTATTTTATTAATTTACATAAATTTACACCTTCCACAATGCTTCTAATCTTTAAAATTTTAAAAGTGGAGTGTTTGTTAAAAGTGGAGTGTTTTATGATGTAATGGATATAAATAATCTAGATTGACATGGTTGTATATTTTTATTAATGTACCTAAATTTAAACCTTCCATGATGCTTCTAATCTTGTAAAATGTTAAAAGCGGAGTGTTTTATGATGTAATGGATATTAATCATCTAGATTGACATGGTTGTATTTTATTAATGTACCTAGATTTACACCTTCCATGATGCTTTAATCTTGTAAAATGTTAAAGTGGAGTGTTTTACGATGTAATGGATCTTAATAATCTAGATTGACATGGCTGTATTTTATTAATGTACCTAAATTTACACCTTCCATGATGCTTCTAATCTTGTAAAATGTTAAAAGTGGAGTGTTTTATGATGTAATGGATATAAATAATCTAGATTGACATGGCTACGAGTGATATGATGATAGTGTAGGTTGATGTTCAAGTTTTAAAATTCTTGTATATATCAAGGATGAATGATAGTACAAGCCAAAAATGAAATTATTATAAATTATTAAACAATTTAATAGGTGCTAAATCATACTTCTTATTAAGGACATAGCTAATTTGTAAGTTGAAATTGTGTTCTTAATGATCTAACAGCCTACTTATAGATGTCAAAGTAAAGGTTTCTAGATGTGATTTCTCCCATAAACTTCAAGGCAAACTAAACGGAAAACTAAATTCTAAGGCAAACCCTGTACATGTCATTTCTCCCAAAAACTCATAAAGGTGTGACTTTTGACATGTGTCATTTCTCTGTCATTTCTATGCCATTTCTCTCATAAAATATAAGGCAATGTCATTTCTCCCATATACTATAAGGAAAACTTTAAGGCAAACCATGTACATGTCATTTCTATCTTAAACTCTAGGCAAGGCAAACTTTAAGGCATGTCATTTATAGATCTGATTTATCCCATAAACTTTTTAAGGAAAAACCATGGACATGCCATTTTTTCCCCACAAAATAAAGAGCTTTTCCCATAAATTCACAGGCAATTTAAGGCCTAAAAGCCGAACTTAAAGTGGCTAAACTTTCATAGGGATTTTGAGTCTCATCCATTGAGTGTTAACCGCAAGTTCTAAAGGCAGTAGTCCGTAAGGGCGTCGGTAGCTTCTCCGGATCTCATCTTTTCTCGAAGGTGACATATCTAGTAAATGTCCCTTGTCGATCAATCTCTAGAACAAGTATCTAAATATAAGCTCTTCACTTTAATATCCATAAACCACTACCGTATCTAAATAGAAGTTCTTCATTTTAATATCCATAAACCACTACCATTTTAAGGCAAACCATGTACATGTGTCCTTTCTCCATCATGCATGTGTAATTTCTCCCATAAACTCTTAGGAAAACTTTAAAGAGAATGTGTCATTGGCTTTCTCCCATTAACTTTAAAGCATGTGTCATTTCTCAAGGCTTTCTCCCATTAATTCAAGGCAAACTTTAAGGGCTAAAAACTGAACCTAAAGTAGTTGAACTTCCATAGGATACGATCCCCCAAACTCACGGCTTTCTCCCATTAATTCAAGGAAAACTTTAAGGCCTAAAAACTGAACCTAGTTTGTTTGAACTTCCATAGGATTTTAGTCTATCTGTTGAGTGTTAACTTCTACAAGTTCTAGAGGCAGAGTCTGTAAAGGGCCAAGTAGCCTCCGGATATCATCACTTTTTGTAAGTTGACATATACCAAGAAATGCCCCTACAGTCAATCTCTGGAATAGATCTAAATAGGAGTTCTTCATTTTAATATCCATAAACCACTACCACTTTAAGGCAAACCATGTACATATGTCATTTCTCCCATAAAATCTTACGCAAACTTTAAAGCATGTGTCATTTCTCAAGGCTTTCTCCCATTAATTCAAAGCAAATTTTAAGGCCTAAAAACTGAACCTAAAGTAGTTGAACTTCCATAGGATAGGATCCCCCAAACTCAAGGATTCATCCCATTAATTCAAGGCAAACTTTAAGGCCTAAAACTGAACCTAAAGTGGTTGAACTTCCATAGGATTTTAGTTTGTTTGAACTTCCATGGGATTTTGAGTCCTGCTACATTGAGTGTTAACTTCTACAAGTTCTAAAGGCAAAGTCTGTAAAGGGCCAGGTAGCCTCCGGATCTCATCTTTTCTGAAAGGTGACATATCTAGTAAATGCCCCTATAGTCAATCTCTCAAATAGATCTAAATAGAAGTTATTCATTTTAATATCCATAAACCACTACCACTTTAAGGCAAACCGTGTACATGTGTCATTTCTCCCATACATGTGTCATTTATCCCATAAACTCTTAGGCAAAATTTAAAGCATGTGTCATTTCTCAAGGCTTTCTCCCATTAATTCAAGGCAAACTTTAAGGCCTAAAAAGTGAACCTAAAGTAGTTGAACTTCCATAGGATAGGATCCCCCAAACTCAAGGCTTTCTCCCATTAATTCAAGGCAAAATTTAAGGCATAAAAACTGAACCTAAAGTGGTTGAACTTCCATAGGATTTTAGTTTGTTTGTTGAGTCTTAACTTCTACAAGTTCTAAAGGATTCTGTAAAGGGCCAAGTAGCCTCTGGATCTCATCATTTCTTAAAGGTAACATATCCACTAAACTCACGGAACCATGTACATGTCATGTCTCCCTTAAACTCTAGGCAAGCTAATCTTTAAGGCATGTCATTTCTAGATGTAATTTCTCCCATAAAATTTAAGGCAAACCATGCATGAACCATGTACATGTCATTTCTCCTTAAACTCTAGGCAAGGCAATATTTAAGGCATGTCATTTCTAGATGTGATTTCTGCCATAAACTTTAAGGAAAACTTTAAGGAAAACCATGCACGAACCATGTACATGTCATAAATCTCCCTTAAATTCTAAGCAATGTAATCTTTAAGGAAACTCATTTCTAGATGTGAATTATACCATAAACTTTAAGTCAAACTTTAAGGTAAACCATGCACATGTCATTTATCTCATGCACATGTGTCATTTCTCCCATGCATTTGCAATAAATGCTAATTTAATATATTTTATTGAATCTGTTTTTTTTTCAAGGATTAAAAAAAACCACTAAATATGGTTGAAAAATGGACATTATGCATATATGTTTCTTTCTATCCCAATCCAGGGAAAGCAGTGATTACATATGTGCTTTGCAATATTGCGACTAGCAAGGTCCTCCAAAGGAAAATGAATATACTGGGAAGAACAACAAACAACGAGGCATATTATATTACATTGATAGAAGGCTTGGGAACAACTAGGGAGTATGGATCAGATGGAATTGTAGTTTTCACTAATTCTGAACTTGTGTGCAACCAGATGAAAGGCGTGTATCAAGTTAAGAAGGAGAGGCTAAAACAACTGCATGGAAAAGCAAACAATATTGTTAGCCAATTTCAATTTTTTATTATAAGACATTGTACAAATGTTAATAAGATGTCTACTAATCTATTGTTTGGGGAAATTCCAATTCAAGATTCATCTATCAAAGATGCATTAATAGATGAATTAGTATTATACGGGGCAATGCCAATTAATAATTCATCTCTCAAAGATGAATTAGCTTTGAGACACTCTTCTTAAAAAATTCAAGATTCATCTCTCAAAGATGAATTAGTGTTGAGACGCTCTCCTTCAAAATTTATTGATGGACATTGTAACATATCTTGGATATGTGTGTGTTTTGTACTTATAAATGCATCTTTTTTAATGACCATGTTTTTTTTTCAATTATATACCAAGTGTGCTCCCACCATGTAAAGCGCAACTTGGTGAGCTTCACATTTGCAACAAGTGGTGAACTTCACATTTTTATAGAATTAAAATGTGAGGACTTCGACAATTTTTTGTTTAAATGGAGTTCCACGCTTCTTTTTTAATGACCATGTGTTTTTTTCAATTATATACCAAGTGTGCTCCCACCATGTTTTCAATTATATACCAAGGGTGCTCCCACCATGTAAAGTGCACTTTGGTGAACTTAACATTTTTATAAATTTTTTGCTTAAATTGAGTTTCACACATCAATTAGTGCTTTGAAAGTTGTATTTTGCTTAATTTGTGTACACTAAATTACATTAATTTTTTGAAATCTATTTTGAATTTATTTTAAATAGTAATTTAAAAATAATTGTAAATGTCCACTGCAGATATATCTACATAAATATATCGTGGAGGATGAAAGTCCAATATCAAAAAAATCTCATATCTCTACAAGAGAGGGGGATCAAGGATCGAGGGATGTTCATGGTATTTAAATATAATCTTAAATATATATACATATACATACATGTGTGTACATATGGAATTGATTTTTTATCAATTTTGTGAGTTAAATTAGTTGTTAATAAGTTTCATTTTTTATTTTTTAGGAGGTAGGAGGACAAGGGTGTCTACTCTATCAATGGAGCATGGCGATGGTTCACGCAGTCGTGGTATGGTTCATGAAATTTAATCAATGAATATGTACATGTATTTATATGTATGAATGTATTTTTGAATAGATTATAAATTCATATTTTTTTATAAAGTTTCCCTCTCGTGTCGTGAGGTTGGTGGTGGTACACATTCCCTTGGAGGGCCATCAATAGCTACTAGCGAATTGCGTGAAGGTGATGATATGTATTCCCCCAAAGGCCAATCAACGGATGGTCATGTTGGTTCTCAACCAATCGATGGTCATTCTGGTTCTCAACAGTCTCAGGGTGGGCAAGATGCTAGCCAACCATATTGAGGTGGCCATCAATTTGAATATTATTTTCATTCAATTTGTACAAATTTGTTTAAATATGTTTTTTTAATATAAAAAATTGTATATATTGATGTAGAGGCTGAAAATGTTGCTCCAAATGTTGCTCAAAAAAGACGTAGGACAGAACGCGTCATTCAAGAAGAATGGTGTACACCAACCATGACTTATCCGTCTGACATTTCGAATATAACTTGGGAATCAAACATGCTGCAATGCACCTTACAAAGGTGTCAAAATCTTCATACAAAATTGAAGAGAGATCTCGTGGCTTTGACTCTCCCTGCTGAGAGTCGATAAAGCTTGGAAATAGTCACTCACTCTTTAAGCGAACTAGTAGATGTGTACCTAAAGCTTAGACCAACCAATGATATTTTTGCAGAATTCATGAGAAAAAGAAAGGAAACGGTGATGGGTCCTGATACATGGAAGTTTTTAAACAAAGTGTTTCAATAGAAATGGCCAATTCTATTTTTAATTTCAAATAAGGGCTGAAAAGAAAGATGTTGAAGGTGTAATATTTCAAGCACCCTCATATAGCTCGCTATTTTTATGATAGACACCTTGCGGCCTATGGAAGACTCCCATGGAACGACGAGATTCCGCTTTATTTTTCAAAATTATTTTATGCAGAATTCTTTTTGCAAATGAAACCCAATTACAATGACCTCCCCTCTAAATTTTTTGGTCTTGGGAAAGGTCGATTGTGTGACCATAGGGGCACTAGGTGTGATGTTGAGTTGCCTCGCCCTGAGCCACCATTGGTTAGTCGACATCTTCTTATCGAAACTGTGGTCAGAGATGGATGACACTTCTCAAATTAGTTGAGAAGCAAGGGATGCCATCATTGACAATGTTCAGAGTGGATTGGGTGGAGTTGATGTTTACCTGAATCGACAAAGAGCATGTGAGAATGCACGTGCTAATTTTGTGCTGAAGAGATTGAAAACATGAGTGTTGAAGATCTCAGAACATACAGAAAAATGAATTATTTGTTTTAGTTAAGGTGACTTATTCATATGCAAGTGGGCATGAATGGTAAGTAAGTACGGTTAGAGATTATTTTAACACATGTACACTTAGTAATAAATATAGACACAACACATTTGTCATGAAGTAAATTGAATTCAACAAAATGTATCATTATATGTTAACACCATTTTCAATTTCCATGTTTGATGAACAGAAGATGTTAATATCACTTAAATTAGCTTGTAGTCTCACCAATCTAAGATGGTCTGACAATGACCACAACTCAAGATGGTTCTCACCATCAAGATGTATGTTGGCAAATGTTAGTGTTTTTTAAGTGAAACATGATGAGGTAAAATTATTTTTACTTATTATTATATATCTAAACATGATAGATATTTAACAAAACTGTTCACACATGTACATGTATATATATAATAAAAAATTTAACATATTCTTAATCAAACAACAAGCTGTATGTACTTCTTCTTCCTTTTCGGAGATGCCAACCCACCACTGGCAGGTAGGAGAAAAATTTCACTTTTAAATATGTTTTTAAGTTATATATTCCAACTCAAAAAGTTCCATTAAAAAATGAGATATCTAGATCTTGAGTTCTTTGAAATTTTTTGAATTTTAGGATTTTGAAGATTTTATTTTCGAGCCACTCTTAGGAGATGTGCCAAATCCACCAACACAAATAAACAAATTTTCACTTAAATATATATGTTTTTAAGTTATAAGTTATAAATTGAAGTTCAGAATTTTTATTATAAATTGAGATCTAGATCTTGAGTTATTTTAAATTTTTTGAATTTTAGATTTTTGGAGATTTTCTTTTGGAGCCTCTTAGGAGATGTGCCAAATTCACTAGCACAGGTATTCAATTTTTCACTTAAATATATGTTTTTAAGTTATAAGTTATAAATTTAAGTTCAAAATTTTTATTATAAATTGAGATCTAGATCTTGAGTTATTTTATACTTTTAAATTTTTTTAATTTTAGGTTCCTAGAGAGGATTTCTTTTCTCCACGGACTCTAGCAATGGAGTGTACAATGGAGATAGGAACATCCACACCATTTCAACCATTTGAACAAGTTGTCTAACTTTTTTTTTTAATATCATTGAAAATAAGTTTATATATTCATTTTCATTTGAAAATTATATATATATATATATATGCTTGTACATGTATACTGTGGAAGATGTTAGAGTGAGGGAAGTTTTAGTAGACGAGCAACAAATGGAGAAGGAACCTCATGAGGTATTGCCTGATTTTTTTTTACATTTTTTTTTTTACATGAAGTTCTATATATTCTTATTCAATTTTAAAACATTGAGTTTTAATGTTTGTACACATTGTGTACCAGTTCCCCATGCTTCGCAGGATAGCTCGAGGATCGTGACTTTTTTGGGAGAGACACTAAATCCATATGTATTTAATGGATGATGCACATGCACGTGCAACATTATATTTTCAATAGATTTAGTCTTAAATTTACTTTTTTATATATAGTCTTATCTAGATGCAGTCATATATAACTTGACACTTGTAACACTAAACATTGAACTATATATATATATATATATATATATATATATATATATATATATATATATATATTTTTTTATTGTCTGCGTGAGAGCATGCAAGTAGATATGTTTTAGTGTGAACCATTTGTAAGTGATTGCAGATATAATGTTTTGCTTTTTATTGATAGTTGAACTGATTTGCATGTGATCGTGATGGATACAATGTTTTGTTTTTATTGGATAGGTTTAACTACATTTGGCATGTGTAAGCAGCTGCCAGATAATTTGTTTGTTTAAAATTGCTTTATATGGGAACTAATAATGGCAGTGATTTTATTTAATGTTTTGTTTTTATTGGATAGTTGAACTACATTTGGCATGTTTATTAATGTTGTGATATAATGTTTTGTTTTTAAAACTCAAGTTTTGGATGGTTGAACTACATTTGGCATGTGAAGTAATGTTTTGATATAATTTGTTTTGTTTTTAAAACTCAAGTTTTGGATGGTTGAACTGCATTTGGTATGTGATTGCACGATATAATGTTTTGTTTTTATTGGATAGTTGAACTACATTTGGAATGTGAAGTAATGTTGTGATATAATGTTTTGTTTTTAAAACTCAAGCTTTGGATGGTTGAACTACATTTGGCATGTGATTATGATATAATGTTTTTTTTTTTTTTTTTTAAATTCAAGTTATCATTTTCCAAACAAAAAAAAGTTCACATGAATATGTACATAGAAATGATTTAAGTACATGTTTGAATATATATGTTAAAACGATTGAAGTAAAATGCATATCGACATATATATATATATATATATATATATATATATATATATCATAAGGTTCTAGGTCTTGTTAGATGTGTCAAACAATCATAAAATTTTAAAATTGCATTCTATAATCTATATATATCTAGTACGTGCAACATTTTTCATCAATGTACATAGAAAAGCTACTTTCAGTTAATTTCATTGTAGAACATATATATCCAGTACTTGCAACATTTTTCATCAATGCAAATAAAATCTACTTTCAGTTAATTGCATTCTAGAACATATATATCCAGTACGTGAAACATTTTTCATCAATGCACATAGAAAAGCTACTTTCAGTTAATTGCATTCTAGAACATATATATCTAGTACGTGCAACATTTTTCATCAATGCACATAGAAAAGCTACTTTCATTTAATTGCATTCTAGAACATATATATCCAGAACGTGCAACATTTTTCATCAATGCACATAGAAAAGATACTTTCAGTTAATTTCATTCTAGAACATATATATACAGTACGTGCAACATTTTTCATCAATGCACATAGAAAAGCTACTTCCAGTTAATTTCATTCTAGAACATATATATCCAGTACATGCAACATTTTTCATCAATGCACATATAAAAGCTACTTTCAGTTAATTTCATTCTAGAACATATATATCCAGTGCTTGCAAAAAATTTCATCAATGCACATAGAAAAGCTACTTTCAGTTGATACTAGTGTGCATGTACCAAAACAATATACATGTGCAAACACTTGCACAGATAACATAACAAGGCAATTCAATTTTTAGTTGAGTTCTGGACGTTCTAAAACATGAATCCAAAGAGAAGAAATTTTTGGGCAGTTCAATCAAAAAAATTCCAATGGAATGCCATCTTCAATGATCCGTTCATGATCGGATTTTGACATTTTCCATTTCTTAATTTTCATTTTTTTCTTTGATTGAACCTCTATCAACTTTATGTGTGTTGCACACACCAAGTGACTATATTGAAAACTTATGACATCAGGTTCATAGTCTTGAAAGTAAACAAAATCCCCACTTTGATTAGTTTTTCTAAAAAAATAACCTTTCAGTATAATAGACCCTCTATCATATGGAAACCCATGATCATTATATTTTTCTAATAATTTCATCTTTAATTCAGTGCTACACATCAAATAATACTTCACATTTTCATCATTGATAGTAGGTGCAATTACAACAAAAACATCTCCTGCACAATAAAATAGACTTATGTATTTAAATTTAGATCATAATTAACATGAAGAAATAACTTTAAAATAATTTTAGTATCTATTTCTAGATCTCTCTCATTTGAAAGCAATTCAAATTTTACCTTCTCTAGAAAGATCATAAACTCGATCACCATCAGATGATATTGTAGTCTCCTCTGATTGCATTTCTTCAAACATTGCAACAGACATTTTCCCCTTTGTATTAGCTCTGTATCTTTCCAATATTTTACATACATTTTGTTTTCACAAACATCATTGGATTCTGTGTTGTATATGCAAACATGACAAAAACAAGAATATTTTCTTTTATCCAATGCAAACACATTTGTGGACAACTTTGTTTTAATTGAATGCAATTTTTGAGTCCCTTTTATTGTTTCAACGTCATTTCCAATCGATCTATCTACATCTTCGACCCCAATATGCCAAAAAAAACTATATGGAAAATTCAAAGAAGAATGTAAATATGATATCAAAATACCATCAAAGATCATCATTGTGATAAATGTACACTGTTTAAAATTGGATATCCAATAAAAATTAAATTGAATGTACCTTCGCACTTCCCTTGATCGGTTAGTCTCATGGCTTAGTGCAGCGATGCACCATTAAACAACTTCTTTAGCGTCCACAAGTTGGTTTGCAGAGGGGTCCATTTGATATCTTCTAAGTGCTCGTTTTATGCATGCCCTTGCACTGTCATGTTCTCCTTTTCCATGACTAGTCTCAAAGAAATTCCAACAATGTTTAATGCAGGTTTTCATATGAAGACAACACAACCAAAAGAATGATCGTGAAGATTTGAATTGACCTACGCATCCATCTGACCATATCCAATGTTCACTGAATTTTATTCCACAACTTTTCAAGGAGGCATAAATCTTTCCAAAACAGTGTTGTACAAAATATGTATCATGTGTACGATCGTCACTGATATAAAAGTGAGATTCTTTAATAACATGCTAATTTTAACTAGTGCTTTCTATATGATCAACATTTTGTTCAGCATATCTATATAGAATATGGACGAGTATGGAGACTTGGTCAGAATGATAGTATTCACTCTAAATTTCTTTTTGTGGAAAAAATGTGCAGTCTTCTGCAAAATAAATTACTGACAAAATGGTCCCTGGTGGAAAAACTTCACGGGATTTTTTGAATTGCAAGTCCTTCCATCGAGCTCTATGGGAACGCTTGGTGTATTTATAAATTTCTGCCTCAAACTTTCTCAAAAAATCTATCACAAAAATTTCTTCTTTTTGTAAATCAATTATTTTAGCACTTTTAGTACTACTTGAACCTTGAATCGATGTATGGATATATTCATATCTCTTCCATTTCACTTTCATGTTGGACAATGATTGATCATTTATATAAGTACGATATTTATTTTGAAATTTAGTCAAATTTCCACAATCATCGCATTTTTTCCACCAACACATTTCTTTTCATAAAATAATTCATGTCTTTCTATTCCACATAGAATTTGAGATATGAAATCACAGATAGTGGAAGGAGGAGGTGAATCTATCCATAATTTTCTATTAAAATTAAGGAATGTTTCATAATATAACTGAAATTCCACATGATAATGACAACAACAAGTGTCGTGTACGATAATAGGTTTTACATACCATGGTTTCTGTTGCACAAAAGCATTGATTGAGACATCAATTTCATGATTCTCTTCTTTGAACTTGTTGAACAACTCTATCTAAGTGGTGTCCAAGAAATGTTTTGGATGTGTTTCGTACTAATTTCATGTTATTCTTCTTCGCATCACATCCCTTGCATTTGGTGAAACACGTGAATTGTTCATCCAATATTCATATATTATTATTTTTACATTTTCTCAGAGTCTATCTTTGTATGGTTTCCTACAAATAGCTCTCCAACAAGCGAGTTCATCATTTACATTTATTTGCAACCGAAATTTCTGATGTTTGTGCAAAGTTTTTCATGAGGTTCCTAATGCTCGTGCCATAGATTTTACCAAGTGATTCTCTTTAGTACTTGATGAAACCATTTCCATATGTATTGCTCTACGTGCAATTGAAACATTTTTCTATCTAGATCTTCTAATTGAATTTATAGCACTATTTATATTTTGTATCACATTTTCCTTCATTTTTTTTCTTTTGTTGATTTTCGAATACCCAATAAATTTGTAGCTTCTTTTAATTTTCTTAATGATAGGAGACCTTTCAACAATTGGGCTTGAATTGCCATATTTTCCTTTATGAAGTACGTATCAAAAATGTGATTAACACGATATCGTATAACATGGTCAGCTCTTTTATCTCCATATGTGTGAGTGTCAACATTTTCTAACATCTCATCATCGACATTGATTTCATTTGTACATATTCGAATTAATAGTACATAATAAGTTTACATATTCAATAAATAACTAAATTAATAAATATGTATAATTTCAATAATATGTGCATGTGTTCAACATATATATATATATATATATATATATATATATATATATATATATATATATATATATATATACCTAGTGATTCAATTTCTTCACTTGAATTACTTTCAACATTTTCACCATCTTCAATCATTGGTTCAATATCTCTTTCATTTTCTCTTTCAAAATTTTGTATCTCATCATCAATGTTTTGAGGAATATCTCTCTCTGTTTACATTGCAAAATATTTTTCAAATTAGTTCATCAAATAAAAATTAAGCTTCACATTTTACACTAGGAAAATTTTAAATATCAAATTTATAATATTTACATTTACATACCTGCTTCAACTTCTAGTTGAGGTTGGTTTTCCCTTTCAATATTTTAGAGTGCTTCTCTCTTTTTTTTGCGAGATTCTCTCCCTTGTTCTCGACGTTCCTCAAGGTCCCTTGTTCGATCATATTTTCTCGTGCAATTCCTTCGATTTCCCATGATAATTGAGTATGAAGTTCCAAAAAATTCCTTCAAAAATTTAGACAAAAACTCAATTAAAAAACACATCAAAAAATATTTAATTAAAAAAAAAAAAAAAACTCATTTTAAAAATTTTGCAAAAAATACATACTTAATCCAAAACAATTACTTTAAAAAATCCAAGAAAAAATTGTCTTATAAAAATGAAATGAAGCTCAAAATATTTCCTTCCAAGTCCTGCAAAAAATTCATTTAAAAAGTGAGACAAACACTCATTTTAAAAAATCATTATAAAAGATTTACTTCAACCGAAAACACGTACTCTAAAAAAATGTCACTTCAAAAAATACCTCCAAAAAATGTCCATTGAAAATTAAGCCCAACTTCTTAAAAAATGTCACTTCAAAAAATACCTCCAAAAAGCCTCTAAAAAAATATCACTTTAAAAAATACCTCCAAAAAATTTCCTTTGAATATTAAACCTAAATAGAGTCCTTTCGAAATTAAGTCCAAAAAATGTCTTTTGTAAATTAAGCCCAAAAACCTCTAAAAAAAAAATACATCCAAAAAAATGTCCTTTGAAAAGTAAGTCCAAAACCTCTAAAAACAATGAAAATTAAGCCTAAAAGTTCTAAAAACAAAATACCTTCAAAAAAAATGAAGCCCAAAAAACATCCAAAAAATGTATCACATACCTACAACAAATGTCCTTTGCATGTTATGCCAAAAAGTGTCCTTAAACCCAAAAAAATCCTTTGCAAAATCAGACCAAATGAAGAAATCGAAATTATGCGAAAATAATGAATCCATTTACGTCATTTTATATTGCCGCGAATTGTTTTTTTGGAGGGGCTTCGTTGAATTTTCCAGCCGACGTAAAGTCAATTAAAAGTTCAGCCGAACTTTTGTGTCGTTATACTTGATGGGCCGTCGAGGCAAAGAACAATTCGGCCGAACTAACATGTCTGCAATTACGTAGAGCCGAACTCTGAACACATTTCTTCAACTTTGGACTGATTACACTCCATGATAATTTGTGAATTAACTGTCGGAACCAAGACAAGCATTTTCATAATTCAATCTACTTTCAGGAAATATAACTTTTATGGAATTTCATAAATATTTACTAATTTTAATTAATTTTGTAATAAAACGGGTGCAAACAATTCCTGAATATCATTATGACTCAGTGAAATCAATATTATGTATCTTCCAACATACATTGTCAAAAAATTTGAAAAAATTATGGTGCATTACATTGGTCTGTCATCTGTAATGGGTAGTCTTTATATTTTTAGTTTATAACTTATATGTTGAGAAATTTCGTGTGTCCCGAAACATATTCAAAATATGCAGTTTTTTCATATTGGATCAGTTCAAAAAATTCTAGTAATTATGATATGCATCAGTTGGTTTCGTAAATATAACAAAACCGAAGTAGACTCTGTCTAGATTGTTGTAACACATTTTGTTTCTCAAAAACACAAAGTTTTCAAAAAATACACCAGCGCGTATTAACATGACTTTTTATGAATCCTTTGATTGTTAAAAAACACACACTCAAAGAAACGTTAAGTTGACAGATGAAATGTGTATAAAAAAATTCCAAAAAATAAGTAATAGAAAGATAATAAAATTTATAACATCTTTTATATTCTTCACAAAATGAAATTCTAAACAGAAAAATTGTTTTGGCTTGCAGAAAGTTGAAGAACAGAAGAAAAAAATAATTTTTTTTTTCTCAAAAAAGGGCAAAAAGTGTAACCCAACTTCACATTTTCACCAAGACTTCTTTGGTCAATATACAACAATAGTAGGATTCTTCTAATTTGTCATCCTTTGGGTCGAGTTCAACTTGATGCAGAGTAATAATATATTGTCCTTATTTACAACAATTATAGATAATTTCCTAAATGAGATAATCACCAAAATATGGTATACAAATGAGAATAAGAATACAACATACATTTTGAATGTCATCATATCAGATATAGGCAAAAAAAATATTAAATGCCCTTCATCAAACGAATGCCTAAAATAACGCCTAAAATGAGGCAAAAGTAACTTGTATCTGTTGTTTTCTCTTAGTAGAAATTGCCCATTCTAGAAAATCAATATTTCTTCAAAATGGTTTTAAATCTTTCATTGGTAAAATAAGTGGTAAATTATATCTTAGTCAACTTTCATCATCTCAATATTTCAATTATTATTTTAATTGTGTATTACCAACTTAACAGAAACATACTAAATAACCTAAATCTAAATCTAAATCAATTATTAATTCAAATCAAAGTACAATTTTTCCAATTTAACAACCCTATCGGATTTTCTTTGCACCTTTTGGGGCAATTGATAGTTTAATATCTATTAAGATATAAATTTGTATCAAGGGTATTATATAAATTAATATCTATTAAGTTATAAATTTGTATTGGGGTGGCAGGAGGGGAGGGGTATTGTATAACCTTAACGGAATATTGGTAATAAGATATGCATGGGGTTTGGGATGCATGACCAATAATCAAGCTAAAATTCATGACCTATTACAAGATCTGCTCCTGGCTAAAGCTATACAAGTTACCAGCATTATCATAATTGGAGATTCACTTCTTACTATTCAACATCTTAACACATGAACTTGGTCGAGAGACAATCACTTGGAAAATCTCCTCAAGAGAATAGCATGGCTTCTGGATGAATTTTCTCACAACTTTTTTTTACACATCCCAAAAAACCAAAATATAGAAGTTGATTGGAGTGTTAATTGGGCATGTCAAATCTAGGTCGGGCAACTTGAAACCAATGGAGAAATATGATGGTGGAGTCTGCCATAACACCAAATTCCTTAACAATCTAATGAAGAATTCCATGGCCTATGTTCAAACAATAGTCCCTCCCCAAAGGGTTAGAATCAACTACACTAAAATGATTATGGATAATATTAAACAAAAGTAGGAAGGTAATTTGCATGACATCATGGTATCCCGTAACTATTTGCAACATGCAAGTGATACAAGTCCATATACATTGTAGAAGAGTTTAATTTGGCGTTCTTAGTATGACTACAGAACATGACACTCGCTTAGAATGATAATTTCATATCGTAGATAGGAGACTATGAAAGTGATGTGGCCATAACTCCTCTCGCATGTGGGTTAGAGAGGTGGAGGCATAAATCCATGGATTAGAATTCACATAGGCATAGGGGTCTTTCCATTTTAATTTTCACTCCAGTAAGGAGATGTCGTTGGCTGTGACAAATCATGTGGTCTCCATGGCAATTCCAGGTAGGTGATGCACAATTTATCATTGAGAGTATCACCGTTAATTTTTCCCTATGTCCTAAGTCAAATTCTGTCATTGCACTTGGAAATTACATAATTGGGTTGGCATTGGAGTAACCCCTAAATCCTGCTTCTCTAGCTCATTGGGGCAGGCTTTTCCCAATTATGTTTGGGCTTGGCATTTTGAGTGTCTACCAGAGGAAATATACACAACAAGCGAGTATGTTAAAGTGGTGGACGAGCATATTTGGGTGGCTCTCGTTGTGAATGTATTAGTTCTAGTGGCTCACATGTCTATAAGCCAAAATGGGATTATTTTCAATGTGGCGGGGCTTTATGTCCCTGGGTCAGACATCCAACAGATACTCAGGGGATATCAAAATGATTTATCCAGGGACTTGGGGATTCCAACTCTCATTAAAATTCACCCTTACAAGAAGAAAGGAATCGAAAAAGCAGTTCAACATGAAGCCAAGAGGAGGATAGGAAGAAAAATATTGAGAGGTTAAATAGAAACACCATGAAACACTAGTAGTGTGGGGAAAACTAATTGTGGTTGTCAAGATAAATTCAATCAATTGAGGAAGAAAATAGATGTGCTCCAGGTGAACCTGATCATATGCAACCTAAAACTCAAAGATAAAAATAATGACTAGTGTGCAAGTGTTGGAGGAGCTCCATAATTTGAAGACAAAATTATCCAGGCACGAAGATGATATGGAGGCTCATCGTAGCCCAATAATGAATCTCCAAGATCATGTACTAAACCTTTTGAATACTAGGCTCAATGAAAATGATATTGAAACTTGTAGACAAAGTGATTATTGTCTAAACCTTAACCAGCCAACATTGGGGGAAATAGATAATTTTAATTGATATATGTTGTTCTGCAATTTTTTTTTTTGCTAGGTTGTTTCTATATACTCTATGCCACCTCGAATGTACTAAATTTTGTTAGACTATATAGCCTTGTAAGAATTCTATTAGAAAATTTCAGCCCTAGGGACTTACAAGAAGGGGATCAAAATGTAAAATTTCCCATGTATATATTGTGATCGAACAAAGATTTAATACAAATTTTACTCACTCCTTTTTTTTTGCCAAGGAAAAATCGTAATTTTCATTTATAAAGAGAAAATTACATTTTGCAAATGCATTGTTGTCCATTCAAAAACCTGACCATCCAAGGGATGGTCATACATCAAAATATAAAAAACTATCATGGTCTGAAAGACATTGGCCTTACGGCCTACATAGATAGATAGTCCATAAAATTCATGTCATCCATTACAAATATCATAAGTATAAACTGATACTACCCAAGAAGGGCCAAAAACTGAAAAAAAAATAAAATTAAAAATTAAAATTAAAATAAAATAAAATAAATAAGTATATATATATATATATATATATCACACAAAGACTATCATGAAGTATATAATAACCACAGTCAATAGAAATTGTTAAGCTTGAATCTGTGCTAGGCCATCTATGATTGGCCTATGGAAGAACTCATAGAAATCAACTTCATTGTGTTCAGAAACCTTCCACGTACCTTGAGCCTAATGTGCCCCCACTTTGGAAACACTATCGACCATAGTGTTTCTTTCCTTGAAAATATGAGAACATGAAACATAGACAAAAATGCCTTTCAACTGTAAAACTTCCTCCAATAAAGGTATAATAGAATGCAAATGACATCAAGTAGATTCATTAAAACAGTTCACAACAATAAGGGAGTCACCAAATATTTGAAGTTGCATGCAACCTTGTTCAGTTGCAAAGAGGAAATAATTTTTAAACTGTAAAGTTTTACAAAGTTATTTGAACCTCGACCCAAGCCACTTTAAAGTTTGAAGAAATGGGAATCCTGCAAATACAAAATGACACCTCCCCCACAATCACCATTTGGTTGGGTCACATCGTCTAAATATGCCCAAGTACATGTTCTATCCACCACTTTCAGAGATACATTTCTCTATCTTCAAGATTCAGGAGGCTCCATAATCATATCATAAATAGTTAAGGAGTTTGTAACCACCCTTTCTTGAGGAACAAAATGGTTCTAAAAAATAGCTTTATTTCTTTCTAACCAAATCCCCAAATGATAATAGGTGGAAGATTTATCAATTTTTTGGGGGAAACAACTTCCCCCCAAGAATGCCAAGCGTCCAAAGAATATAAACCCATCAGATTTAATGATAAGGAAGTGCGAGAAATGTTCCACACAAAATATGAGTAAGAACAATCTAAATATATATTATCAACAATCTCTTCATCTTCATTCCATAGATGACACCAGCTCAGCCCATGGAAACTTTTATTTTTCAAATTCCCCCTTGTCAGAAGTTTATTTGCAAGGATACACCATTGGAATAAATGTGAATTTGTCAGAAAACTAAGGTTCCATAATTGCTACCACCACCATGCTACATCACCTATCTCCTTATATGCCATAGTGCTTAAGTATCCATTCTTTTGAGTATATTCCCCATTTGGGGAGTGAACCCATTGCAAAATATAATCCCTGTTGTTGATCCTGACGAAAGAAACATCAAGAGAAATGATGTAATTCTTCCATAATTTTGTCCATTATGCGGGAAGATTTAGTTGATTTTCCCCCAACCATGTAACAACCCCAAAATTTAACATGAAACTAATTATATCAAATATCCAATTAATAATCAACACACAAACTATTAACAACCTGGCATAGAAATTTCATAAACGCGAGTAAAGACGACTTAACTGTAATGACGATATTCCTTACTTGAGACTCTAAAATGGAACAATATTTGAATCCCGCTAACCACAAAAAAAATTGGGGACGACTCTCCACCCAACCGTAGGCTCAGTTGCATGTAATATTTCTACAGTTGGCCACCCCCGAGCCCTCAATCAACGTATTACTGTTGGGGAATCCTTTGTCTCACAATACCTTTCTCCCAAGAGAATGGATGAAGGAATGATGAATGAATGAATGAATCTTCCTTAATGTCTATTAAATAAACCAAACAATGGAAAGGGAACCGCATGCACACATTCCATGTGTCAACATGCAACTTTTATTTCTTTATTTTAAGTTTTACTTAATTTAATATTACTCTTAATTTAACTCTCTATTATTTTATTTTATTTTACTTTTTGTTAACTTTACTTATTTTTACAATTTTTATGATTCTCTTAGTTTAACTCTTTCTTATTTTATTCCTTGTTGCTTTTGTTAACTTCACTTATTTTATAGTTTACTTTTATATATTTTTATTTAGAACTCTAGTTTACTATTTATTATTTTATTTATTTATTATTGTTCTCTTTATTATGTATTATTTATTTACTATTTATTTTAATATTATGTTATATTTAAATATAAACTTCAATAATAACCATTAGCTTCAATCGGTCTCCGGTAGGGGTGCAGAGGTGTAGTCTCTAGTAGGGTTGCAGCTTGGGTGAAGAGGCATTCGGATCTGGAAGCTTGGAGAGCCCGGGGGGTTGTGCTGCTCAGACGTGGGCAGACTATGGCTTGAAAGATGAGGCAGGGTGGGGGCCTGGGGGCACCATCCTACCGTAGCATGGTCATGGATAGAGGGAGGGCCTCAATGATGGGGTCGTCATTACGGGTTCAGAGACGGCAGGTTAGAGACGGGAGGACATCATTGTCTGCCGAGAAAATGGACAGAAGGGGCCCCGCGCGGGGACCAAGTCAAAAGAGGATGTGGCCCAAGGAAAAAAGGTCAAGGAAGGTGATTAGCAGATGGAAGGATGAGGTCGTACCCAAGGAAGGGAAATCCCTGACCAATCCTCACCGCAGACAAAGGGAGAGAGCACCAAAACGGCTACCTCGGGGAACGGGCCGTGTAAAACTAAGACAAAAGAAAACCCTAGGGTTATTTTTGACGACCCAGAAATGTAGTTATACAGGGACAAAATGTTGACATATGCACTAATCTGTAAGTTCATGGGTTTTTGGCCGACGAAAAAAGCCTTGGTAATTTGGATGAAGCAACAGTGGAAACCTAAAGGGGATATCCAACTGCATCTAGGAGCGAAAGGCTTCTTCACAGTGGTTTTTGTGAATCTGGAAGATAGGGATCGGGTATTTGATGGGGGTCCATACTTCTATGCGTCAGCAGAACTATACATGCGACCATGGATTTCCAACGTTGCCCAGGAAAAGGAGACCTCTACTCATGTCCCTGTCTGGATTCGTCTCTTCTCCTTACCTCTGGATTACTGGAGACCTCAAGCCCTAGAGAAGATTGGCAATAAGTTGGGAAAATTTATGAAGATCTCAAAGACAACGTTGCAGAAAATTTATACCTCGTATGCAAATATCTGCATTAAAATGGATGTTTCAGGAGCCCTACCTTATGGAGTGTGGCTGGAGTATCGAGATGAGGAAATTTTGCAACCTATAGATTATGAGCCGATTCCTTTCCGGTGCCGAAAATTCCATGTCCATGGACATCTTATTCGAGAATGTCCTTTGAATAAGCTTGAAGAACCAGTTAAGGAGAGTAACGGGAAGGATGAAGAAGGTTTTATGCACCCTAACCCTAGGAGTAGAGCCAATCGTTAGAATCAACAATGACCGCCTAAGGAGATCATAGGCACTCATAATTATTTTAATGCGCTGATGGATAATCATCACCAGGAGCACACTAAGGAAACTCAAAAACCACAGCAAAGTCAGCAAGAGCAATCTCAGCCGAAGGACAAGACCGAAGCAAAGGAAGACCAGGTAATGGAACCTTTAGGGACCGGTAATGAGAAAGAAGGAGATAGATAGGTGACTATGAGTGAGGCATGCACAGAAGATCTGAAATTACGGGAGATCCTGGAAAGAGAAGGGATGGATTTGGTGAGCATCATCGAGTAGTGGAAGGAAGTAGGCCTGGAAAAAATACCTGAAGAAAAAATTGATCGGATCAACTTCCTGTATCTGGCCCAAGAGAAAGATAGGAACAAAGGATTTAAAAGGTCCCATGGAGAAGCTAAGGACTTGGGGATCAAAGTTCTGGGTTCTCAATCCACCAAGAAAGAAAAAAATATGACAAAGAAGAGAGGACGAAAGACAAATAACGAAGCTCTCCATGAGTTGGGCCAAATCTTACTTAACTCAGGTAAGATGAAAACCCTATATGCCTTCTCTCCGTCTCTTTAAATTGAGTTTTAAATTAAGGAAGATTATATCCTGGAATGCTAGAGGTCTTAATAGCCTCAATAAACAAAGGACCCTCAAAAATAAGATTAGAATGGAACACCCATATATTATCTTCATATAGGATATGAAATGTAGTCAGGAAAAATTAAAGGAGGTTAAAAGGAAAATAGGAGGGAAATGGGAGACTGAAGATGTATCAACTGATAGTAACTCGGGAGGCCTTGCCACCTTTTGGAACCTTAGCTCGGTGCACTTAGTCAGATGCTAGCAGATTGACGATTACGCTGCAAGTTAAAATGATAGGGGAACATGGCACTTTCTTTTTCACTAATGTATATGGGTTGCAGCCTTTGGAAGGGAAACTTAGTCTCTTACAGAACCTTAGAAGCATTCAGACTAGGTACTTAGACAACAGATGGATCCTAGGGGCGGACTTCAATATGATCACCTCGCTGGATGAAAAAAAATGAGGTCTTAGAAGACTCAATAGAGATGCCGAAGCCTTCAGACTCTTTATTGAGGAATCTATACTTTTTGATTTGGAAACAGGTAATGGGGTTTATACATGGAATAATAGGAGGGGAGGAGAAAGGAAAATTGTTGCGTGTCTGGACAGATTATTTATATTGAAGGGGCTCTTGGTGGATGGTCTGGACATTGAAGATAATATCATGCATAGTAATGGGTCGGACCACTGGCCTATTATCCCATAGGCTAGCCTCCTTGGAACTCCAAAAAATAGACCCTTCAAGTTTGAGAAATTCTGGATGGAGCACCTTGATTTCATAGGAAACATAAAACAGTGGTGGAATTAGCTCCTCCGTAGATGGGGATCAAAGATGTTCCGCCTCAAAATCCATTTAAGACACATCAAAGTGAGGATTAAAAGGTGGAATAAGAAAAGCTTTGGAGACATTTTCAAAGAAAATAAATCTCTAGAGGATCAAATGGTTGAGCTTCATAGAAATGTTCTTGCTGAAGGGTTTACTGAGGAGCAAAAAAATAGGGAGGAAGTCTTACACAAGCAATGGACGAAGAGATGTAAGCAAGAGGAAACTCTATGGTGTTAGAAGTCCAAGATTCAGTGGCTCAAATAACGAGAAAAGAATACAAAATTATTTTATAGATTGGCTATTGATCATAGATGCATTAACAAGATTATAAAGTTGAAAGACACAAATGGTATTGTCAAGGAATCCCATGCGGATATTGAGTACCTCTTGATTAATCACTTTGCCTCTATCGCAACGACAGGGAATATAATGACTCAGATAAGAGGAGTAGTATCCCATATTCCTAAGCTTATTACTGAGGAACACAACAAGACGTTGGATAGGCCAATCTCGCTTGAGGAAGTGGAAGAATCGGTAATGGAAATCCCAAAGATAAGGCCCCAGGTCCGGACGACTTTACAGCTGACTTCTTCAAGGTTTGTTGGGATACAGTGAAGAATGATGTCTGGGAAGTGGTGTTACACTAAAATTTGTCACCATGACATTTTAGTCTCCCTTAGAAGTCTACAATATCAAAGTTCCTAACGTCAAGCCTTGAAATTAAGAGAAAATCTCATAAAAGTCTTAAAAACTCTGGTACCGCACTTTCTATTAGTTTTTCCTGCGGTGCCGCACCTTTTGGCTATAAATCCTACGGAGCCAAACGCACTGTTTATTCATTAAGGGTGTAGACCCCTGTAAAAGATTAAAAAGGCGCAAGTAAAATCTAGAAGCTCAGTTTGATTCATTTTTGGAAGCTTCTACAAACATTCTTCTGGTGGAAAGTCCGCTCTTTTCAAGTTCATGTATCCCATCCATTAAGGAGCTAATCCCTTTGAAGGAGGATTTTATCCCTTCTTGTATGGAGCTGTAACTTCTTCTCTTTCACTATAAAAAGAGGCATAGGGCAGCCTCAAGGGGTTACAATTGATGAGTTGAAGTTTTAGTATTGTTGGAGGCGAAGTGTTGTTGAAACTTAGACCCTTTTAGCTGAGATTTCATGTGGGAAAGATCACATACCTATATGTATCTTGGTTGGAAGAGTGCAAGGCTGGTCAGAGTAAAGGAAACGCCTGTTCCGGACCCCAGGAAGGCCTGTATGACATCAAGGCGAACACGGTTGTAAGGCTCTTCTTTTTTTAAGTTAATACAAATAAGTTCATTTTTCTCAATAAGTTGTCAATTGATTGGTTTATTTTATGGATTCCTTGATCACCATAATAGATATGATTTATGAATATATGCTATGCAGGTGCTATTTAATGTTTTCTTGTTTGTCATTGCAGATCTTCGAAGGCAACTCTTTCGAGTGACTAAAGGATTACTATTACAAACAAGCATTGGATCAAAGGTAAGATCGTTAAGCCTTTATAGAATTTAATTATGGATCGCAATATATCTAGAGAAAGATAGTTTTATTTGTCCGTTTGTCGCTAGTTGTTCGTAGGACACTTGGGAGGTCTGTCTTGTCCGCAAGAACGATTTATCCGTCCAAAAAAATGGCGACTCCGCTGGGGGAGGATTTTGAGCTTCGATTTCTTTTATTTCTGACTTGTGAATTTATTTTTCTAATTTTGATTGATTGATACTGGCTTGGTTAGTTTATCCCTGTAGAATCCCTGAGAAATGTTTGAGAATTTTTTGTTTTTTCTCTAGTTTTCTTGTGTCCACTCTTTTCTTTTATAGACAGTGCGGGAAGTTCCACAGTTTTCCTATACCCACAGTGCGGGACCACACTGGTTTGCATTGAATCTTGCAGACCTTGTGAAACTTTTTGAAAAATCTTAAAATCCTCTTTTCTGGTTTAGTTTGTTAGATTCTCAGTGAATACTTAGACTTGTGTCATCTGTCAGAAAGCCTTGGTTAAGAGTTTATTTCAATATTTTTAGTTTTGAATGAATTTCTTAAAGATCTGCATGTTATAATGATTTTTGCTTTGTCTTATATCCTGCTCAAAGATTAGAAACCCTGGTATACCTTTAGATCACTGGTATTTCCTTGCTTTCTTGCTGAGTCTGACATCATAGCAGAAATTGTTTTATGAGATTTAGATCCCATTTTTCTCATTTGCAAATCTCTAAAAACTTTTGTTAATAAGTTTGGAATTTCACTTAAAAAACGAAAATTGGATGTTTTTTCGAGTTCTTTCTGATTCAAGCAAAGAATTTCTTAGTTAGATTACAAGCTAAGTAAGACATCCTCAAAATATTTGAAGTTTTAATTCAAATTTAGTCTTATAATTTTTAGATCTCAATATTAATGTTTTTAGCTTTGAGTGTTTTTCTAGAAATTGTAGTATCTTTTGAAGAAAAACTTGGTTTGTAGTTTCGATCTTGAATAAAATGGATTTCTTATTGAGCATAGATCATTTTGAGTTCTCTTTGAAATTAGATTTATTTTCATTTATTCTTGTTTGAAGGAAAGATTTTTTTTTAAAAGATTGCATTTCTTAACTCTTCCTTTAGCTAGAATTCATTGAAAGAAAACGGATTGTTTCTCATAATAGATGAATTTTTAGTATGTTTTGAGTCGGGTCACTACATATCATCAGTTTCACTTTCGCACCTATTGTCCTAAGAAACAGATTTTTAAAATCAACGCTTAAATTAAAATTAATCTAGTAACTTTTATATTTCTAGGGCTCTTTTCACCAATATAGCTTAGGCTAGTGTCTTGGAGTAGGGAGTAATTAACTCTCCAAGACAATTAAAACAAACAAGTAGTTGATCTTGCAGTAGGAAAAAAATCCAATAGTCACTTGTATGCTCTGGGAAGCTCCTCTTAAAGGAGTCAAGCACGAGGTCATATCTGAACTAGTGGGATAACCTCGGATAGACCATTGTCTAGGAGCCTGGGGTCACTTGTCGATATACCTTGGATTATTTCAAGGATCCTTCAAGGGGATTGAGCTTTGTTACTCTACCCTTGTGCGTATTTCGGACCGTAGACTGTTCCCCCAGGTATATTAGTTCCTATTGGTAACCATAGTGACCATAATCTTACGGTTTTTTCCTAAGGTGACGGTGGAGGAAAGATCCCACTGTATCTGGAGCAGACATCGACTAGACTCACTTGGACTCTCCGGAGGGTTATCTTCACTCGAGATGGTTTAAGTGGAGAAACTTGCACCGGTCCATTTCATTATGTAGGTTGTCGGGGTAACTGTTCCAACCACCCTTTCTGCATTAAATACTATGATGTTGGATTTCATCACCAACTAGTGCTTCTAGTGTGGGAAGTTATTGTTTGTGTGTTGTTTGATCTCCTAGATTTTTAGGCATGTGATTCATTTGTTTTTTTCCTTAGTGACTTTATGAGTTTTCATTGAAATTTTATTTGATTACGTGTGATTAATAATTTTTAATTGTGGTTGAATTACCAAGACAATCGCGTAGACTTCAGGGGAAGCCCCCTGAGTATACACCAAGCCAACTTAAAGGGCTGCAAGCTCTAGTATCGCCTAGTGACAGTAGAATTAGATCAACAGAAGCAGAAGAGTCATCTATATTTTTTCATCCTGATTATCAATTACAAACAACAGAGCATATTCAAGAGCCAATTTCAGTTTCTAAACTTACTGGTAGTATTTCTCCTTCCAGTGAGTTAGCTGAAGAACCTGAAATTTCTGAACCTAACACAGAACCTGTTGTTTTGGAACCATCTTCAAGATTTGTTACTCCGAATTCTAGTGATCCTGGTTCACCTAGGGTAAGACATATCATTACTGAAAATCTTCCTTCTGACCTCATTTCCATTGAAGTACTTGTCGGTCTAGACGAAGAAGTAACTCTTCCTAAAACCCAACAGACTTTGAATCTTAGGGAGCGTGAATCTATACTCTATAGTCCTTTTATAATTGACGCTTGGTATTTATCATTGACAGATTTTTTAGAAAACCCGGGTCTTAGTTTTTCACCACCCCGAATTCTTTTTCATCCTACACCAAGAGGTTATTATCCTTCATCAATTATGTCAAGTGAGTCATCTATGTTTTCCCAATCACCGGAAACATTTTTATACGGTGGTCCTTCCGTTCCTTCGAGGTACCATTCACTCTCTGGTACTTTCTCAGGAGCAACTCCTCGACCAACTGAACAAGTGTTATCAACTGGTATAAATGAAACTAAAACTGAAACACTGAATGCAGAGCAAATTTTTATGATGTCTGGTAATATTCCAAATCCTCAACCTCAAGGTAGTCAGTTACTGCCTGGGGGGCAACCTCAAGGTAGTCAGTTAGCACCTGGGGGGAAACCTCAAGGTAGTCAGTTACTACCTGGAGAACAACCTCAAGGATAGTACATACCTCAAGGTTATCAAACTCAAGGGCGGTACATACCCCAAGGTCAACCCCAGACTCAGTATATTCCTCAGGGTTCTTATCAACCCCAGATTTAGTACGTGCCTCAAGGTTATCAACCTCAAAGTCAGTACCCAACTCAAGGTTTCCAACCACCTTCCAGTCAGTCATTTTTACAAGGAGCTGGAAATTTACCACTTAATTATCAACCCTACGTTCAACCAGGTTATGGTCGTTCATATGCAAAACCTTCCACGGGTCAATACCCCGGAATGAACATGGTGTGGAATCCACCGCAAATTCAACAGACTATGCAACCTAATGTGAAGTTACCTAATCAACCTGGACAGCCTTTAGTTTCTGGTCCAACCCAGCAACGTGTCCAGCCTACTATTCAAATCCCTGCACCTGGTTCTGTTCAGCAGCCCGGGCCTAGTACACCTCAGACTTTGCCTCAGACTGTTGCAACTACTACAACTTCTGTTCAACCTACAACTCCTATTTCCGAAGTATCTGTAGCTCTGGTTTCTTCTATCCCTGAATCAGTGCAAATTCCTCAAGCTTTTGTACCATAGTCAGGACCTACAATTCAGACTACAGTCCAGATGCCTATAGGACAAGCTGGTACTAGTACGATTGTCTCTAGTCAACCACAGTTTACTTATCAACCGTACCAGGGACAGTACCAAATTGGTCAAGCTACAAAATCCAGCATATCAGTATCAGCCGTACCCTGGTAATATTTATCAAATACCTCAACAACCCCAGTATGGTTCGATTAATCCTGGTTACCCAGGAGGTTTCACGATTCCAAATGCACATCCAATTCCAGGGTATCCTGGACATCCTCTTCTTGGTACTGGTTTGATCACACAAGGTTATCAAGACCCTAGCCATCAGTTACCATTCATAGCAACTTTAGATTTACCGGATCTGTCGCGCCTTACGAACGATCCCATTTTTTATCTTCCATATTGGTCGTCGATGCCTAACAAGTTGCCCAGTGATATTCTGAAATTTGAAGGTAAGTCAGGAGAGGACCCATCTAATCACGTTATGAATTATCACCTCTAGTGCGCATCCAATTCACTAGTCGATGATTCAATTCGATTACGTCTTTTTCAGAGAACTCTCATTGGTCTAGCTGCCAAATGGTACATTGAGTTACCACACGGCTCTTTTAATAATTTTAATGCGCTAGCTACTGCTTTCTTAACCCATTTTCAGTTGCATGTCAAATACGACAATGGCACAGAATTGTTGACTCCATTAAAACATTCTACGTCTATGTACATATCTGATCACATTCATGAATGGAGACGTAGAAGGCGTTTAGTGAAAGTCTTCATTCCTGATCAAATTTTGGCGGAATGGTTTATTAAATCGTTATTGCCTAAAATTACTGAAGATGTGGCCAAAGGAGGCATCGTTACAGAAGATCAAGTCATTGCTCAGGCTCGGTACCTTGACCTTGTGTATACTCTGTCAGGTACTATGTATGATAAAATCCTCGATTTACCAAGACCTGGTTAGTTAACTGCAACTCCTTCGGGATCTCATGCCGCTGATGGTGTAATTGGTTCTGTTAGTACTGGTAAAAATAAGAAGAAGTCTTCCAAGACTACTTCTCTTATTATCACTTTACCCAATTCACCCAAAGGAGAGTCTTCCCTAGAAACTTCCGTCGATATCCATGTTGTAGAGACATCTACGACCAAATATAAAACTGGTGGTAAGAAGAAAGGTTAGAATAAAAAGAAAAAATCTTCATAAGATAAAAACGATACAACTGAACCAACTAACGAAAAACACAAACCTCGATATCCTTGTCTCATCTGTGACCAGGATCATTTTACAAAAGAATGCCTGCATAGAGCCGAGGTATCAAAATTAGTTAAGGGTTTGCCTATACCTGTTGTCTTGAAGGATCCCTTTCCTACTCAAGATAGTAACATGGTTGGATCTTCCTCTAATCCAGTTGAGGATATCTTGATGGTTGCGGTGCGAACGCAAGATTACGGTAGTAAAAATACTGGTAAAGAAGCAGAAACATCCAATTCTGCATCGACTACATCTCCCTCAGTTTCTGATCCATTACAGATCGAGAAACAAAATACTGACTTAATGATTAAACTACCTGCAAAAGGTGTACTTCGTAAATCAGCTTTCAATCCACATGTGAGAGCTGCTCAGAATTACAATATTGTTGAATACTTGGCAATTTCCCCTTCAGCAATGTCATCTTTGGAAGTAATGCAATCATGCCCAGCCCAAAGAAAATTTCTCTTGTTAGCCTTAGGAGCCATAGATCTCCAGGATTCGAACCTCATGATCTTCGATTTTGAGAATTTTACACCCCACCTACCCCATCAAATGGCTTTTCATATTCTGGTAATAGTCAAAAACAAACGTATCTTTCGTATTGTTGTTGATGAAGGGGCTTCTACGTGTATTATGTCATTAAAATGTTGGAAATCACTTGGTTCTCCGACTATTAACCAATCACCAACTATTCTCAAAGCTTTTTATGGAAGAGGTTTTCAGCCATATGGTATTTTACAAGATCTACCAATAGAGGTCGAAGGAAAAATGGTTAATCTAGATGTGGAGGTGGTTGATGCCCCTCTGGATTACAACCTTCTCCTAGGTCACAGTTGGTCTTACGCCATGACTGTTTTTGTATCATCGATCTTTCGCCTCATCATGTTTCCTCTTAAAGGAAAGATCGTTAAGATAGATCAGCTCTCATATTATTCATCTGACCCAGCCTCTACTGATAGCATCCAACATATCAGAAAATCGACTATCCCTTATAAGGATGTCAGAGTAGGTTTGATTAAAGATTCAGCTTTACTGGGAACTTTTTCCCTGCCTCCTCCCAACGTACAAACTCTTATTGCTAATATCAATATGATTACATCAAGTACTATCTCCTTTGATGATCCTTGGATAGTACCTTCAGAATCAGAATTGGATTCTTTCGATGACCCAATGCCTTTGAGTCCCTTTGAGTTAGCATATCAACATGTACAGTCATTTCTTGATACTCCTTCAACCGAGTCTGATCTAGTGAATGTGATCAATCAGGAGTCATTTTCAATATAGAGCTTAGCTTCAACACCAATTCCAGATCCTGCTCAACAAGTATTCAATACTGATGAACATATTTGTGAATTCTTGTCAGTAGATGAGTTACCATGGGAAGATATTCATCATAGGTCTTCGTTTTTACCTGATCTCGATCACTTTGAGAATGATTTTTCCTCCATTTTTACCACTGATTACATCAAAGAACCTCATAATCCTCTCTCACATTCTGATTCTGAATTGAATTTAGAAAATATTTCTATGACGGTTCCTCTTGACATTTTATTAAAACCTGGAATTGTTGAAAACATTCACATAGGTGCTTCTTGTACGCCTGAAGAAATTCAAGCATATAAAGCCCTATTTCAGGAATTCCGCGACATTTTTGCTTGATCATATGAAGAAATGCCAGGAATCGATCCATCGATTGTTGTTCATGAAATTAAGACATGCCCGGATGCTAAACCCATTAGACAGAGATTACGTCAGATTCATCCGAGAAAAGCTGCCACTATCAAAACAGAAGTTGAAAAATTACTTCGTGCAGGTTTTATTTATCCGATCCCGTTAACGTACTGGGTATCTAATATTGTTTCGGTCAATAAAAAGTAAGGAACAATAAGAGTATGTATCGATTATAGGGATATAAATCGAGCTTGTCTAAAAGACAATTATCCTACCCCTTACATTGATCAAATTATTGATGATTGTGCTGGAAGTGAAATGTTCTTGTTCATGGATGGATTTTCCGGCTACAATCAAATCAACATACTCCCTATGGATCAACCTAAAACAGCTTTCATTTGTCCATGGGGGACTTTTTCTTATCGCAAATTACCTTTCGGCCTTAAGAACGTTGGTGCAACTTTTCAAATGGCCATGTCTTATGCATTTCACGACTTTAAGAACATTGTGCAGCCCTACCTCGATGATTTTCCTGCTCATTCTTCACGCAGAGCAAATCATATTACTCATTTACGAGGCATATTTATACGATGTAGGCACTATAAGATTCGTTTGAATCCTCACAAATGTGTTTTCTGCGTAGAATCTGGACGATTATTGGGATTTATTGTCTCAAAGGCAGGCATTCGTGTCGACCCATCCAAGGTTGAGGCAATCATCAATTTACCTCCTCCTTCTACTCTTCGCCAACTCCAAAGTTTGCAAGGGAAAGCGAACTTTTTACACCGATTCATTCCTAACTACGCCGAGTTAACGAAAGGTTTCACTAGGTTGTTGAAACAGAATATTCTTTTCTTTTGGGACAAGGTCGCTAATAGATCTTTTTATGCTTTGAAAAACGCATTGATCCATGCACCGTTACTGCATCCTCCCAACTACAACCAAGATTATTTTTTGTACCTCGCCGCTTATGATTCCACGATAGGGATGGTTTTAGTTCAGGAAGACGAATTCCATGGTGAACATGTGATTTACTATCTTAGTATAAATTTGCATCCGACTGAGATCAAATATTCACATGTGGAGAAATTGGCCTTGGCAGCTGTTCAAGTTGTCCAACGTTTTCGTCACTACATACTTTTACGCAAAACAACAGTGATCTCTGATTGTAACCCTATGATGTACATCTTGACCAAACAATTGCTAGGGGGAAAATACTCCAAATGGATTGTTATCCTATAGGAGTTTGATTTGGAATTTGAAAAATCCAAGTCCAAGAAATCATTGATATTTGTTGAACTTATGTGTGATTTCCCATGTACTGATACAGAAACTGTGGTGGAACAACCAATCGCAGATGAATCCTTGTTTCTTATTAGTACCATTGATCCTTGGTATGGATATATTATTTTTTATCTTCAGACCCAATCTTTTCGGCCTGAGCTTTCACGGTCACAATGACGAAAAATTCGTTTCCATTCTCAACAATATCATATTGTTGGCGACACACTATACCGTCGTGGTGCAGACTCAGTTTTTCGACGTTGTCTAACTCATGACAAAGCCGAAAAGGTTTTAAATGGCTGTCACTCCGGAGCATGTGGTGGCCATATGTCTGGGTACGTCACAGCCCAAAATATATTGCATGCAGGTTAATTCTAGTTGTCCTTGTTTAAAGATTGTATTTACGCGGTCCGAAAATGTCATAATTGTCAAATCTTCAATCGAAAAATGCGTGTACCACCTGCTCCTCTTCACCCTATAATTTTTGTCGGTCCTTTTGAAAAATGGGGCATCGATTTCATTACATCTAACCCTCACTCGGCCGGGGGGCATGGGTATATTATTCTAGCAGTAGATTATTTTACCAATTGGGCCAAGGCGATGCCTACATTTGCGGCAAATGGAAAAATTGCAGCTACTTTCGTATTCAATCATGTGATTGCTCGTTTCGGTGTACCCCAAGTGATAATTACTGATCACGGGAGCCATTTTCGAAATATCATGTTGACCGAGTTAACGGACCAACTTGGCCTGCGCCATGACAGTTCTACACCATATTATCCGCAAGCCAATGGTTTAGTTGAAGCGATTAATAAAGTTTTAGTCACCATGATCAAATGAATCATTGGCATTCATAAATAAAATTGGCATACCATGCTCTTTTCAGCACTTTGGGCATATCAAACCTCAACAAAAACATTGACAGGTTTTACCCCTTTTCAACCAGTTTACAGTTTAGAAGCGGTAATACCCATTGAATGCGAGATACCGTCACTCCAACTAGCCATAGAGTTACTACCAGACACTTCTGAACAGGAGAAACGTTTTTTATACTTGGCTCAATTAGATGAGAATTGGCGCACCACTGCATTAACTACCGAGACTCATGCGAAAAGAATGAAAGCTCAGTATGATAGAAGTGTTACCCCTCGTAATTTTTCAGAAGGAGACCTAGCTTTGATTTATGATAAAGCGAATGATAAACTAGGGGTTGGGAAATTCGAACCCATGTGGCATGGTCCTTATATTGTCAAGTGACAGCTTGCAAAAGGGGCCTATGAATTGATTGATTTTGACGGGGTATCTTTAGGTAAACCCAGAAATGGACTTTATCTGAAGAGATATTACGCTTGATTTTGTGTGGAGATCTTCTTTGTATATTAGTTACTTTATAGCTGGTGTGCTATATATTAGAAACGTGTGCCTAGCTTAAGTGTGCTCTTACTATTATTCCTGATTATTTGGATACTTTTGATATCACAGATGTCGACATCCTTACAAACATATATTGGTTTTTCTGATGGCACTTGTCGTAGTACATGGAACATCTCTTCTGCAGCTTGGGTTATTTACTCAACCACTGACAAGTTAGTATCGATGCATGGGGTAAGCCTCGGTCAAACAACGAACAATATTGTTGAATATAGTGTAGTTATTGAATTATTATCGGAATCCATTTCATTTGGAAATTCAGAGTTTGATCGTTAGGTTAGATTTTGAACTCGTTGTATTACAATTAAACCGAGTATATGTTGGAAATATTGTCATTGATGGCAAAGAAGGCAGCAGATGCAGAGAGAGGCGAACGACAGCAACAGAAGACAACAGGTAATATTTACAGAGAGCGGGTAATATTTACAAAGAGCAGTGAAGGCAGAGGCAGCAGAGGCAGAAAGGTAGAGGCAGCAGATGAAAAGGTCGAACAGCAGAGGCACAGCGAAGGTAGAGGCAGAAAGGCGGAGGCAACAGATGAAAAGGTCAAGCAGCAGAGGCACAGCGAAGGCAGAGGCAAAGGCAGTATCAAACAAATTCCGAGAATCACTACCCCCGCTGGAAGATTCACTAAAGACTGAAGCGGAAAAGTATATATATATATATATATATATATGTGTGTGTGTGTATGTATGTATGTATATGCAGCACTTTATATAAGTATAGTGCCTTTTTTCTTTCAAAGAGCAAAGCATATATATATATATGTGTGTGTGTGTGTGTGTGTGTGTGTGTGTGCAGCGCACTATATACGAAGTATCATAAGGTGGGACCCCCCTAAATAAAATTCCAAGAATCGTTACCCAAGCTGGAGGATATATATAAACCTTATTCCGAGAAACACTACCCCAGCTGGAGGATACATTAAAGCGGAAGCAGACTCCTATATATATGCAGCGCCTTATTTATGTTGCGCCTTATACACAACGATCCAAGGAAAATATATATATATATATATATGGATGGAGTGGTTTATACACAAAGGACGACGACTACAATACAAAGTATATATATATATATATATATATATATATATCTGTGTGTGTGTGTGTGTGTGTAGCTATGTAGCGCGAGATCTAAAGAACCAAAGGTTCTATCAAAAGAAAATTACCATATGGTGGGACCCTTATCAATCGCATCGAAAAAGGTGACAGCGGATCATATGAACAGAAAGTTGCGATTGCGATTGAAGCCTGGACCCGATGGGTCTATAAATCATGATTAATATATGTTTGAGTTCCGGCATCACATCGGATAAAAGTGTGGCAGTGAAGCATGACAATAGAAGTTGCAATTGTGATTGAAGTTCCGGACCTGATATGGTTTAAACAACGATTTATATATGTTTAAGTTCTGGAGATTTGATAGATAGTGGGACCCTCACCCAAACGCATCGGAGCATCAGAGCATAAGTATATCAGAACATGCAACTGCAAATTGCGATTGTGATTGAGTTCCGGAATCGATGTATAAACTGTGACTTGATAGGTTTGAGTTCTGGCCTAATCACATCAGCACATTTAAATGAACAGTGGTCAATCGCATCGGAAAGAAGAAGATCATCGGAGCACTATATTAAAAGATTGCGATTGCGATTGAGTTCTGGACCCGATGGGTATATGAACTATGATTCAAACATGTTTAAATTTCGGAATTAAAATAGGCCATCGCATCGGAAAGAAGCAGAACGTCGAAGCTCTATATTAAAAGATTGCGATTGTGATTAATCGCAATCGGAAGAACTCGAAAATCGATTCATCGCATCGGCGGAAATCAAAAGACCAAATCGCAGGAGTATTATGAATGTTGCAATTGCGATTGAAATACACGAGTGGAGTATAGCTGGCATGTGGGGTCCATCCAAAGATAAGACTAAGAACAGTTTTGCTCCAAGTTAATTAATCCAAAGTTAAAGAGGAAAGGAAAGCACCGCGGCACATATATGTATATACAAAACAACACATACATATTTCCAATATGTGGAGAGTAATGCATTGCATCGGATGATAGAACAAGTTCAGCAAGTGGGACCGTAAGGGAACAAGTTAAAACATTTTACTATTTGTATAATGCCGAGAATCAATTAGCATGATATAAAAAGCACAGTTACATATGTATGGCATATTTCTGTTACCCTGCGACAGTGAACGAGGAAACAAACAGAGCCGAAAGGGACAAAGACACAGTCAAAGAAAAGAAAAATGCGCAGCGAGCCAAGAGGTTGAATGAGTGAGCTAGAGTTTTCATTGTAATTGAATCTAAATGATTTTGATTTTTATTGTTTGTGATGCATTGGCAAGTCTCTAGAAGAGAACAAAATTCCCACTGTAATATTAAAGTTAGTACCTACATTTATATTTTTCTGAGTGAGCTGAAAAGAAATGAGAAGGTAGAAAATCAAGAGGTATGACTATCCATTTCGAATTCCTAGAGGAAAACAAACAGTCATCGGGAAATCTATATAAGTAATATCACCTTGATATGCATAGTGGAGAGAGAGAGAGAGTAAAGATAGAGAATGCAGAGTAAAGAAGATTGAGGCAGAGAAGATAAGGAAGAGAAGAGCATAAAGAGATGCTACAAAACAGAGCTGATATCTGAGGTAAATCAGCAAACATTATGTTTTATAAATTGAGGAAGTTGGAGCTTCCCTATCAAGTTGAAGCTTGATAGCTGTCAGTTGTAGCTGACTGAGGTTGGAGCATCCTGTAGGTTGGTGCCTGCAGAAAATTGAAGGGAGTTGGAGCTTCCTTGCAAGTTGTAGCTTGCATAATTGAGGTTGGTGCCTCCTGTAGGTCGGTGCCTGCAGAAAAACAGAGGTGAGAGGGAGTTGGAGCTTGCCTTTGCATCACAACAATAATAAGATGTGGTTTTCTCCCTTTATGGGTTTCCACTTATATCTTTTGTCTCTATCTGTGTTGTCTATGTGCTGAAATGATTTACCAAATCTGCTTAATGTTTGTTGTTCTCATAATAAGTTCGATGTCACATTAATTTAATACTTGCTGCAACTTATTAAGACTATTTATATACTAAGGTTGGTTATAAAAGTAAGCTGCAAATTAGCCCATGAAAATTTTAAAAATCTCATGTATGTGTTAAACTGATTCACCCCCCCCCCCCTCTCAGTTTAACTAAGAATTCAACAGTATATGCCATTAGAAATCCATTATTATTAAGATTATTTTTAAGGGTTCGTCTCTTGGAAGGAGAGTTCGATTATATTGAGTATCAACACATTCCAAGAAGTTTAAATAAATTAGCAGATGCAATTGCTTCTAATGTTATAAATAGACATTTGTGATAAATAAGTAATAAATCAACATTCCATAACATGATTGAGTAGGTAACAGGAAATAATAGTATATCATAGTATAGTTGTAGTGTTCAAAAAATAGTACATCGTCTTCGATCATAGGTTCATAACGCCTTATGATCGGAAAAAGGTGATACAAAAAATGAGTCTACAAGTCAATCATCCACTATCCGTGGTAATGATCAGGATAATACACTACTACTCGTGCCACCCTAATCAAAAATCTCTTGAATGGTCTAGGAACACCAATGACGTATCTTTGTAGGTGGAGTGGGATGTCATCTATGGTAGTCTCAGGAATATCCATAGTGAGTCGCTCCAAATGGTGTTCTAAATTAGTTAGGATCTCTGCATTCTGATCCTGTGGGGGTGGCGCTTCTTCTGCTGCATCCCTTTGCCTTCGGTCAAAGGGGCGGAGAATGGCTGGTCGACTCAGACCCACATCTGCATTTGAAATTTTTGTTATCAGTTATGGACGATTTAAAAACAAAATATAAATTAGAAATTAGAACATGTCAAAAGAGATTTTTTACCTGACTCATCCCACTGATCTCTTAGAGGAAGGGGCATATCCCGGTTGCCGCGAAAATCCATACCCGCAGAAGGAAAATCCTCTATCACAAAAATTTGGCATTCTAGCCAGTGAAAATAAGTCGAGGGAAATCGAACAATCTCCCCACCCTCGTTGTGGCGGGCCATCAAAGCAACCCAACGAACCATCCTAGGCTCTTGAGGTTGACCAGCATCAACAGGAATGTGTTGCAGGGCTAACATAGGAATCCTCTCTAGAGCAAAGGTGACGACGATGGACCCATATTCGAAGTTGTTTAAATTCCCATTCTTTGCTCTAGTGAGTTGGCCCTTCACATTTTCCAACACTGCCTCGCACCAGTTGAATATGGTGCCTCGAAAACAATCTACTTCGATGTGCATCTGAGATCCAGTAGCTACATGCAAAGCTGCACTTCCGCACAACATGACAATGGCAAAAGCAAACACTTTTAACTCAGGACAAATGATAGTTTTAATGTCAATCCGTTTGTCTCTAGGATTGGCTTCATCATTACAGAACTCTAATTGCAAGCTAGCAACAGATTGGCCACCTGGCCTAGCCCCAAATAGAGATAGTGGTTCGCCTCTCCTAGACAAACCAGTCAAAAAATATATGTCCTCCAGCTCAATCTCGAGCCGGTGACCTCCGATCGCGAAACACTGGTCCTAAACGTCCCATTTGATCACAATCCAAGTGCAGATCTACTTGAGCTCTCATGCCACTAATAGCCCAAAATTTGAAAAGCCCGCATGCTCTTAAAAATTGCAAAGTAGTTTGATGGACCATTGCTGCTTCAACTACCTCCTCATGTTCCCGTTCTCGCCAAATGAGCATTGTATATATCCTACAATCAATAAAATGAAGCATTAGAATCATTTTGAAGCAAAAAATTTGAGTAATTTAGGAAGAAAATGTGTTTTCAAATTCGTTACGGCGCCCCCGCACTTTACGCTCAGATATAGTGCGTAGCTCCGCACGGGCTCTGTGTTAAAAGTGTGAGGCTCCGACATTTTCCTTTGTGAGAAAATGTCGGGGTCCGCAGGTACCTAGTGTCCTGCCTGCGAACCCCCGAGGGCAAATTTTTGAACCTATTTTCCTCCCAAAAATGAAATTTTGACCCTAATTTAAAAAATTAAACGGATGAAAAGTAAGAGAAAGAGTTTGTGGATTACCTGGAACAGACGGTTTTCGATTGCGATGGTCGGTTTGCCCATAATCTTCTCCAAAGCATTTTTTACCAAAAGCTCTAAAAGTTTCACTCCAAACTCAAACGGTAAAAATGAACATGAAAAACTCCTTTTTATAAGTTTTTTCGAATAAATAAATTTTAAATTTGTTTATTTTTCACTTTAAAAAGATGGTTTTTCGAAATATTCTTATTATTGGAACATGTATGTTTAATTTTTCGAGTTTTTGTGCAGAATACCAGATTTTTTAGGTGAAATGATCATTTTTGACGAAGAGTAAACTTTTATCACTTTTTCGACCTCTTTAAATTTACGAAAAAGTGAAACCATGGAATCCTCTTTTAAGCCCTTTTCAGACTCTCTAAAAATTAAAAGATTGTCGAGTACTTGACTATTCGAACTCATTAAAGTAAATGAACGGTCGTCCCTTCAGTATAAGTTTACCCCTTTTCCGGACTGAAATGGACTTTTACGAAAAAGGTATACGTTGACTAATCATGGTCAATAGAGTTCTCTCTCGCATTATTTTATCATTTTTCAAGCCTGAGAGACTAAATTTACGAAAAAGAACACCCATGGAGTTTTCTTAAGTTTTTTTCTTCTGACTCCCTAAAAATGAAAAAAACTGAGTTTCTCCTATACTAGACTCATTAAAATTTAACATTAAAGGACTTGTCGATTACAAACAGGAATAGACTACTCCTTCTTAGGGTTCGATTTTAAACTAATTTGGACTCATCCAAAGGATGAGCTTATAAACAAGCAAATGTTATCCTTCTCAAGCTTGTCAAAAATAAAGAGGTACTTTCCAGAAATGGTGGGGGAAAAGAGAGAAAAATAGATTCATTTGTTACACTTTAATTTGTAAAAGCATTACACCACTCTTGAACACGACACTTTTTGTCATGCTTCCACCTGAGTTGGGAAATCCTTTCCCTATCAGTTAATCAAACCACATTGAAAGTCTTCAGCCAATTTCTGGGTATTAGCTTAGGGCAACTGTCACCAAACCATCTGCAGTGTCATTATGTGTTCAAGAGGTCATTCAAATAAACCATTCATCTACAAACATTTGTCTCCATTCGCGTTGACCATCCCTGAGTCAGTCCTTGAAAAAAATTTCTTCAAAACTTGATCTATGGTTTCGTGTCGTGATATTTTTTACGACGGATCACTTTCTATCGACGACAGCTCATCATTTAGGAAGTTGATCTAGAATCCATCAGTACCTTGGAATCTGCATGCCTTAATGGCATATTTCTCGCCTTCGACGACAAGTTGCATCATTGACCTTCGATCGAACGATTCCACGAAATGTTCGACTTCATATCACTTATTAACATTTCATGGATTGTACTGAGTACTTTGAGAACCATTTTCATTATTGGTGGTTTCTCTCACACTTGTTAACAGTTCACATCATTGACTGGTAATCAAGTGGTTTCTACCATGTTCGACTTCAACACATTTAATCACATGGATAGAATTGTACTAGTTAGGGAAGCAGAAATTGAGACCCTGGATCTAGTTTCCACCATCCAGGCTGCGAGGAGTTTTATTATTCATTATGCAGTAGACGATTTATTACAGATGGTTGCGCCCATGCTGTGTCTACATTATTGATGTAATATTAAAATCATTTATGTATCATAACAAGTTTAGTTAGTTTTGATCTGAGTATGGGAATGGATACCTCAGCGATGATATATATGTTTTGAATTGAATTTTTTTACAAGGTTCCAATTGGGGTGTCCACAAGCTAATCCTTGAAATGATAAAGCACATCACTCTTTGAATACTCTCAGAATTCTCACTTTAGGGGGAAATTTGTCACCATGACATTTTAGTCTCCCTTAGAAGTCTACAATATCAAAGTTACTAAATTCAAGCCTTGAAATTAAGAGAAAAGCTCATAAAAGTCTTAAAAACTCTGGTACCGCACTTTCTCTTAGTTTTTCCTGTAGTGCCGCACATTTTTGCTATAAATCCTGTGGAGCCAAACGCATTGTTTATTCATTAAGGGTGCAAACCCCTATAAAATATTAAAAAGGCGCAAGTAAAATCTAGAAGTTCAATTTGAGTCATTTTTGGAAGCTTCTAGAAACATTCCTGCGGTGGAAAGTCCGCTCTTTTCAAGTTCATGTATCCCATCCATTAAGGAGCTAACCCCTTGATGTAAGGAACTAATCCCTTTGAAGGAGGATTCTATCCCTTCTTGTATGGAGCTGTAACTTCCTCTCTTTCACTATAAAAAGAGGCATAGGGCAGCCTCAAGGGGTTACAATTGATGAGTTGAAGTTTTAGTATTGTTGGAGGCGAAGTGTTGTTGAAACTTAGACCCAAAGGCAACTGACTAAGAAAAGGAAACCAAACAAGATTTTGTAGCTAACACGAAATCCATGAATGCCATCTTGAATGGATTGTGTGAATTATAATTTATCAAAGTAATGCACAAAGACACTACCAAAGAGATGTGGGATACTCTAGAGAACATCCATGAGGGAGATAAAAAGGTAAAGACTGCCAAACTTCAAGTATATAGAGCCCAGTTTGAAAATTTAAAAATGAATGATGATGAAGATGTTGGCAGCTTCTTCTTAAAAGTTTCAGAAATTGTAAAAAATATGAAAGCTCTTGGAGAGAACATACCAGAAGGTATAATTGTTCAAAAGATTCTAAGATCTCTTCCATCCAAGTTTCATCCCAAGGTGTCTGCAATAGAAGAAACAGCTGATTGGGAGACCATGACCATGAACCAGCTACTTGGAAATCTAACAGCATATGAGATGATGCTCCCACAGAAGAAGCCAAGTATGAGGGAGGCAGCCTTTAAAATAGAAAAGAAGAAAGAAGAAGAGGAATACATATGCTCTTGCTCGGATGAAGAAGAGGAAAAATTTGTCAAGAAATTGGATAGAGGCTCAGGTAAATACAAAGGTAAAATTCCTTTCAAATGCTTTAACTGTGGAAGAGTGGGACACTATGCTTCTAAGTATCCTCACAAGAAAGTAAGGAATCACGCTCAAGAAACAGAGAAAAATGCATCAAAAAAATGGCAGAAAGGAAAGAAGTTCAGCAGAAAATCCTTTTATGCTCAACAAGACAGCAGTGCATCTGAAGACTCAAATGAACCTTCAAGTGAAGAAGGAACCTCTGAATTTTTATTGATGGCCATAGAAGAACTTGAAGGTCTCCTGCTAGAAGATGAAGAAGAAGAAGGTGAAGTCAACCTTGAGGGGGAGCTCAGAAGCGCTCTGGAAGAGATTGATAGACTCAAGCTAAAATGCAGAAAACAAAAGGACATTCTCCTCAAGTATGTACGAGAAGAACAGAATTCAGAAGTCCTTATGCAGCTAAAGATAGAGCTTTAAGAAGCCCAGAAGATAGAGGACATGTTACTTAAGCAAATCAAGGAGAAAACTCAGGAACAAGAGAAGTTGGAAGAAGAAGTAGTATGTCTCAGGAAGAAATTAGAAAATGCTCAAAGGAAAGTGGCTATAAATTTTCTCAAACAACAAGCTCTAGTAAGTTGAATGAAATTCTGGTTGCTCAAAGATCTCCTATGATAAAAACTAGAATAGGCTATGAAGGAGAATCAAGTAGAAGCAAAGAAAAGGAAAACAGAGAGATTATTTTTGTAAAAGCAAAGAAGGATGATGAAGAAGCTCAAATAATTCCTACAAAAGAAGAAACTTGTAAGGAGGGAGACAGAACCCAGAAAAATCCTCTAATAACAAAGAATGAAAGAAATACTCAAACAACAGAAAAAGATTCATATACCAATGAGTATGTCAAATTTGGAAGCCATCAAAGGAGATTCTTCCCCCCTATGAAAATGCCACATGTTATGTCTACCACAAGCTAGGACACATTGTTGCATACTGTCATGCAAGGAGGAGTGATTCAAACCAACAAAATATGCAAACAGTGAAGAGACTATCTCAAGCAAACAAATGGAGAAGACAACCTTACATCAGGTATGCAAATAATTTCTATGGTTACTATTTTTATTGTAAGGAATTTGGCCATAAAATTATTGAATGTAGAAAGTATGGACAAATATTGATGTTCAACACCTCAAGGAGGTTTATGAATCAAATAAATTTTGTTCATACTGACAATTCTGCAAAAATTATGATCAAATGTTGTGTATGCAATCAAGTTGGACATATGTTGAAAGGATGTGATTCATCATCTCACAAAAGATACCAAACAAAAGGATGCCTCCAGTGGAAAAAGAAGGTGAATAAGTGTGACCTGGCTCTAACTGCTCAAGATCTAAAAAGCCAATGGTATCTGGACATTGGCTGCTCAAAACATATGACTGGAGACAGGAGAAAATTTATAACTTTTGATGAAAAGAAAACTGGTAATGTTACTTTTGGCAATGATAAATCAGGAAAAATCAAGGGAAAGGGCTCACTTAGCTTAGATAATGGCAGAGGTAAGGCCCAAGATGTACTATTTGTAGATGGGCTGAAATAAAATTTTCTGAGTGTCAGTCAAATGTGTGATAAAGGCTGCAAAGTTCTTTTCAGAGCACAAGACTGTGAAGTCAGATCAAGCACCACTGGTAAGACTCTACTCAAAGGTGTTCGAACAGAGAGCAATGTTTACATCGTGAAAGAGGAAGATGAAGCATGCCATCTTAGCAAACTTGAGGATTCATGGTTATGGCATAGGAGATTGGGACATCTCAGCTTCGATCATATCATCAGACTGAGCAAGAAGAAAGCGGTCAGAGACATGCCAGAAATACAAAGGCCTTCTAATACCATATGCAAATCTTTTCAATTGGGTAAACAAACTCGCACATCCTTTAAGGCCAAAGATGAGTTATCAACAAGAAGACCACTCCAGCTTGTGCACATGGATCTGTGTGGACTTGCAAGAACTAAAACATCAAGTGGAGAATCATACTTCATGCTGATAATAGATTATTTCTCCAAAATGACATGGGTTTCATTTCTCAAGAATAAATCAGAAGATCTGGAAATATTCAAAATATTCAAAGCATTAGTAGAAAATCAGACAGGATGCAAGCTAAAATGCATCAGATCAGACAGAGGAGGTGAATTCACATATTATGACTTTGCAGATCTATGCAATGAATATGGCATAAAACAACAATTTACTATTGCAGGGACACCTTAGCAGAATGGAGTAGCAAAGAGACAAAACAGATATGTTCAACAAATTACCAGAGCCATGATGCAAGAGAGTAATATTCCTCAAACCTTCTGGGCAGAAGCAGTACACACAGCGGTGCATATCCTTAATAAAGCTCACTTAAGGCCAAGCAGTGACAAGACTCCCTATGAACTATGGCATGGAAAGCCAACTTCAATCAAACATTTTAAAATTTTTGGAAGCAAGTGTTATATAAATAATAATGATGAAAATCTTGGGAAATTTGATGCAAGAGAAGATTAAGGGATTTTTCTAGGATATGCTTCCAAAAGTAAAGGGTATAGGTGCTACAAAAAGACTCTTCGAAAAATAGTAGAAAGTATTGATCTGAGATTTGATGAAGAACTTCCAAACAATACAAGAGATACAGACTGTTGTAGTCCATCAGACAACCATGAAGAAGAAAACCAAAATGATGATGAAACAAGCAAGACAACAGAAGATGCAGAGTTGAGCTCGAAATCCCCCTCAAGATACACTCTGAAGAATCATCTTGAAGATCAGATCATAGGAGACAAGAAATTAGGGGTCCAGACAAGAAGGTAGCTAACTGAAAAGACAGAAGAGGTATACATAGCCATGTTATCACAAATAGAGCCAAAGAGATTTGAAGAAGCCGGCAAGGACAAGTATTGGGTGAATGTTATGAATGAAGAATTAGACCAAATTGAGAAAAACAATACCTGGAAACTAGTTCCTAGACCCACTGAGAAAAATGTCATAAACTCAAAATAGGTATTCAAAAATAAAATGAATGAGGAAGGACAACTAATCAGGAATAAAGCCAGACTTGTTTTCAAAGGATATTCACAAATCGAAGGACTTGATTTCGATGAAACATTTGCCCCTGTAGCCAGAATGGAAGCCATCAGAATGTTTCTGGCCTTTGCATGCTATCAAGACTTCAAGGTATATCAAATGGATGTAAAATCTTCTTTTCTGAATGGAGATCTATAAGAAGAAGTCTACATGGAACAACCGGAAGGTTTCTCTTTAACAGACAAAGAAGACTATGTGTGCAGACTGAAGAAGGATCTATATGCACTGAAACAGGCTCCTCGTGCTTGGTACTCAAGACTGGATAAATATTTGCAAAAACAAGGCTTTAAGAGAGGTGGAGTAGACAACAATCTATACATAAAAGCCCATGAAAATGAACTCCTGATTGTTGTAGTATATGTTGATGACATTATGTTTGGAAGCAACAGAGATGAACTAGCAAAAGGGTTTGATGAGAAGATGAAATCAGAGTTTGAGATGTCCATGATTGGAGAACTCAGTTTCTACTTAGGACTTCAAATTCAGCAAAAGAACACAGGCACATTCATCTCACAGGAAAAATACTTAAAAGAAATGTTGAAAAAGTTCAAAATGGAGGATTGTAAACCTGTGTCAACTCCCATGATCACGGGATGCAAGCTGTGTGTTGATGATGGATCTGTTGATATAGATCAAAAACTCTACAGATCCATGATAGGAAGTCTGTTGTACCTGACAGCAACAAGACCAGACATCATGCTAGCAGTAAGACTAGTGGCTAGATATCAAGCAGCACCTAAACAAAACCACCTTCTGGCAGTCAAAAGAATACTTAGATATCTACAATGAACAGCACAGTATGGACTTTGGTATCCTAAAGGCAAAAGCTTCACTTTGACAGCATACACAGATGCAGATTGGGCCAGTTGTGTGGATGACAGGAAAAGCACAAGTGGAGGTGCATTCTATTTAGGAGAAAGTCTGGTGGCATGGTTAAGCAAGAAACAAACATCTATCTCTCTGTCTACAGCAGAAGCAGAATATATAGCAGCAGCATGTTGTACACAAGTCATGTGGATGAAGTAAACCCTCCAAGACATGAAGGTAAGCATTGATGAACCTATCTCAATCAAATGTGATAATACAAGTGCTATAAGTATATCTAAAAATCTTGTGCTTCACTCAAAAACTAAACATATCCCAATCAAGTATCATTTTCTCTGAGAACAAGTGGCTCAGAAGATAGTAAAACTGGAGTATGTACCAACAAAATAACAGACAGTAGATATATTTACCAAACCGCTTGCTAAAGAACCATTTGAATATTTGAGAAATAGACTAGGGGTAGTATCTGTAGATGCTACTCTTTAATATGAAGAGAGAGCACAGTTTCAAGGGGAGGACAGAAACGAAAATATCATTCGAGGGGGAGATCAGCCAGCAAAGGAAGCATGAAACAGGTCCTCAGGATCAAAGAGTTAAAGGACAGAATCTACACTATGAGATGTGCAACCCCTTGCCATTGATGTCAAAGGGGGAGGAAGAGAAAGCAACAGGAGAAAGGATCCTAAAAGGAAAATAGAGCAAGTGTATTGACACGAGGAGAAAGTGTATTACCATCAATGCCAAAGGGAAATTGTTGGAAATATTGTCATTGATGGCAAAGGCGACGGATGCGGAGACGAGCGAAGGACAACGGCGAGAAGACAACAAGTAATATTTACGAGAGAGAAGATAATATTTACGAGAGGCTTGGGTGAGGCGAGAGGCAGCGGATGAAAGGTCGGCTTCAAGAGGCACGGCGAAGGCGGAGAGCGAGCCATTATCAAACAAATTCCGAGAATCACTACCCCCGTCGGAAGATTCACTAAATACTAAAGCGGCAAAGTATATATATATATATATATATATATATATATATATATATATATATATATATGCAGCATTTTATATAAGTATAGTGCCTTTTTTCTTTCAAAGAGCAAAGCATATATATATATATATATATATGTGCAGCGCACTATATACAAAGTATCATAAGGTGGGACCCCCCTACATAATATTCTGAGAATCGTTACCCAAGCTGGAGGATATATATAAACCTTATTCTGAGAAATATTACCCCAGCTGGAGGATACATTAAAGCGGAAGCAGACTCCTATATATATGCAGCGCCTTATTTATGTTGCGCCTTATACACAACGGTCTAAGGCATATATATATATATATGGAGTGGTTTATACACAAAGGACCAGGACTACAATACAAAGTGTGTGTGTGTATATATATATATATATATATATATATATATATATATATATATATATATATATATATATATATATATAGCGCGAGATCTAAAGAACCAAAGGTTCTATAAAAGGCAAAGTACCATATGGTGGGACTCTTATCAATCGCATCGAAAAAGGTGATAGCAGATCATATGAACAAAAATTTGCGATTGCGATTGAAGCCTGAACCCGATGGGTCTATAAATCATGATTAATATATGTTTGAGTTTCGGCATAATAGTGTTACATCGCATCGGAGAAAAGTGTGGCAGTGAAGCATGACAATAGAAGTTGCGATTGCGATTGAAGTTCTGGAGCTGATATGGTTTAAACAACGATTTATATATGTTTAAGTTCCGGAGATTTGATAGCTAGTGGGACCCTCACCCAATCGCATCGGAGCATCGGAGCATAAGTATATCGGAACATGCAACTGCAAATTACGATTGCGATTGAGTTCCGAACCCAATGGGCGTATAAACTGTGACTTGATAGGTTTGAGTTCCAGCCTAATCGCATCGGCACATTTAAATGAACAGTGGTCAATCGCATCAGAAAGAAGAAGATCGTCAGAGCACTATATTAAAATATTGTGATTGTGATTGAGTTCCAGACCCGATGGGTATATGAACTATGATTCAAACATGTTTAAATTCTGGCGTCAAAATAGGCCATCGCATCGGAAAGAAGTAGAACGTCGGAGCTCTATATTAAAAGATTGCGATTGTGATTAATCGCAATCGGAAGAACTTGAAAAGTGATTCATCGCATCGACGGAAATCAAAAGACCAAATCGTAGGAGTATTATGAATGTTGCGATTGCGATTGAAATACACGAGTGGAGTATAGCTGGCATGTGGGGTCCATCCAAAGATAAGACTAAGAATAGTTTTGCTCCAAGTTAATTAATCCAAAGTTAAAGAGGAAAGGAAAGCACCGCGGCACATATATGTATATACAAAACAATACATACATATTTCCAATATGTGGACAGTAATACATCGCATCGGATGATAGAACAAGTTCAGCAAGTGGGACCATAAGGGAACAAGTTAAAACATTTTATTATTTGTATAATGCCGAGAATCAATTAGCATGATATAAAAAGCACAGTTACATATGTATGGCATATGGCCGTTACCCTGCAAAAATGAACTAGGAAACAAACAGAGCCGAAAGGGACAAAGACACAGTCAAAGAAAAGACAAATGCGCAGCGAGCCAAGAGGCTGAATGAGTGAGCTGGAGTTTTCATTGTAATTGAATGTAAATGATTTTTATTTTTATTTTTTGTGATGCATTGGCAAGTCTTCGGAAGAGAACAAAATTCCCACTGTAATATTAAAGTTAGTACCTACAGTTATATTTTTCTGAGTGAGCTGAAAAGAAATGAGAAGGTAGAAAATCAAGAGATATGACTATCCATTTCGAATTCCTAGAGGAAAACAAATAGTCATCAAGAAATCTATATAATTAATATCACCTTGATATGCATAGTGGAGAGAGAGAGAGAGAAAAGATAGAGAATGCAGAGTAAAGAAGATTGAGGCAGAGAAGATAAGGAAGAGAAGAGCATAAAGAGATGCTACAGAACAGAGCTGATATCTGAGGTAAATTAGCAAACATTATGTTTGATAAATTGAGGAAGTTGGAGCTTCCCTATCAAGTTGAAGCTTGATAGCTGTCAGTTGTAGCTGACTGAGGTTGGAACCTCCTATAGGTTGGTGCCTGCAGAAAATTGAAGGGAGTTGGAGCTTCCTTGCAAGTTGTAGCTTGCATAATTGAGGTTGGTGCCTCCTGTAGGTCGGTGCCAGCAGAAAAACAGAGGTGAGAGGGAGTTGGAGCTTGCCTTTGCATCACAACAATAATAAGATGTGGTTTTCTCCCTTTATGGGTTTCCACTTATATTTGTTGTCTCTATCTATGTTTTCTATGTGCTGAAATGATTTACCAAATCTGCTTAATGTTTGTTGTTCTCATAATAAGTTTGATGTCACATTAATTTAATACTTGCTGCAACTTATTAAGACTGTTTATATACTAAGGTTGGTTATAAAATTAAGCTGCGAATAAGCTGATGAAAATTTTAAAAATCTCATGTATGTGTTAACTGATTCACCCCCCCCCCCCCCCCCCTCTTAGTTTAACTAAGAATTCAACAGTATATGCCATTAGAAATCCAGTATTACTAAGATTATTTTTAAGGGTTCGTCTCTCGGAACGAGAGTTCAATTATATTGAGTATCAACACATTCCAAGAAGTTTAAATACATTAGCAGATGCAATTGCTTCTAATGTTATAAATAGACATTTGCGATAAAAAAGTAATAAATCAACATTCCATAACATGATTGAGTAGGTAACATGAAATAATAGTATATCATAGTATAGATGTAGTGTTCAAAAAATAGTACATCGTCTTCGATCATAGGTTCATAACGCCTTATGATCGGAAAAAAGTGATACAAAAAATGAGTCTACAAGTCAATCATCCACTATCTGTGGTAATGATCACGATAATACACTACTGCTCGTGCCACCCTAGTCAAAAATCACCTGAATGGTCTAGGAACACCAATGACGTATCTCTGTAGGTGGAGTGGGATGTCATCTATGGTAGTTGCAAGAATATACATAGTGAGTTGCTCCAAATGGTGTTCTAAATCAGTCAGGATCTCTGCATTCTGATACTATGGGGGTGGTGATGCTGCTGCTGCATCCCTTTGCCTCCGGTAAAAAGGGGCGGAGAATGGTTGGTCGACTCGGACCCACATCTGCATTTGAAATTTTTGTTATCAGTTTTGGACGATTTAAAAACAAAATATAAATTAGAAATTAGAACATGTGAAAAGAGATTTTTTACCTGACTCATCCCACTGAGCTCCTAAAGGAAGGGGCATATCCCGGTCGCCGCGAAAATCCATACCCGCATAAGGAAAATCCTCTATTACAAAAATTTGGCATTCTAGCCAGCGAAAATAAGTCGAGGGAAATCGAAAAATCTCCCCACCCTCGTTTTGGCGGGCCATCAAAGCAACCCAACGAACCATCCTAGGCTCTCGAGGTCAACCAGCATCAACAAGAATGTGCTACAGGGCTAACATAGGAATCCTCTCTAGAGCAAAGGTGACGACGATGGACCCATATTCGAAGTTGTTTAAATTCCCATTCTTTGCTCTAGTGAGTTTTCCTTTCACATTTTCCAACACTGCCTCGCACCAGTTGAATATGGTGCCTCGAAAACAATCTGCTTCGATGTGCATCTGAGATCCAGTAGCTACATGCATAGCTGCACTTCTGCACAACTTGACAATGGCAAAAGCAGACACTTTTAACTCAGGACGGATGATAGTTTTAATGTCAATCCGTTTGTCTCTGGGATTGGCTTCATCATTACATAACTCTAATTGCAGGCTGGCAACAGATTGGCCACCTGGCCTAGCCCCAAATAGAGATAATGGTTCGCCTCTCCTAGACAAACCAGTCAAAAAATATATGTCCTCCAGCTCAATCTCAAGCCGGTGACCTCCGATCACGAAACATTGGTCCTGAACGTCCCATTTGCTCACCATCCAAGTAAGAAGATCTACTTGAGTTCTCATGCCACTGATAGCCCAAAATTTGAAAAGCCCGCATGCTCTTAAAACTTTCAAAGTAGTTTGATGGACCATTGTTGCTTCATCTACCTCCTCATGTTCTCGTTCTCACCAAATGAGCATTGTAGATATCCTACAATCAATAAAATGAAGCATTAGAATTGTCTTGAAGAAAAAAATTTGGGTAATTTAGGAAGAAAATGTGTTTTTAAATTCGTTACAGCGCCCCCGCACTTTACGCTCAGATACAGTGCGTAGCTCCGCATGGGCTCTGTGTTAAAAGTGCGGGGCCCCGACATTTTCCTTTGTGAGAAAATGTCGGGGTCCGCAAGTACCTAGTGTCCTGCCTGCGAACCCCTGAGGGCGAATTGTTGAACCTATTTTCCTCCCAAAAATGAAATTTTGACCCTAATTTAAAAAATTAAACGGATGAAAAGAGAAAGAGGTTGTAGATTACCTGGAACAGACAGTTTTCGATTGCGACGGCCGGTTTGCCCATAATATTCTCCAAAGCATTTTTTACCAAAATCTCTAAAAATTTCACTCCAAACTCAAACGGTAAAAATGAACTTGAAAAACTCCTTTTTATAAGTTTTTTCGAATAAATAAATTTTAAATTTGTTTATTTTTCACTTTAAAAAGATGGTTTTTCGAAATATTCTTATTATTGGAAAATGTATGTTTAATTTTTTGAGTTTTTGTGCAGAATACCGGATTTTGTAGGCGAAATGATCATTTTTGACGAAGAGTAAACTTTTATCACTTTTTCGACCTCTTTAAAATTTACGAAAAATTGAAACCATGGAGTCCTCTTTTAAGCCCTTTTCAGACTCTCTAAAAATGAAAAGATTGCCGAGTACTTGACTATTCGAACTCGTTAAAGTAAATGAACGGTCGTCCCTTCAGTATCAGTTCACCCCTTTTCTTGACTGAAATAGACTATTTACGAAAAAGGTATACGTTGACTAATCATGATCAAGAGAGTTCTCTCTCGCATTATTTTATCCTTTTTCGGGCCTGAGAGACTAAATTTACGAAAAAGAACACCCATGGAGTTTTCTTAAGTTTTTTTTCTTCTGACTCCCTAAAAATGAAAAACGTTGAGTTTCTCCTATACTAGACTCGTTAAAATTTAATAGTAAAGGACCTGTCGACTACAAACAAGAACGGACTACTCCTTCTTAGGGTTCGATTTTAAACTAATTTGGACTCATCCGAAGGATGAGCTTATAAACAAGCAAATGTTATCCTCCTCAAGCTTGTCAAAAATAAAGAGGTACTTGCCAGAAATGGTGGGGGAAAAGAGAGAAAAATAGATTCATTTGTTACACTTTAATTTGTAAAAGCATTACACCACTCTTGAACACGACACTTTTTGTCACACTTCCACCTGGGTTGGGAAATCCTTTGCCTATCAGTTAATCAAACCACATTGAAAGTCTTCAGCGGGTTTCTGGGTATTAGCTTAGGGCAACTGTCACCAAACCATCTGCAATGTCGTTATGTGTTCAAGAGGTCAGTCAAATAAACCATTCCTCTGCAAACATTTGTCTCCATTTGCGTTGACCATCCCTGAGTCAGTCCTTGCAAAAATTTTCTTCAAAACTTGATCTATGGTTTCGTGTCGTGAGCTTTTTTACGACGGATCACTTTCTATCGACGACAGCTCATCATCTAGGAATTTGATCTAGAAGCCATCAGTACCTTGGAATCTGCATGCCTTAATGGCATATTTCTCGCCTTCGACGACAAGTTGCATCATTGACCTTCGATCGAACGACTCCGCGAAATGTTCAACTTCATATCACTTATTCACATTTCATGGATTGTACTGAGTACTTTGAGAACCATTGTCATTATTGGTGGTTTCTCTCACACATGTTAACAGTTCACATCATTGACTGGTAATCAAGTGGTTTCTACCATGTTCGACTTCAACACATTTAATCACATGGATAGAATCGTACTAGTTAGGGAAGTAGAAATCAAGACCCTAGATCTAGTTTCCACCATCCAGGCTGCGAGGAGTTTTATTATTCATTATGCAGTAGACGATTTATTACAGATGGTTGCGCCCATGTTGTGTTTACATTATTGATGTAATATTAAAATCATTTCTGTATCAGAACAAGTTTAGTTAGTTTTGATCTGAGTATGGGAATGCCTACCTCAGCGATGATATATATGTTTTGCATTGAATGTTTTTACAGGGTTCCGACTGGGGTGTCCACAAGCTAATCCTTGAAATGATAAAGCACATCACTCTTCGAATACTCTCAGAATTCTCACTTTAGGGGGAAATTTTTTACACTGAAATTTGTCACCATGACATTTTAGTCTCCCTTAGAAGTCTACAATATCAAAGTTCCTAAAGTCAAGCCTTGAAATTAAGAGAAAAGCTCATAAAAGTCTTAAAAACTCTGGTACCGCACTTTCTCTTAGTTTTTCCTGCAGTGCCACACTTTTTGGCTATAAATCCTATGGAGCCAAACGCATTGTTTATTCATTAAGGGTGCGGACCCCTGTAAAATATTAAAAAGGCGCAAGTAAAATCTAGAAGCTCAATTTGAGTCATTTTTGGAAGCTTCTAGAAACATTCCTGCGGTGGAAATTCCGCTCTTTTCAGGTTCATGTATCCCATCCATTAAGGAGCTAACCCCTTGATGTAAGGAACTAATCCCTTTGAAGGAGGATTCTATCCCTTCTTGTATGGAGCTGTGACTTCCTCTCTTTCACTATAAAAAGAGGCATAGGGTAGCCTCAAGGGGTTACAATTGATGAGTCAAATTTTTAGTATTGTTGGAGGCGAAGTGTTGTTGAAACTTAGACCCTTTTAGCTGAGATTTCATCTGGGAAAGATCACATACCTGTATGTATCTCGGTTGGAAGAGTGCAAGGCTGGTCAGAGTAAAGGAAACGCCTGTTCCAGACCCCAGGAATGCCTGTATGACATCAAGGTGGACACGGATGTAAGGCTCTTCTTTATTTAATTTAATACAAATAATTCTATTTTTCTCAATAAGCTATCAATTGATTGGTTTATTTTATGGATTCCTTGATCACCATAATAGATATGATTTATGAATATATGCTATGCAGGTGCTATTTGATGTTTGCTTGTTTGTAATTGCAGATCTTCGAAGGCAACTCTTTCGGGTGACTAAAGGATTACTACTACAAATAAGCATTAGATCAAAGGTAAAATCGTTAAGCCTTTATAGAATTTAATTATGAATCGCAATATATCTAGAGAAAGATAGTTTTATTTGTTCGTTTGTTGCTAGTTGTCCGTAGGACACTTGGGAGGTTTGTCTTGTCCGCAAGAACGACTTATCCATCCAACAAGTGGTTCAGGACTCGCACTAGGCCTCTGCTATTTTGAAATATTTAAATTCTACCCTCATAACCTTTATTCCCAAGGAAGCGGAAGCCAATACGCCACATAAGTTTTGCCCTATTTCTTTGTGCAATTTCCTGTACAAAATCATTTCCAAAGTTATGGCGAATAGACTCAAACCCATTCTTCCCTAAATTATTTTGTAAGAACAAATAGGATTTGTGGAGGGCGGAAAATTCTTGAAAATATCATTTTTTCTCACGAAATGGTTCACTCTTTCCAGACCCAGAGGAAAGCTGGTATGATCATCCAGCTGGACATGTCCAAGGCTTATGATAAAGTGAATTGGGAATACATGGTGGTCGTGATGGAAGCCTTTGGTTTTGGTGCTCGCTGGATTGAATGGATTATGGCAATGGTGATATCCCCAAGCTTCTCCCTGCTGATCAGTGGAACCCCAACGAAACCCTTTTATCCTTCCCGGGGTATTCGTCAAGGGGATCCAATATTCCCCTTTATTTTTGTTATTTTAATGGAAGGTCTCAATCGAATTTTAAAGGCAGCTCAAGCCCAGGGAATCATCTGTGGGCTGCAGCCGCATGATAATGGCCCTACTACTACTCATCAGCAGTTTTTTGATGACTCGGTGCTTCATGGGATCCCAACAGTCAAGGAGGCTAGAGCTATTGCAGTCATCTTGGAAAATTTCGGGGTGGCTTCAGGGATGGAAATCAATCATTCTAAGTCTATGATCTTTTTCTTCAACACACACATCTCTATCCAACGAAATTTAGCCAACATTTTTTGGTTTCAAAGAAAGCATCTACCATCGAGGTATCTAGGGATACCCTTCACATATAATCCTTGGCAGAGGTTACACTGGAAAAAAATGATTTCAGCCTTGGAAGACATAGGGAAGCATTAGACGCATAGATATTTGAACTTGGCAGGTCGTCTTGTCGTAACTAAGGCGGTCCTTCAGGCTATCCCCACCTATAAGCTCTCGGTTCTGCCGGTCCTTAAAGGGGTCCTCAAGAAGATAAGGGAAATCCAGCGCGATTTCCTATGGAGGGGTGCATAGGAGAAGCGAAAGTGGGCTCTTGTGGCCTGGGATAAAGTCTGCAGGGCCAAGGCATGGGGGGGTTGGGCCTCCAAGATCATGAGTTTGTGAACAGAGCATGTGGTGCAAAGCTCTGGTGGAGGTGGCTCAAGGACAAAAACTATCCCTGGGCCTCTTTCTGGCGGGCGAAGTATGCAAGGAATTGGCAGAGATAGGATATGGTTAGAATGACAAGGGACATAAGAGGGTCTCCGATCTGGAATTTGGCTTGGGCCAACAGGGAAATTGTTCAAAAGAATTGCTTCTAGGAAATTTAGAATGGGGAAACAACCCTGTTCTGGGAGGAAACCTGGCAACAACAACCTTATTTGAGGAATCCTCAGTATCTGGAGCTGCAGTAGAGATGTCAAGCCAATGGTCAGTTTACTGTGAAACACTACTGGAAGGAATGCCCGCAAGATCTGAATTGGAGACACTGGATCTTTGAGACCCAGGCTGAAGGCAGGGGAGAGCAGGAAACAATTTCTACCCTCTAGTTGGAGCTTGATAAGAGAAGGATTCGGATATCGGGGGATCAAGGCCAGTTGTGGTGGGGTTAGTGGAAGGGAGGAGATTTTAATATCCGGGAAGAAAGAGCCTTTTTGAAGATTCGGGAGGACAAGGAGAAGGTTCCCTGGGTGAGAAAGGTCTGGGGTACCAACCTATGGCCGAAAATCAAAACCTTCCTCTCGCTGGTCATGAAAGGGAGGATTCTGACCTGGGATAATCTCATTAAGAGAGGTTTCATGGGGCCCTAAAGGTGCACTCTATGTTGTCAAATGGAGGAATCAACTAACCATTTGTTAAACACCTATATTTTTGCGGCTAAGATCTGGGATTGGGGATCTACTCTCTTTTGTCAGTCGGATAGAAACAGAACCTTTATCCAAAGGAAGATTGAGGATTGGAGGGACAATTTCACCAAAAAAGAGATTGTTAATTTGTTGTGGAACCTGCTCCCGGGCTGTATTGTCTGGAATGTTTGGAAAGAAAAAAAAATTTAGATTTTCCAAAATAGATAAATGCCTACTCAGGCTATCAAGGATCAAATTATTCATCAAATGAGGGAAACTGTCCTTATCTGTGTGCGATCCTTTCCAACTGAGAGACCGTCGGGCCACAAGCTTGCCATTTGGAAATCTTAAAACTGAGTTACCCTGTTCTGAGCAGCAGGGGGCTGAGCCGAAGAGAACCGCAGGCAGGACAACATCAATGGGTTCATCCGGTACAGGCTTCTTGAAGCTGAAATTTGATGGGGTGGCTCGAGGCAACCCTAGTAAGGCAGGGTTTGGAGGTATCGTCAGAGATCACCATGGGAATATTGTTTACAAGTACTATGACTCGCTGGGTGAAATCACCAACAACGAGGCTGAATCTGCAGTTATGGAAAGAGGCCTCACTATACTAGTTTGGGAAAATATGTTGAACTTCATCATAGAAGGGGACTCGATGCTTGCTATCAACACTACAAAACGTATTCACAACGGGGATCAAGTGGCTAAGGTAACCATCCACTGGAGGTTAGCTTATGCCACGTCGTTGATTGCTAGACACCTGAGCATGCTAAGAGGGGTGGAATTCTGCATTGTTCGAAGGAAAGCAAATTCACTCACAGACAGGATGGCTACTGAAGCAGTTGAGCACCCAAGGAAATGTCTTGACACGAGTTAGAAGCTTTGGCCAGATGGGGAGTTCAAAAAGGAATGATGCCAGATGGCGCAAAAGGAGAGTGACAGTAGAAATGATGGACAGAACCCCAGAATTGTTGATCGTGATGCTGGTGTTGAACCAGCGTGAAATGTTTAAGCTGAAGCAGGTGGATCTGCGGCCAAATATGCGTCTGAGATGTCAAAGGTCAAGCATGAATTCTATTTTTCTAATCTCATGATGCTATCTTTTTTTATGTTTTTAGTTATAGTAACCTGGAATAGCTGGTTTGGGGGTAATCTGCCTAGAGAGGTAGATGTTTTAATTGGAAATTGTATAAATCTAGGCAGGATAAATGTAGACAACTATGATAGCTCTTTTTTTCAAGACAGTAAAAACAGTTTCAGCCCCATCGACTGGTCTAGTTTCCTCTATTGGCAGACCTGTCGTAGGGGCAGTTTCGTAACATTATGTAACTTCACTCTACTCGTATAATATAGACTTCTGACTTACAAGATATATATATATATATATATATATATATATATATATATATATATTTATTATTTATTATTTTTATTTATTATTATTATTAGGGGACATTACATACTCCCCCTCTTTAAGGAACTCAGTCTCGAAGTTAAGTTGAATAATTTAACTTTTTATTTATTTAGTTATTTATTACTTCAGGTTTTCCCAACACCCTCTGTTGAACTAGTATAACCAGCAGGCATCGAAAGTTTCCACAATGCCCGGGAAATATCAAGGAATCTCTGTCCTTTTTCCCACTTTCGAAACTAGGCATAAGCCTCATCGTTTTGTACTATATCCCAAGGCTAGCGCCAAGGCTCACACCTGGCTCAGACCTCATCTGCCCCAAGGTAGGCATCTGGTCCTAGTAATCAAGGACTCTGGGCATCTCGAAAGGCTAGCCCACTCCCTCCACCCTCACTAAGGGGCACAGCCCCATGCATCGAAGTCCTTACACCCCTTCCAGACTTCCCAATCCAATACTAGGCACTTGGCCTCCTCAAGATGGTCTCATAGCCCCTCAAGAGCTATCCATCAAGATCTATACAAGACAAAGGAACCACTGGCATATGTAGTGTTGATTGAGTTTGTCCCCAGCCCATATGGTGTTACTTATTCTCCCTCATAGGTATGGGATCCCAAAATATCATCAAATAATCCGGCCCTCTCGACCCATTTGTGGATTTCCTGTCAATCACCACATCTCAACATACATCCAATGAATTAGCTATCATATCATAGAAAATAATCCACATGCCAAGTCTTGAATGTCATCATGATAACATAACGCCATTGTTAATCACCACATTTTGAATAGTAAATAATTTCATTCTCATGCATATCACAAAATATGTATGTGATTGCCACATAAAATACCCTCATAAGTTATAACATCAACATATCAGTATCAAAGACATATCATGACATCACATAATAAACTAACCATGTGTCAATATAACCTCAAATCATAACATCATAATCCCTATGCATATCATATTCACCATGAGCATACAACATCATTTTCATATCAAACTAAATGAATAAGAACCATGTGTGCATCATTATCCTCATATCATCATATCATGAAACATTCACAATTTGAGAATCATCTCAATACTCATCAATATAGAACAATAATACATTATAAGCATTTTTATCATGAATTAATTTCATTTACTTATATAAACAATGAATACCAACTATGAATTAAGATTATTCATCATCCCTATAGGATCTAGTCATGTTTTCATCAAGATACCAATTAATTTTCGATAATTATTTCCACTTCTTTTAGCTTGGAAGTTGACCATTTATAGAGTAGGTATACTCATTTTAATTACAACATTAAATTTTAAATGAGCCCCATCATCTTGAGCCCTAATCTCTCACATGTATTTTTCATTCCTCAAATAAATTTTAGTGAAATCCATTGTTAAGTTATTACCAGTTGTACAATCATCCTTTGAATCTTCAATATTGAATTAATATTCCGTGATCATTATATATATTTTGTTATCCAAATGGAACATGTACACTAGGTCATCCTTGTTTAAGTATTTTGTCATGCTTAATCCACATGCATGAGGGCTTGTTGAACCCTTGTGATTTATCCATCACTCGCGTACATGTCATTGTTCATCCTAAAAATGTTTGCTTATATCATTAAGTTCCCACTTTATTTATTTTATTGTAGGTTCACCCATCTTCAAGCTGGACTAGGAATTCATTGATTTTCACTCATTAAACCTTTATTTTAGAATTTGAAATACTTGGAACTATTACCACCATTATCATCCATAAAAGTTTTGATATGCCTAATGTGTTTTGCAATAAATTCTTTCAACACTAATGCCACAAACCAATAATTTGTTTTATATGAAGTAATAATAGATGATCAATCTACTCATGAAATAATGAGTGAAATTTCGTCAGGTACACCCTTTATTAGTTGATTCTCGCTTCTTTTATCAATTATGTGTAATCCTTCTCAAAGTCTCATTATATAATTTCCAACAACATTTCTTCCTATGCTTCATGTTTAATGTTTTCTCATTAGTCTACATAGTTTACTTCCTTTACCAATAGTCATTATCCTTGAAACATTTTCCTAGTTTATCACTTGTCATTTCTCAACAATTACAAGTGCTCACAATTCACTCTCTTGGCACTTCTAAATTATATGGGTCATCACATTGATCCATACCAATCATGTTGATCATTCCACACATCAATATCCTCAATATAACTTTCTTCTTGATAGAATCACCCCTTCACTTCCTCATACAGAATATTCATAGATATTTTTTGTTTTCTCCATAGTCTCAATTTCCTAATACTCCATGTCTCATAGCTTCAAAGGTGGAAATATAGTCAAATTGGCCTTAATTTATCATGTTGAGTTATCATGGTTTCTTTTCCTCCTCTCTTAATGCATAAAATTGTTGCACTTGGATATATTGTTACTATTACTCCGATCATGTAGCTTTTTTCCTCCAATTGATCAATTTTATTATGGATTCACTTTTGTAATCCAATGTTATCATATCCTTCGGGGCCCTTGAAAATGACCTTCTTTATTATTCAACTTCATTAGATGGTCTTCAATCTCTCCTTCCTTATATGCATCATCTTTAAATCATCCTTATAGTGATTCTCACCATGTTGTTATCTGGAAATAATTATATGATTCCACAACCATTTGCCATCGAGTTGTCCATTCAGGTAGCACCTTTAGAATATCTTGACTATTCCAAAATTTGCTATCATGTTCTAGGATAGGTTATTTCTTCTTGTTGATGTCTTATATTGGTTTGTTCTGCCTCTACTTAGTTAGGGTGTCTTTCTCTAACTATTTTCTATTTATATCCTCCTTTAGGTATGGTTACAAGGTTACCATTCATTATCATTATTCGAAATTGTATAAGTTCTTCGATTTCCTTATAAGAACTACTACTGTTGGAGATTAAACTTATGAACTTTCATTCTTTTCTTAAAATTGTTGTATCTTTATACTTAATATTCCACCATCTCATTCTAATAATATTTTATTGTCCTTCCACTTGGTTGTATACTATCTTAAGTTATATTTTCTTCCATATTCGACTTCATATTATATGTATCTTCAGTGAATTGTACTAATATTCCCTCAATTTGATCACTTATAACATTTGTACATCTTTTGTGAATAGTTAATGTCTTCTTTAATTCTTCATATTACCTCGGCTACTTGAGCATATTATATAATTATACAACACTTCATATCCAATAGTCTTTTCTTAAGGTCCGTAGTTTGGATTTCATTATCATTCTTTCCCGCTTCAAGAGGCTACATCCTTAGAGAAATTTCAACCAATAAACCATCGATATTCACCATGAATCCAAATTTCAATCACTCAATCTTCCTTAACCAACTAATCCACATCATTATTACTATGTTTCTTTTTAGTTAATTATCTTCCAATGTAAGTAATCAAATATGCTCTCAATCTTTGCATCAAAATTTGAATTGCAAGTATCACTATGTAAAAACAAACTTTAGAATGCAACTTGTCTTTCAAGTCATTCCCAAAGGCTTATTCTTAGTTTAAAAATACAAAACAAAACAAAACAAAACAAAACAAAAACAAAAATCCAATATGCACTTGAAACTAATTTGTCTCAATATAAATAAATTTTTTATTAATAAAAAACCAACTCCATAAGAATAGAGTAATATACATTTTAAAATATAGTTTTCCAACTTACCCTAAAGTAATACCAAAAAATTATATATATATATATATATATATATATATATATATATATATATATATATATATATACACACACTCTGTGACAAACTAAAAATAGCAAATAAAAATAAAAATAATTAATATTAAATAGTGATATTAACTATAAGCAACAATATTCTAATAAAGTTGCAAGGTTGTTTAATTCAAACATTTTTATTTTATTTTTTAATTTACTTTATTTTTAATATTTAATTTACATTATTATTTCTCATCAATGTTTTTATTTATTAACAATGTTTTTAATTACAAATTTTCTTTGGGCAAAAAAATATATATATAAATATAATATATTTGTGTTCTTCTATGGCAACTTTCAATATTGTTATTTTGATTTTATTTTTAGGTTGTTTTAGTTGCCTTATCCACACATTTTCCAACCTTTTTACTTTAATAAGTGACCATCATAAACATATTTCTCAAATGTTATTTTATATATATCAAAAATATATTTAACATATTTATCTTTAAAATCTCTCTTTATTAAAACACAATATTCAAATTTATTAAATATTTTCCATCTACATACTATTTTCTATTAATGCAACCAATATTCTAAAACTTATTTTCATTATAACTAAATAAAATTAAATAATTTATCTTAAAATATACATATTTATTTATTTTGAATAATAATTTTATAACTCTAATTTAAACATTTAAAAATAATAATATTTATGATTTCTGAAATAATTATGTGACACGTGTGTTAACTCATTATACCAATATTAAAATATATTATTTTCACTACCTCTTTCAAGATCAAGTTAAGAATTAAGACAGTGCCCACAAGTAATAACGTATTTTGCGTCATCAAAGGCAAATGCAATGGTGGTGGACGACTCTTATGAATTCCAATGGCAATTTTTTTATTTTTTATCCATACAATCAAATCTGCCACACAAGATCACATCTCGCTGCTGCCAATGAAAATCCTCTTGGCTGGCATCATCCCTCGCTGACAATACACAGCAAGTTTTACAAGCTTATGCCTGACGGGCACCCACGGGGTTTGAACCGGTGACCTTTACAAACGAGTGCCTTAACAGAGCACTCAATCACCAACAAGCCGCCACCCCGTAGGTTAATTCCAATGGCAAAATTATTTTGGCATCAATTTTCTATTTTTATTTTTTATCATATATAATTCACCAAAAGCACTTATTGACACTTTATTTTTTTGTTTATTGTTTTTAACTAAAGTAAGGAGAGTGTTATACGTCGGGAGTCCAAATACAACAACATAGACATGCTTTATTTGCCATTCCCCTGAATTGTATGGCATGCAAGAGAAAGTCCATACCTTTCTTTAAACTGGAGTCTTTCTAGCCGGCTTGATTCAATGCAATTGTTCGAATCTGGTTAACTCCAAGCATATATTTACTTTATTCTTTACTTTATTTATAATAGTTGATAAATATGATCTTTTAGTAACTATGGGTTAATTTATTTATTTTTATTTTTTTATTTTATTTTATTTTTTTATTTTTGTGAAGACAATTCGAATTTGGCAGTTTATATGTTTTAGTTTGTGTATAGCAATTTAGATGTGGAAATTTGAATCTGGCAGTTTGTATTTGAAAATTCAGATTTAACAATTATATATTCATAAGCAGTTTTGAAAGTGGCTCGAATTCTTTAGAAGAATGATTACCTTCACAAATATTCTAGGACTGGGTATGAAAGTATTATGTCATCACATCGCATGCTATTACTGTATGGAAATTAATGATGATGTTTGATGATTATGAGGTTTCATTATTTTTTTATTTTTTTTTATTTTTTTACACCGATGAAGCTAGATTTCTCTCTTATTATAAATTCATGAACAATAAGGAACATTGCAGATATCCTGGGCTTATAACTATGGGCAAATATTAAATTTTAATTCATCGAAACTAAATTTATTTATTGAGCGAAATAAATAAATAAAGTGGGACTTTGTAAAGAAGTCATTAATTCTCTTGAACTCGAGTCACCAAGAAAACCGCATCAAAAATAGGGAAAAGAGCAAGCTACATAAGATTAACAAATTTTAATAATTTGACCAAGTTTTTACGATGTAATCCGTGAATCACTTGATGAAAAACATATTCAATGTAAATAGAAAACAATAGAGAAAATTCACAATTATTTTACTTATACACATTCAGAACGCAGTTTTGTATCAAGTGGAATGCAATATTTGAAGAAATAAAACTTATTTGTGTTAAGATATGGAATTCCACGAAAGATCTAGAAGGGATTATCATTCACAAATTCATTTTATACATTAAAATCACAACAAATAGATTTCAAACTGCTTCTAGGAGAACATGCATATGATATTTTCAGACAATATCCAACAATTCCCAAAAGCCCCCATTGTAGTAGTAGTAGTAGTAGTAGTATATATATATATAATTCTCTGTAAAACTTAAGCGTATGCAGATTGTAATAAAAATAAAATGTTGAATTCAATGACATTCCTCTCTCTCTCTCTCTCTCTCTCTCTCTCTCTCTATATATATATATATATATATATATTGGTTTAATTCTATGTAAAGCTTAAGCGTATGTGGATTGTAATAAAAATAAAATGTTGAATTCAATGACATTCCTATTTCATTGCCCCTTTGTTTAACAACCCTATCGGCCTTTCTTTGCACCTTTTGGGGCAATTGAATATCTATTAAGATATAAATTTGTATCAAGGGTGTTATATAACTTAATATATGATTAAGCTATAAATTTGTATTGGGTTGGCAGGAGGGGAGGGGTATTGTATAACCTTAACGGAATATTAGTAACAAGATATGCATGGGGTTTGGGATGCATGACCAATAATCAAGCTAAAATGCACGACCTATTACAAGATCTGCTCCTGGCTAAAGCTATACAAGTGGCCAACATTATCATAATTGCAAATTCACTTCTTACTATTCAACATCTTAACACATGAACTTGGCCGAGAGACAATCACTTGGAAAATCTCCTCGAGAGAATAGCAGGGTTTCTGGATGAATTTTCTCACAACGTTTTCTTACACATCCCAAAAAACCAAAATATAGAAGTTGATTGGAGTGTTAATCGCGCATGTCAAATCTAGGTTAGGCAACTTGAAAATGATGGTGGAGTCTACCATAACACCAAATTCCTTAACAATCTAATGAAGAATTCCATGGCCTATGTTCAAACAATAGTCCCTCCCCAAAGGGTTAGCATCAAATACACTAAAATGATTATGGATAATATTAAACAAAAGGAGGAAGGTAGTTTGCATGACATCGTGGTATCCCATAACTATTTGCAACATGCAAGTGATCCAAGTCCATCTACATTGCAGAAGAGTTTAATTTGGCGATCATAGTATGACTACAGACCATGACACTCACTTAGAATGATAATTTCATATCGTAGACAAGAGACTATGAATAGTGATTTGGCCATAACTCCTCTTGCATGTGGGTTAGAGAGGTGGAGGCATAAATCCATGGATTAGAATTCACACATGCATAAGGGTCTTTCCATTTTAATTTTCACTCTAGTAAGGAAATGTCGATGGCCATGACAAATCATGTGGTCTCCATGGAAATTTCAAGTAGGTGATGCACAATTTATCACTGAGAGTGTCACAGTTAGTTTTTCCTTATGTTCAAAATCGAATTCTGTCATTGCACTTGGAAATTACATAATCGGGTTGGCATTGAAGCAACTCCTAAATCCCGCTTCTCTATCTCGTCCGGGTAGGGTTTTTTCCAATTAGGTTTAGGCTTGGAATTTTGAGTGTCTACCAGAGGAAATATACACAACAAGCGAGTATGGTAAAGTGGTGGTCGAGCATATTTGGGTGGCTCTCGTTGTCAGTGTATTAGTTCTAGTGACTCACATGTCTATAAGCCAACATGGGATTCTTGTCAATTTGGCAGGGTTTTATGTCCCTGGGTCGAACATCGAACAAATACTCTGGGGGTATCAAAATGATTTATCCAGGGACTTGGGGATTCCAACTTGCATTAAAACTCACACCTATAGGAGGAAAGGAATCAACAGAGGGGTTCAACATGAAGCCAAGAGGAGGATAGGAAGCACAATGTTGAGAGGTTAAATAGAAACACCAAGAAACACTAGTAGTGTGGGGCAAACTAATTGTAGTTGTCAAGATAAATTCAATCAATTGAGGAAGAAAATAGATGTGCTCCAGGTGAACCTGATCATAGGCAACCTAAAACTCAAAGCTAAAAATGATGACTAGTGTGCAATTGTTGGAGGAGCTCCATAATTTGAAGACAAAATTATCCAGGCACGAAGATGAGATGGAGGCTCATTGTAGCCAGACAGTGAATCTCCAAGATCAGGTAAACCTTTTGAATACTATGCTCAGTGAAAATGATATTGAAACTTGGAGACAAAGCGGTTAGTGTCTAAACCTTAACCAACCAACATCAAGGGAAATAGATAATTTTAATTGATATATGTTTTTCTACAAATTTTATTTTTTCTACATTGCTTTTATATACACTATGCCACCTCGAATGTATTGAATTTTGTTAGACTATATAGCCTTGTAAGAATGCTATTAGAAAATTTCAGCCCCAGGGACTTACAAGAAGGGGACCACAATGTAAAATTTCCCATGTATATATTATGATCGGACAAAGATTTAATACAAATTTTACTCACTCCTTTTATTTTGCCAAGGAAAAATAGTAATTTTCATTTATAAAGAGAAAATTACATTTTTCAAATGCACTGTTGTCCATTCAAAACCTTGACCATCCAGGGGATGGTAATGCATCAAAATATCGAAAACTATCATGGTCTGAAATACATTGGCCTAACTGCCTACATAGATAGATAGTCCATAACATGCATGTCATCTGTTGTTACAACATTCACCACCGCCCTAAGAAACTTCAAAAGGGGGATCACCCGAAGCATAAAAGGGAGAAATACTTAAAGGAGCGAATGGGTTGATGTAAATGAAAATCCATGTAAAAAGGGGAAAAGGCATGATCTATATTGTCGCCTTGCGGTAAACTTTACACAAAACAAAGGAAGATAAAGGGGCAAGATAGCTGGATAGAGCGGGACCCGCCCATGCTCCGAGCAGTTAAAAGAAGAAAGGCGCGTGAAGATTTTCTGGGGGGATCAAGGATGGCAGGGGGAAGGCAGAAGTTCACCCCCCCGGAATGATGGTGACGTAGCAACGGTGGGACCCGAGACATATTTTACGTGGGGTGATGGCCGCGAGCTTAGAGCTACTCCAAGACCCCGCCGTAATGCTTGGCGGGCCCGACCACAGGGACACCTGGCACTATGAATGCAACGGTAAGGTAATTCCTAGGACACTCGATACACGACCAGTACTGGTATTTAACCTGGCGCATGGTATACACCTAACCAAACTCTGATGACCAATAACCAAATGCCATGCGTCCCAGTGTCGGCATCCTTATCACGTCAGCCCTACAAGTGTCGTCCTAGCCTCGTTTTTCGGGTAATCTAAAGTCGTTTAACCTTGCTCTATGTTCACTGTGGTAAAATACTTTCTTTTACGGGATAGTGTATTGCCAAAGCTCGAGCACCCAGTACCAGGTCTACCAAGTCGCTTTCAACTTCCCTGCGTCGTTTTCTTTCGAACATTTTCCTTACTGCGTAGGTATTCTGTCCCTCTTTCACTGTCTAAGTTTCCTTCTGCTTTTTATTTTTCATAATGGTCATGGGTAGATTAAAGATTAAGAAGTCAGAGCCTGAAACCCCTCAAGTTCGCGAGTCCAAGGCTGCTCCTGGACCTGAGCCATTCACAGACATGCAAGCCCACATTCGAGACCCACAATACCCTTTCTTCATCAGTAGCGTCAAACCTGACCTATTTAGGAAACATATAAAGAACAGGGATCGGTTCAGAGTTGTTTTGTCGGGATTATACCACCAAATTACTCCGCCCATATACCCAGTTGTGGAATTGATATGCTGGCTCAGGGAAGCGTATGATGAGCACCGAGATATGTTCCTATCGACTCAAGGGAACAAGATATTTAGTATATCTCCCGATATCATCAGGAAATCCCTTTGTTATCCTCCTAGTTCTAACTATATTAATTTCACTGAAATGTCTTTATCCCGTCATTTTTCCAAGCTACCCTGGAGGAAGCAGAGCGATTTCATCGCTGCTATTTCCGACTCTCACCTTACATATTTTCTGTCTTCAGACTCGGTGCCTCTGAATACATTTAAGGAAGACTTTCAGCCAACACTTGCTCTCATTGCGGGGTTGCTAGGTATAGAAGGGGTTGAGCGAGTCTTGAAGGAATGTGTAGCCCTTTTATGGTTAATGTCACAAACAGGTGTTGTCTTGGATATCCCTGGTTTCTTAGCCTCCGCCATCCAAAACCAGTTTCTAGACCTCTCGACCACCGGCCATTTTCATTTTTGTTCCATGGTGTTCTACCTCTTCCTTTTCCAGCAAGTTGATAAGTTCGAGGGTTTGGGTCTGTAAAAGTTTTCTAGGATAACTTCCCAACCAAAAAATGTCTTTGACTGGAATCCTGCAGTACATCAGTTGGCTAATGGGGTGGGTTATTCAAATTTCTTGAACGAATTCATGACAATAGATTATACTATTATTCACGACAACCCTCTACCCAGGATTTTTCCTGAACAGAGGAACTGGCTACAATTCAGTGAGGAAGAAAGCACAGGAGATTGGTACCTATTTGATGACTACACTAAGATCAGGGTCTACGGTGCAGAGGTTTCCCCTTACAGATTGCTAGTTTTTCCTGCCATGAGGATTTTTGCCTTGGAGTACCTCCGGCAGACCTTGAAGGCTGACCAGCTCCACTTCCTCCTTGCGAAAAATGGGTTCATTCTTAAACTTCCTAAAACCATCAGCCCCTTCATTGTTAACTCGAGGCATGCCCTCCCCATGGTGGAAAACCTGCTCAAAGGTATGGATTTAAGACAAGGGAAAGCTTGTTCTTATGATCCAAAGGGCATCATCTCAAACAAGACGAAGAAGATTAAATCAACTGCATATGCTCATGAAACTAGACCCTTCATCGAGTGGAGAGCTAATCTTGATACCTAGCCTTTGCTTTCACAGATGGAGACTAATTCATCTGCGACAGGGGAAAAATGAGACACCGCTTCAACCCAAGAAGCAGGTAAGAAACAGGTTGAAGAAGCTGGAGTCATAGGAGAAGACTCTCTGCACTCTAAAAGGAAGAGAACAAACGATGAAGAAGGTGTTGGGGAAGAGCCGCCGCTTGAAAAAGTAGCACTGTATGGAGAGTCGGACAAGGGAAAAGTGGGTTTCATGGTAAAATATGATGGTCCATCATCGTCTGATTTCTCAGAAGTTTCACCAGTCGTTTCTGTAAACAGGTCTGAGGCAGGGAACGAAATGAAGGGGAAGAACAGAACTATCAGGGAGAAGCTCTGGACAGAATTGGCGGGATATGTGGACAAATATCATACACGGTTTTCCGTCGAGATTGATATGGATAAGGAAAAATTGTTGATGGCCATGACTGAAGTGGTACTAGATCCAGAGGTTGGGACCACCAGCTACAAAGCTCTAGAGGTGGCAGTAAACATGTCACAAGTTCCCTCGATTGATAAATGCAATCTATTCAAGTGTTTCGGTGACATGCTAAAGGATGAGGTTGTGAAGCTCTCTCTCACTCTAAGGAAGCTACAAACCAAGTACAACCAAGTGGTCGAGAACCTTAGAGTGGAGAAGACTAATTCCCAAGCACTCTCAAATGACTTGAGGAGTCTTCAAGCGGTTATGAAGGGCAAAGGGAATGATAAAGCAGATCCTCAAGGTCATGTCATCTCGGAGTTGCAGAAACAGGTTGTAGCCTTGAAGCATAAACTGAATATGCCTAGTTTTAAGCAAGTGAAAACTGTTGAATTAGCCCAAATATAAAAGGACAAGGCTAACCTAGCAGACTCCCTAGACAAGGAGAAAGAAGAGAGGGCTAAAATTTCTAGCCAGATGACTGCCCTCCAGCAGAAGATGGACGAGTTGCAGAAAAGCTAGGATGCACACGTATGCTCCACACCACCTCCTGAAGGATCTAGCTCACTCTCGGAATAGCTAACTACAGCACTGGCCGAACTTCAGGTAACAGAGAAGCAGGTTCAGACGGCACAACAGCAGGTCCATGAGCTCGAGGCTCGTCTTGAGGAAAATACCAAACTGGTAGCAGCTTTGCAAAAAGGAATAGAGGAGGAAAAACAAGAGAGGTTGCGAAAAGAAAAGATGATTAGGGACCTAACGAGCCGGATGAATGGAAAAATCACCCTCTTGGAGGTCGAACACTTGATCTAGATAGACATCATCATGGAGGTAAAGAAGCATTGGGCCTTTCTGACCTTAATTGAAGAAAATAAAGTCGTGGTTCGGCAATTCAGAAGAACTCTACATGAAGGGCATACAGATGCTTCAACTAAGGTTGAAAGTTCCAGAAGGTATATTGCCCTCCTAAATGATTTGAACTCAGAAGAATTGGCCAAACGGGGAATCAAGGACAGGTTCAAGGAGGCGACGGAATGTCGGAGGGTGATGGAAAAGGAAGTCATGCACGACCTTGCAATGGGTAGTTTGGAAAGGATGGTGACAAGCTTGGGATAGTTTGAAACAGAATGGACTGAACTGACACTCGCCGGCCTCCCATCATGCTGGGAGCCTACAATTGTTGTTCTTCAACCATTACTGGTATACGAGTGAAAAATGACAGAGGTGATGAATCAGACAGGTACACCCTCTGAGAATATCACTCGGCTTAAAGCCGAAACAATAATTGCAACACTCGGTAAATAATTCTCTCTCCTCCATCAAGTTAAGCAACGGTTGCCCACTCAGGCGAGTTATGCCGAACTGACAGAAGTGCATGTTCTGGTCGACGCTTTTGTTGCAATACCTGGTCCTGCGGCTGACACCTGGCAGAGGTGCAACGATCATACAAGTTCATCAGCCACCGCATATGCGTCTCTATCCACTCCGTCTGCCAGTAAGAAAGCCAGCTCTTCTACAGCCACAATACCGCCTTCTCCAGCTGCAGCCCTGACTCCGTCCTACCACCAACAATGTTAACTCATGATTGGGCCTACGTGGCCCCTTATTTTATTTTCCTTTTCACTTTCAATTTCGAGTGAAACACATATTTCACTCTTGCATTTTTTACTTTCAGTTAGTAAGTTGTTGTATTTCCATTAGAAATGGCTTTAAGCCCAATTTGTAAGATGATGGGAGGTGTTCTACCCCATCATAAATTTTGATTTTTTATTAAGTCTTGAAACTGCATATAGGTATGCGGAAAAGATATTTTCCCAAAATATCTTTCCGCGCATATCACATGAAAATGTTATAAACGCAGAGAGGAAAGGCATATAGAGGGTTCCAGATTTTCTGAAAGACTCACTAGCTCAAGCACTCTGTATGTATATTTTTGTATGAATTTGATAGTTGATGTTAAAGGTCCTGTTGGGATTCAGTAATATAGGATTTTGTTGGAATTGGGGATTCCACTTGAGATTATTTACAGTTTGTAACCCTTCTTGATCTGAAAATGGATTGTACTTGAAATAAGGGTGCAAGGTATCCATTTCCAATAATTCTAAATGTGCAAACAACTCTGATACCAATCTGATCTGAAATGTGTGAACAAAATATTTCTTATACAGAGATAGACAGCAGGGGCTTTTACTGGTTATTTCACCTTTCAAAGAAAGGATGAAACCAGAAGCTTCTGGCCCTCTTAATGGCTCTGCCTAAATTAAAACCAAAGTTTAAATATAAGTTCTCCACCTTGGTTTATAAGAACCACTCGTGGCCCGTTGGTCGGGCCGCCTGGTTGCCTCTGCCCCGACCCGGGGTCGACTCCCATCCGCGACCAAAATAATTTTGATACAACCCATTCATTTGACCCTTGGGGCCACGTGGCGGCCTCCGAGCTGTCCATGTGGCGCCCTGCCATTGGATCTCTGCACAGAATATTCTGCAAAATATTCTGTGGAATATTCCTAGAATATTATGTGGAATATTCTTCTTTTAATAAATTTTTTTAAATAAGGTCAAACTGTCAAACTGGCCTTTTTTTTACCTGAAATTGAGAAAATTCAAAGTTGAATAACTTTCTCATATAGAATCAGTTTTCAGTGCCGTTTGCGGCTACATGATCGTCTTTTTTAGCTCTTTCCTGTCGTTCTGGTTTGGACCAATTCTGAGTAACTAATTTTTTGAGAATTTTTCCATTAAGGACTTGATCTCCTTATCACACCTCCCAAATGGGACACTTTTGGTCCCCAAAAGCTTACTGAAATGAAGAACTGAACTGTAGTACAGAAAATGAGAGAATAAAAATCCTCTTCTCTTCAACCCTTCAAACACTTTTTCCTTACAAAGCAAGTGAATTTGAACTACAAATGAAAAGAAATCGACATTTCCCTTCCTGAATGCACTTGTCCACAACTGTCCACAACTAACCTTCTTGAACTCACACAGAAATTTCTGGCGAGAAATTTATAGAATGAAACTGTACAATGCTTCCTTGATCAATGATCTAAGGTGGCTCAAAACAAACAAGATATTACAACATAAAATACATGCATACATCCGAAATTTGCATATCTACAAAAGGATTACGTCTTACTGTGTCAAGAAGTCCATCCACTTCTCACCAAGACACTTCCAAGGCGACTTTTGCTGCTGCAACTTTTCCTCATGTGAAAATTCCCTTTCCATATCAATAATGGAATATGAGGTTCCACCTTCGCCAATATTTTTGTCCTCTCGCTGCATGTGCATGGGACGACGAGTTGGATGCAAAGTCCAACAATGAGAGACAACATGTCCCTTCTTTTGGAAAAAAGTGAAAGTCATATGCACCTTCTTTGAAGGTAGTCTTTGCTTCATATGCTTCTTATGTGCCTTCTTCCTCATCCAGCATCTCGAAACATGATGGTTAAATTGACCACAAAATGTACAAGAATTCTTTCTTCCATTAAAGCATGTAAAATTATCATGCCTTGCAGAAACACAATCAAATTGATCATGATAAGATTTATACCTCTTATGCTACTTTGCATGTTCATCCTTTTTTCCTCCATGAGGAGATGAACTAGTAGAGGCTCCAGCTTTCAATTGTAGACTAACATCATCGTTCTTGTCTTGAAAACTGCCTAAAATTGCATGCTTTCCATAAGTTGCATGTCTACCATCTTCTTGATGCAACAAAGGCTTAAAACAATGGTAAGGAAGATTGCCATCATGACATTGATGTAATTGAGAACTTGGGAGAAATTTTCTCTTCAAATTTGCATCACATTCTTGAATTCATGTGCTCAAAGCTTCGCCATTCAGTTGCTCATAGCCAAGACCAATATTCTTGGGACGCTCCACAACACAAATAGGCTCAACAATGCCCTGTGCATGCTTTCCCAAACCTTTGACTTCTTGATAGCCCATTTTCAACATCAATTTGGACCCAATACCTCTTATATGCCTTTCAAAAGAACCAACACACTTTTCAATAGAGGAAATTGAAGACAAATCAGAATGATTTACCTCATGATTTACATCCTGAAGATGAGGTATTTTCTTGGACAAAGCTTCTTGAGCTTGAAGAAGCTGCAACTCCATATCATGAAGTCTTTGAAGAATGGCTTCTTTCTCTTCCTACATAGCTAGCAATTGTGCACGAAGTTGAACACTTTCCCTTTGATCCTCAAGGAGAATCTGCACCATGTCCTTCACCTTAAAGAACTCATTCTTCATGTCATCATTGAAGAATCTCGTGAAGGAGGAAACTTCACTTGTAGAAGAAGTTGACATTATGTAAATGGTCAATTAACAAAAGGAACTTCTGAAGAAAATTTCTTAAATCTTTCCAACAATTGACAAGCTTTTAACCAAATGTCAGTAAAGACCCCTTCTCATTCAAGCAGCCATAAAACACAAACTATTGGAGTTTGTTTTCCAAAGATAATATTGAGGTAAATTGGGTAAGGAAAATAGTCTTCAATCCTTTCCAAGACTCAGCTAACAACAGCTATCCTTCCAACTCAAGAAAACTCATACATGCAACCATTTTGCAACCAATAAAACAGTAAATCTCTTACACTGTTTTAAAACCTTTTGCACAATAACAAATGCTCAACTCGAGCTCTTATACCATCTGATCTGAAAATGGATTGTACTTGAAATAAGGGTGCAAGGTATCCATTTCCAATAATTCTAAATGTGCAAACAACTCTGATACCAATATGATCTGAAATGTGTGAACAAAATATTTCTTATACAGAGATAGACAGTAGGGGCTTTTACTGGTTATTTCACCTTTCAAAGAAAGGATGAAACCAGAAGCTTCTGGCCCTCTTACTGGCTCTACCTAAATTAAAACCAATGTTTAAATATAAGTTCGTTACCTTGGTTTATAAGAACCACTCGTGGCCCGTTGGTCGGGCATCCCAATTGCCTCCGCCCCAACCCGGGGTTGACTCCCGTCCGCGACCAAAATAATTTTGATACAACCCATTTGTTTGACCCTTGGGGCCACATGGCGGCCTCCGGGCTATCCACGTGGCACCCTGCCATTGGCTCTCTACACAGAATATTCTGTGGAATATTCTTCTTTTAATAAAAAAATTTTAATAAGGTCAAACTGCAAACTGGCCTTTTTTTAACCTGAAATTGAGAAAATTCAAAGTTGAATAACTTTCTCATATAGCATCAGTTTTCAGTGTCATTTATGGCTACAGGATCGTCTTTTCGAGCTCTTTCATGTCGTTCTGGTTTGGACTAATTATGAGCAACTAATTTTTTGAGCATTTTTCCATTAAGGACTTGATCTCCTAATCACTTCTCCATGTTTTTAAATATAAATGTTCATTTTGTATCTCTCCACACTTCTGGTGTCTAAATGTTCTGGAATGCGAGTGCTCCCATGTTTAAATGTGAATTTATCATAGTAGATACTCATATTTACTCATCTCTAGCGGTTTAAATATAGCTCAGGCATGACACCATATTCATTTCCACATCTCTTCCATTATTCTACTGGTAATAACTATTTGGATTCTTATCCTAGAATAAGCCCAGTTATAGTTAATATCTTATCTCATCTTCTGTCATAGTCTTCACTCACTTATAACTTGACTACTATACGTTCATTTCACAGTTGGCCCCCTTTACAGCATTATGTTCTAAAGCTATCTGATGCACTTACTTATTGAATTTCATATTCAGTCTCTGCAGTTTTCTTCTTTGCTGTGATTACATTTAGAGTCTTAGTCCCATCTTTATCAAAGCAATTCATTATTTGATAGTAGCATGAGAGCCTAATATTGTCAACTGCAATCGGTTGAGTCATATGCACCTTGCATTTAAGATGTCCTAGGCACTGGTATTTTACAACTCAAGGATGTCTCTAAGAGTGACAACATATTTCTGGCGTCATTTCCGGGTAAATAATTTAAAGAACTAAACCCCTGGGCCTTGACAAATATTCATCCACCCTTCAGAATAGGTGAGTAGGAAGGGTTCGAAGTTGTAGATCCATCACCTTAGCGACTCCACTTTCATTTAAAGGATAAATCTATTTGTAGTCTTGGCTTCCCGAAAGCCACACCTGAGGTCAGATACATCCCAGTTGAGAACACCTTTAGTGTCTGATCCAGAGAAGATTTTTCATAAGAGAAGTTGGAGAGAAAGACCATCAGCTTATACAGATATTCCCAGATTCTCCCTGGAAGACACTCCATCCTCCTCTCAATTAGCTTAAGATCAAGGTCTTGATTCTACTGCAAGAACCCTTGACTATACTTCAGATAGCCCCTCCCTGGAAAATATTGAAGTCAAAGATGAGGCTGAGTCTATAGACACCACGAGCTTCTTTCTACATCCCACTCTCGAAGCCGAAGAAGTTAATGAAGTCACAGTGGTTACCACTTCTCATATTCCAGCAGTTCAATCAACCCCTCAAGTCGTTGTTCAGTATATCCCCATTGTCATACATACTTATTTTCCACCACCTCCTATTATACATCAGAATCTCCCTCCACCCCCACAACCTCCAATGGTTGTTCTTGGCTTCCTATTGAACAAATATGCCCCCCTGGCATTGCCTCAGATCCTGAATGGTATGCCTCAGGATTACTTAAAGATCGTTTCAATAGAGAAGATGATACTGGAGCTCAGAAACACCTGGAATTTTTCTGCGCCTTCGCAGAAAATTTCAACGTTGAACATCTAGATGTGGTGTTGAAATTTTTTGTCCAATCCCTAGATGGAGAGCCCATAAAATGGTTCAAGACCTTGGGGGACCGCTCCATTAATGACTCGGAGGAAATGGAAAATGCCTTCACCGGGAAATGGGGAGAAAAGAAGGATCATGGATACTGTCTTACGGAATTCAATGCTTTAAAGAAGAGACATAACGAAGACGTGTCTGATTTTATTAAGATATTTAATAAACTATATACCAGCCTGCCTGGAGAAATGAAGTTGCACCAGATCGCCGCTAAGGTTGTATTTATAGCAGCGTTTGAGTCAGAATTTGGATTCACCCTGAGGGAAAGGAAGTCTGCTACTTTGGACCAGGCTCAGACCGATGCACTAGAAGTCGAAGCTAACTTCGCTTCTACAGGAAAATCCAGAGGGAGGCTGGACCATGATGCTAGGCGCAGAGAGAAAGAAGAACCATCTACCTCTAATCAAGACAGAGAGGTAGCTGATAACAAAATCGAGGAGATGAATAAAATGATTAAGAACCTTTCGAGCAAGCTGGTGAAGCTTGAGCTCGAAGCAAATAATTCCTCCTCCAGGCCACCTCAAGCTGCTTTGAACAGGGGTTATAACCCCCAATACAGAAAACCTCCTTTACAAATATTACAAAGAGAGCGGAAGGAGCAACAAGATCACATACAACCCCCGTTGTACCTGGAAGGGCAGATGGATGGCCCCGCAGAAGATACCCCCGATGGGAAAGACGACCAATATCTTGCTTACTCGGAAGGTGAAGAATTTGAGCTTTCCTTACAAGAAGATGAAGGAGTCGAACTCCCCTTGCAAGAAGAAGAAGAAAAAACAAGATTTGTTGAAGACCCAGAGATTGATGATTACTGCAAGCAATTCATGGACTTCATGCAGGCACAGTTCAACAGAAAATACGATCTCAGGTCCTCTAGGAAGAGGACATGCACACAAGAATACGAAGAAGAGATGCCTCAGAAGGAGACAATTTTTCAGAAAGTCAGAGATAAAGGTAAGAGACCTATAACTGAACCTTTGCATTCTAATGACTCCATTCCTTCCTCTTCTAAGTTGGCCTCTAATCCAAATGCAAATTTTAAACCTATTCCGAGGGAATAAAAACCTCCAACCATGATAAATGAACTAGAGGAAAATTCCATAGAGAAGTCTCCCTCTGCTTTTAGTCTTCAAAAAGAACTGGAAAAGGTTAAAATCCCAGTCCCCCTAACCGAACTCCTGAAAAATCCAGTCTACCAGTCTCAGGTGTTTTCTTTCATGCTTCCTCAAGGAGCAGCCCCAATCCCAAATAGTTTAAATCTCCATGAAGAAAGGCCTATGGTAATGTTCGGTACTCATGTTGAGGAGTTAGATGATTCAACTCCTCCTTTCTATGTCTCTTTAGTAATTCATGATTTGCTTTTGCACAACTGTATGCTGGACTCTGGGGCGTCCCATAACCTGTTACCTCTGTCGGTGATGGAGCAATTGGGGCTACAGATCACTCGCCCATATAAATATCTCTACTCTTTTGATTCTAAAAGAGTCAAATGTTTGGGGATGATCAAGGATTTGGTGGTAAATCTAGCCCAAATCCCAGCTAAAAGCGCGTTAATGGACATAGTAGTGGCCGACATCCCATCTCGGTTTGGGATGTTGTTATCAAGATCATGGGGTACAAAAATCGGAGGATCTATAAAGCTAGACCTAACCTATGCGACCATCCCTGTGTTTGGAGGCCAAGAAAGGAGATTATACTGGGAAACAAGGTTTGTGAAAATGGTCACTAAAGTCGATAATTCAGTAAATTCGCCAGTGTACAGCAAAGAGGGTGAGTTCTCTTTTCTAATGCTTGAAGAAGACCAAGATTACCTGCAGGAGCCATCTTTCGGTCAAGTAAAGACCGAGCAGTCTTCAAGCAACGAAGAAGGTGGGGTTTGGACCTTGCACTTTGACGGAGCCAACTCAAAGGAAGGGAATGGAGATGGGATTCTCCTGATCTCCCCTACTAGACAATTGGTCCCATTATCTTTCAAATTGGAGTATGAAGCCATGAACAATGTGGCTGAATATGAAGCATTGCACCTGGGTCTACAAACATCAAAGAATATGAATATTCAGAGCTTGAAGGTTTTGGGAGATTCAGAACTGGTGGTGAGACAAGTAAGAAATCAATGTCAAGTTAAGCACCCACGACTGAGGGCTTACAGAAATGAGGTATGGGACTTGGTAGAGAATTTCTTCTCAGCATTTAATATTCAATTTGTGCCAAGAGACCAAAACAGAATGGCAGACTCTCTTGCAGTAGTTGTAAGCACTTTTCAGCCGCCTCAGAATCCCCTCCTGAGGTACGAGATAGAGGTCTGTTACCATCCTTCCATCCCTGACAATGTCAAACATTGGCAGGTGTTTGAAGATGAAGTGCAAGTGAAGAGATTCATGGAGACCGTTGGGGAATTTTCCAATTCGGTCATAGATTTTGGCGAGGAGGAGACTGAGGACCTTCCTCATAATAAATGACAGGATACCATGGCTGGGCACAAGGTGCTGCAGCTCAAAGGGAATGTAATACCCAGAGGACTGGTCCCTCTGGAGAGACTATTTGATAACAATGATGTCCCAATTCTTCCAAGTAAGGTTGTTGAAGAAAATCAGGTAGATGACCTGAACCTCGGCACAGAGGCCGATCCCAAGATTGTGAAATTGTCTAGTAAGGTACCCGAAGAATACAAAGAGCAATATCGGAAGCTATTTCAGACATATAAATATGTCTTTGCTTGGTCCTATCAAGATTTGAAGACCTTTGATATTAGCATTATACAGCACAAGATTCCATTAAAAGGAGATGCCAAGCCACACAAGCAGAAATTAAGACAGATTAATCCTTTACTCCTTCCCTCCATAGAAAAGGAAATAAAGAAACTATTGAAGGCTAAGATTATTGTGCCATTAATATATTCTGAATGGGTGGCCAACTTGGTCCCAGTCCGAAAGAAAAACGGAGAGATAAGACTGTGTGTTGACTTTCGGAACTTGAACAGAGTGTCTCTGAAAGACAACTATCCGCTGCCAAAGATGGACCATATATTGCAGAAGGTGGTAGGATATTCACGAATGTCTATGATGGATGGATTTTCTGGGATAATCAAGTAGCAGTGCTTCCGGAGGACCAAAATAAAACCGCATTCACTACTCCTTGGGGAACATTTATGTATGCTCGAATGCTGTTTGGATTAATCAATGCAAAGGCTACATTTCAAAGGGCCATGGACATTGCTTTTGTGGGGGAACAAGAAAAATTCGTGGTGGTGTACCTGGCCAATATCACAGTCTTCTCAAAGGACGATGCTGAACATATGGAGCGTTTGCGCAGAACCTTTGACAAGTGTCGCATGTATGGATTGTCTTTATACCCACAAAAATCTTTGTTTCCTTTAGAAGAGGGTAAACTGTTGGGGCATATTGTAACAAAGGTAGGGGTAAAAATCGACCCGAAAAGGGTAGAAGTCATAAATGGTATATCCTTGCCCAGAAACAAGAAAGAGGTCCAGGTTTTTCTTAGACGTATCAACTTCTTGAGAAGATTCATACTGAACTATGCAGAGATAGTCTAGTACATAATTGAGATGCTAAAGAAGGATAATGAAGTAAAATGGACTATTGAGTCATGGGAAGCTTTTAACAGAATAAAAAATGCTTTCGCAGAAGCCCTAGTATTAGTAGGACTTGATTATGCAAAACCCTTCATGATATTTTCGTTTGCATCTCCCCACACTGTTGCAGCTGTATTATTGCAGAAAAATGAGGAAGGTCATGAGCAACCTATCGCCTTCTTCAGTCGAGTGCTTTGCAACGCGGAGTTGAGATATAATATCCTGGAGAAACAAGCCTACGCCCTGGTCAAATCCCTAAAGGCTTTTCGGATGTATGTATTGCAGTCAGCTATAACTGCATTCGTACCCACAACGGCTGTAAAAGACATCTTGATTCAGGGAGAAAGTGAAGGAAAGAGAGGAAAATGGATAGCCAAGATACCAAAGTATGAGTTGGAAATACGCCCCACTAAGCTAATAAAGGGACTGGGATTAGCCAAGATCCTTTCTGAATCAAACTGTCAAGCTTTGGGGATAAATTTTTCTATGGTGGCCAATGAAGAGCCTGAAAGAACAGACAAATAGCGCGGAATATAAATCGCTACACAAAAAACCCACATGAAGTACCTTCTTAGTCCATGGTACAAAGAAATTATAGAGTACCTCTTGACTCTTAGATGTCCTCCAAGCTACGACAAGACGAAGTACCAGACATTAAGGTTGAAATCCTCGAAGTTCATCGTAGCAAATGGTCGTTTGTACTGGAGAGACCCATCGGGCATATTACTTTTATGTCTCATGGAAAATTAAGTAGAAGAAGTGATGGCGGAATTCCACGAGGGCATCTGTGGTGGCCACTATAGTTGGAAGGCCACGACAGAAAAGATTCTGAAAGCAGTCTTTTTCTGGCCCAGACTTTCGGAGATGTTCATACTCGGGTAAGGGCCTGTGAAAAATTTCAGAAATTTGCTGAAAGGCAAAAGTTCTCACCTCTGCCTATGATCCCGATACACATAGAAGAACCTTTCCAACAGTGGGGAATCGATTTCATCGGCGAAATTCATCCCGCCTCAAGCGGGCAACACAAGTGGATGCTAACAGCCACTGATTACTTCACTAAATGGGTAGAGGCTATGCCAGCAAGGAATGCTACAGACACAGTGGTGATCAAGTTTCTGGAAGATAAAATTATCTCAAGGTTTCGCTGCCCTGCTAAGATTGTCACAGATAATGCTCAGGCTTTTAAGTCTGTTGAATTCATCAATTTTTGCCAACAATATAATATTGTGTTAGGACACTCTACTACATACTATCCGCAAGGAAATGGATTGGTTGAATCCTCAAACAAGACATTGATAAGGGCATTTAAAAAGGCCATAAATGAAAACCAGAAGAACTGGGATTCTTAGCTCAAGTTCGCGCTATGGGAAAACAGAATCACTAGTAAGAGGTCAACAAGCAAATCCCCATATGAATTGGTCTATGGTAGAGCAGCGGTTTTCCCGATACAATTGGCCTTACCTATGGCTAGGTTCATGCAGGATTGTCAAGAGGAACCAAACAATATTACCAGAAGAATGAATCAGTTGGTAGAGCTGGAAGAGACTCGAAGCCGAGTAAATCAGAGGTTGACTGAGTAACAAGAGAAAATGAAAGACATGTTCGATCAGCATGCTAAAGATAAAGAGATGCAAGTTGGAGATTTGGTGCTAAGATGGGATATAAGAAGGGCTGAGAAAGGAAAGCATGAAAAGTTCAATCCTCTATGGTTCAGACCTTTCAAAATTGCTGAAGAAGGAGGAAACAACACTTTCAGACTAGAAAATTTGCAGGGTGATCTGCTCGAAACCCCTGTGAATGGGAAATTCTTAAAACCCTTTTTCCAGTATTGATTCAAGCCAAAAGGTCTGTTGTATGATATTGTACATTATTCAGTTGCTTTTATTATGATGTTTGTTGTTTTGAGTTGTCATGAAGAAAGAAGAGAAGGCATCAAGGAGACTGTGTTCGCAAGAAGAAGGTTAACAGATGGTCTGCGGAGTTCTCGACACGTTCGAGGACAAGTGTGTCATCCCCAAATGGAGCCAATGTTGTTATAACATTCACCACCGCCCTAAGAAACTTCAAAAGGGGGATCACCCGAAGCATAAAAGGGAGAAATACTTAAAGGAGCGAATGGGTTGATGTAAATGAAAATCTGTATAAAAAGGGGACAGGGCATGATATATATTGTAGACTTGCGGTAAAATTTACACAAAACAAAGGAAGATAAAGGGGTAAGACAGCTGGACAGAGCGGGACACGCCCATGCTCCGAGCAGTTAAAAGAAGAAAGGCGCGTGAAGAGCTTCCTGGGGGATCAAGGATGGCAGGGGGAAGGTAGAAGTTTAGCCCCCCGGACTGATGGTGACGTAGCAACGGTGGGACTCGAGACAGATTTTCTGTGGGGTGATGGCCGCGGGATTAGAGTCGCTCCAAGACCCCGTCGTAATGCTTGGCGGGCCTGACCACGGGGACACCTGACGATATGAATGCAATGGTAAGGTAAGTCCTAGGACACCTGATACACGACCAGTACCGGTATTTAACCTGGCATGTGGTATACACCTAACCAAACTCTTATGACCAATAACCAAATGCCACGCGTCCCAGTGTCGATGTCCTTATGACATCAGCCCTACAAGTGTCCTCCTAGCCTCGTTTTCAGGTAATCTAAAGCCGTTTAACCCTGCTCTGTGTTCACTGTGGTAAAATAATTTCTTTTATGGGATAGCGTATTTCCAAAGCTCGAGCACCCAGTACCAGGTCTACCAAGTCGCTTTCAACTTCCCTGCATCATTTTCTTTCGAATATTTTCCTTACTGCGCAGGTATTCCGTCCCTCTTTCACTGTCTAAGTTTCCTTTCACTTTTGATTTTTCATAATGGTCATGGGTAGAATCAATATTAATAATTCAGAGCCTGAAACCCCTCAAGTTCGTGAGTCCAGGGTTGCTCCTGGACCTGAGCCATTTACAGACATGCAAGCCCACATTCGAGACCCACAATACCCTTTCTTCATCAGTAGCATCAAACCTGACCTATTTAGGAAACATATAGAGAACAGGGATAGGTTCAGAGTTGTTTTGTTGGGATTATACCACCAAATTACTCCGCCTGTATACCCAGTTGTGGAATTGATATGCTAGCTCAAGTAAACGTATGATGAGTGCCGAGATATGTTCCTATCGACTCAAGGGAACAAGATATTTAGTATATCTTCTGATATCATCAGGAAAGCCCTCTGTTATCCTCCCAGTTCTAACTATATTAGTTTCACTGAAATTTCTTTATCTCGTCAGTTTTCCAAGCTACCCTGGAGGCAGCAGAGCGATTTCATCGCTGCTATTTCCGACTCTCACCTTACATCTTTTCCATCTTCAGACTCGGTGCCTCTGAATACATTTAAGGAATACCTTCAGCCAACACTTGCTCTCATTGTGGGGTTGCTAGGTATAGAAGGGGTTGAGCGAGTCTCGAAGGAATGTGTAGCCCTTTTATGGTTAATGTCACAAACAAGTGGTGTCTTGGATATCCCTGGTTTCTTGGCCTCCGCCATCCAAAACCAGTTTCTAGACCTCCCGGCCACCGGCCATTTTCGTTTTTGTTCCATGGTGTTCTACCTCTTCCTTTTCCAGCAAGCTGATAAGTTCGAGGGTTTGGGTCTGGAAAAGTTTTCTAGGATAACTTCCCAACCAAAAACTGTCTTTGACTGGAATCCTGCAGTACATCAGTTGGCTAATGGGGTGGGTTATTAAAAAAAATTTAACGAATTCATGACAATAGCTTATACTATTATTCACGACAACCCTCCGCCTAGGATTTTTCCTGAAGAGAGGAACTGGCTACAGTTCAGTGAGGAAGAAAGCACAGGAGATTGGTACCTATTTGATGACTACACTAAGATCAGGGTCTACGGTGCATAGATTTCCCCTTACATATTTCCAGTTTTTCCCGCCATGCGGATTTTCACCTTGGAGTACCTTCGGCAGACCTTGAAGGCTGACCAGCTCCACTTCCTCCCTGCGAAAAAGAGGTTCATTCTTAAACTTCCTACAATGTTCGGCCCCTTCATTGTTAACTCGAGGCATGCCCTCCCCATAGTGGAAAACCTGCTCAAAGGTATGGATTTAAGACAAGGGAAAGCTTGGCCTTATGATCCAAAAGGAATCATCTCAAACAAGAGGAAGAAGATTAAATCAACTGCATATGCTCACGAAACTATACCCTTCATCGAGTGGAGAGATAATCTTGATACCTGGCCTTTGCTTTCACAGATGGAGACTGATTCATCTACGACAGGGGAACAAGGAGACACCGCTTCAACACAAGAAGCAGGTAAGAAACAGGTTGAAGAAGCTGGAGTCACAGGAGAAGACTCTCTGCCCTCTAAAAGGCAGAGAACAAACGATGAAGAAGGTGTTGGGGAAGATCCGCTGCTTGAAAAAGTAGCACTGTATGGAGATTCGGACAAGGGAAAAGCGGGTTTCATGGTAAAATATGATGGTCCATCATCGTCTGATTCCTTAGAAGCTTCACAAGTCTTTTCTGTAAACAGGTCCAAGGTGGGGAACGAAATGAAGGGGAAGAATAGAACTATCAGGGAGAAGCTCTGGACAGAATTGGCGGGATATGTAGACAAATATCATACTCGGTTTTCCGCTGTGATTGATATGGATAATGAACAATTGTTGATGGCCATGATTGAAGCGGTACTAGATCTAGAGGCTGGGACCACCAGCTACAGAGCTCTGGAGGTGGCAGTAAACATGTCATAAGTTCCCCCAATTGATAAACACAATCTGTTCCAGTGTTTCGGTGACATGCTAAAGGATGAGGTTGCGAAGCTCTCTCTCACCTAAGGAAGCTACAAACCAAGTACAACCAAGTGGTCGAGAACCTTAGAGTGGAGAAGACTAATTCCTGGGCACTCTCAAAGGACCTGAGGAGTCTTCAAGCGGTTGTGAAGGGCAAAGGGAACGATAAAGCAAATCCTCAAGGTCATGTCATCTCGGAGTTGCAGAAACAGGTTGCAGCCCTGAAGCATAAACTGAATATGCCTGGTTTTCAACACGTGCAAACTGCTGAATTAGCCCATATAGAAAAGGACAAGGTTGACTTAGCAGACTCCCTAACCAAGGAGAAAGAAGAGAGGGCTAAAATTTCTAGCCAGATGACTGCCCTCCAACAGAATATGGACGAGTTGCAGAAAATTTGGGATGCACATGTATGCTCCACACCACCTCCTGAAGTATCCAGCTCACTCTCGGAACAGCTAACTACAGCACTGGTCGAACTTCAGGTAGCAAAGAAGCAGGTTCAGACAGCACAACAGAAGGTGCATGAGCTCGAGGCTCGTCTTGAGGAAAATACCAAACTGGTAGCAGCTTTGAAAAAAGGAATAGAGGAGGCGAAACAAGAGAGGTTGCGACAAGAAAAGATGATCAGGGACCTGACGAGCCGGATGAATGGAAACATCACCCTCTTGGAGGCCCGATGCTTGATCTGGACAGACATCATCATGGAGGTAAAGAAGCATTGGGCCTTTCTGACCTTAATTGAAGAAAAGAAAGTCGAGGTTCGGTAATTCAGAAGAACTCTACATGAAGGGCATACAAACACTTCAACTAAGGTTGAAAGTTCCAGAAGGTATATTTCCCTCCTAAATGATTTGAACTCAGAAGAATTTTCCAAACGGGGAATCAAGGACAGGTTCAAGGAGGCGGCAGAATGCCGGAGGGTGATGGAAAAGGAAGCCATGCGCGACATTGCACTGGGTAGTCTGGAAAGGATGGTGACAATATTGGGACAATTTGTAACAGAATGGACTGAACTAACACTCGTCCACCTCCCATCATGCTGCAAGCCTACAAATTTTGTTCTTCAACCATTACCGGTATACGAGTGCAAACTGACAGAGGTGATGAATCAGACAGATACACCGTCTGAGAAGACCGCTCGGCTTAAAGCCGAAACAATAATTGCAACACTCGGTAAATAATTCTCTCTCCTCCATCAAGTTAAGCAACGGTTTCCCACTCAGGCGAGTTATGCCGAACGGACAGAAGTGCATGTTCTGTTCGAAGCTTTCATTACAATACCTGGTCCTGTGGCTAACACCTGGCAGAGGTGCAGCGATCATACAAGTTCATCAGCCACCGCATCTGCGTCTCTATCCACTCTGTCTGCCAGTAAGAAAGCCAACTCTTCTACAGCCACAGTGCTGCCTTCTCGAGCTGCAACCCCGACTCCGTCCCACCGCCAGCAATGTTAACTCATGATTGGGCCTATGTGGCCCCTTATTTTATTTTCCTTTTCACTTTCAATTTTGAGTGAAATGCATATTTCAGTCTTGCATTTTTTACTTTCAATTAGTAAGTTGTTGTATTTCCATTAGAAATGGCTTTAAGCCCAATTTGTAAGATGATGGGAGGCGTTCTACCCCATCATCAATTTTGATTTTTGATTAAGACTTGAAACTGCATAGAGGCATGCTAAAAATATATTTTCCCAAAATATCTTTCCGCGCATAGCACATGAAAATATTATAAAAGCAGAGAGGAAAGGCATATAGAGGGTTCCAGGTTTTCTGAAAGACTCACTAGCTCAAGCACTCTGTATGTATATTTTTGTATGAATTCTATAGTTGAAGTTAAAGGTCCCGTTGGGATTCAGTAATAGAGGATTTTTTTGGAATTGGGGATTCCACTTGAGATGATTTACAGTTTGTAACCCTTCTCCATGTTTTTAAATATAAATGTTCATTTTGTATCTCTCCACACTTCTGGTGTCTAAATATTTTGGAATGTGAGTGCTCCCATGTTTAAATGTGAATTTATCATAGCAGATAATCATATTTACTCATCTATAGCGCTTTAAATATAGCTCAGGCATGACACTATATTCATTTCCACATCTCCTCCATTGCTCTACTAGTAGTAACTATTTGGATTCTTATCCTATAATAAGCCCAGTTATAGTTAATATCTTATCTCATCTTTTGTCATAGTCTTCACTCACTTATAACTTGACCATTGTACGTTCATTTCACAGTTGGCCCCATTTACAGCATTATGTTCTAAAGATATCTGATGCACTTACTTATTGAATTTCATGTTCAGTATCTACAGTTTTCTTCTTTGCTGTGATTACATTTAGAGTCTCGGTCCCATCTTTATCAAAGAAATTCATTATTTGATAGTAGCACGAGAGCCTAATATTGTCAACTGCAATCGGTTGAGTCATATGCTCCTTGCATTTAAGATGTCCTAGGCACTGGTCTTTTACAACTCAATGATGTCTCTAGGAGTGACAACATCATCCATTACAAATATCATAAGTATAAACAGATACTACCCCAAAAGGGCCAAAAACTGAAAAAATATCACACAAAGACTGTCATGAAGTATATAATAACCACATTCAATAGAAATTGTTAAGCCTGAATCTATGCTTGGCCATCTATGAATGGCCTATGGAAGAACTCATAGAAATCAACTCCATTTTGTTCAGAAACCTTCCACATGCCTCGAGCCTACTGTGCCCCCGCTCTGGAAACATTGTCGCCCATAGTGTTTCTTTCCTTGAAAATATGAGAACATTAAACATAGACAAAAATACCTTTCAACTGTAAAACTTCCTCCAATAAAGGTATAAGAGCATGCACATGACATTAAGTAGATTCACTAAAACATTTCACAACAATAAAGGAGTCACCAAATATTTGAAGTTGCACGCATCATTGTTCAGTTGCAAAGAGGAAATAGTTTTAAACTGTAAAGTTCTACAAAGTTATTTGAACCTCGACCCAAGCCACTTTGAAATTTGAAGAAATGGGAATCTTGCAAATACAAAATGACACCTCCCCCACAGTCACCATTTCATTGGGTCACATTGTCGAAATATTCCCAAGGACATGTTCTATCCACCACTTTCAGAGATACATTTCTCTATCTTCAAGATTTAGGGGGCTCTAGAATCATATCATAAATAGCTAAGGATTTTGTAACCACCTTTCTTGAGGAACTAAATGGTTCTAAAAAATAACTTTATTTCTTTCTAACCAAATCCCCTAATTGATAATAGGTGGAATTTTTCTCAAATATTTGGGGGAAACAACTTCCCCCCAAGAATGTCAAGCGTCCAAAGAATATAAACCTGACCATATCAGATTTAACGACAAGGAAGTGCGAGCAATGTTCCATACAAAACTAGAGTAAGAACAATCTAAATATAGATTATCAACAATCTCTTCATCTTCCTTCCATAAAGGACACCAGCTAAGCCCATGAAAACTTTTCTTTTTCAAATCCCCCCCTGTCGGAAGTTTATTTTCAAGGATACACAATTGGAATAAATGTGACTTTGTCGGACAACGAAGCTTCCATAATTGCTTCCACCACTATGCTACATCACCTATCTCCTTATATGCAATAGTGCTTAAGCATCCATTATTTTGAGTATATTCCCCATTGGGGGAGTCAACCCATTGCAAAAAATTTTCCCTGTTGTTGATCCTGACAAAGGAAGCATCAAGAGAAATGATGTAATTCTTCCATAATTTTGTCCATTATGCGGGAAGATGTAATTGATTTTCCCCCAACCAACCCTAAGCCCAGATAGACGATATAAGCGGATCCACCACAATTCAAACTTTCTCCCCAGAACCAACATGTTCGATAGCCAAAAAAGAACTTACCATTTCCTTCCATACAATAGAGGCATTTAAACAATGCTTATTCGGAGATCGAATCCAATTTTTGAGGGAATATGGGAAAATATATTTCCTATAGACTACATCCTTCCATAGGTTATCAGAAGAGATCAACCTCCATCCCACCTTTGCTGCCAAGGCTTTGGAAAAAGACATAATTTTCTTCAAACCCTACCCACCCTATTTCTTAGGCATGGTTATTTTCTCCCATCTAACCCAATGAAAAATTATGCCTTCTTTAGCTCCCAACCATAAGTATCTACAACAAATTATGTGGATGGATGATAAGATCCCCTCAAAATCTATGAAAGAGACATCCATAAATTATAACATTTATTTTAAATAATAAATTATACAAAATTATTTATTAAATAAAAATTGTTTATATTTACATCGTAGGTATTTTCTTTAAAGGGAGGTTGCTCTGAACCTTTTCGTCGTTTGTCCAGAGCGTATAGGAATATGCCACTTGTCCGCAATAAAGGAATGAGTGCTTGAGCATTTTTCGTTTTCATTTGTTCACATTCGATGTCCAATAATATGTTAACACGTGTAATTTACCTGTTATCAATGAAAAACTACCACTCATATATCGATAGTGAAAACCTGTCGCGAAGTTGAAATGCATGTAGGAGGGGATCTGCACAAAGTAATGCCCTGCAACGGGCGATTCACAGAATACAAGATATGTGGTGATAGTGTTGGAGGATACCAGTGTTGGCATAATTCTCATTCAAGCCTATAGTTGTTTGGTTGTGGGTGGGAGTAACAAGTGAGTTGAAAGTGGTTTCGTAACTACTTCATCTCGTAAAAGTCGTGTCGATGTACTCTCTTGAAACAGAGCAAAGAGTGAAAACGCTAGAGTAAAAATGCATTAATATAAAAAATAAAAAATAAAATATTTTGGTGCCTAAAATTATTATTTTAATATTATAATTTTTATATATTATTATTAATATAAAAAAAAAACAAAATTTAAATTAATAATAATATTTATAATGAAAAGATAAAATAAAATAAAATCTAAATTAATAATATTATTTTTAATTAATAAAATATATATATATATATATTTATTTAATTATTATTAAAATATAAAATAATAATATTTTTTATAATCGGTAAAAATAATATTAAAAAGATAACAAATATTTAAAAAATAACATTTTTTTTTCTTTAGGCTAGAACTCGCATAAAATCTATGTGGGTGAAGTGGGTTACAATTTTTTTCTACCATTCCATTTTTAAGGTGTGATTAATTTAATTTATTATATTTTATCAATTTATCTCATTATATAAAATAATATATTTAAAGGTTTTTTTTAAAGATGGTAGAGCTTATTATATTTTAGTTGATAATTTCTTAAATTATGTGAAAGTATGTATGGTATAGGTTTTAAAGTGAGTATAATGGTGTGATGAAATTACCAAAAAAAAAAAAAACAAACGAGAAGAAACTATGAAATATATGTAAGATATTTGAGTGATTGTACAATTTTATATGGAATTCATATGGTTGTCAAATACACATAATAGAAGCTCTTCCCACAATATTCCTATTCTTCCTTAGTATTTTCACAACTTTTCCTTTTCCTTATACTATGTTATTTCATAGTATGGATTGGAGAATGTGTAGTATTTTAATTTGTCTAGCTGCATCTATTGGCAAGTGTTATTTTCTTTAGGAAACTTAAGAAAACTTCAACATATTAATTTGAAGGAGTGTAAAAAGTTGCAAATGATTTCATACTTATTTGGGAATTTATTTTGATTTAAAAAAAAAAAATTAATATGTTATTATAATTTGATAATATCAAGAGAAACATTTGAAGATATTTAATATGTTTGAAAGCTTAGACTTTTTACTTTATGTAAAATTATATGTATTTTCTCTCAAAATTGAATTTCTTATGATAATTTTGAAATTTATGAAAAATGTTTTTATTTTTGCTAAGTAAATTAATGAATTTAAAGGAATTTTCATCTCATCAGTGTAGAAATGTTTTTGTTTGAAGACATGAAATTGGGAAACATTTTTTGCCCTTTTTTGACATTGAAAATTGTAATTTTCTATGTTTTTTCAACTTTAGCTCCACTTAACTCATATTTTCAATGCAAATTGCGCTTTGACATAAAAACAAGATTTGTAGAGAATTGTATTACCTCCATACTCATATTTTTTGTTTTTAAATATTGACATATAGAGGGGTAAATTTGTTGTTTGCTAACTACATATACTTGAAATTTTCAAGTAAACATAACTAGTCACTTTTTGAACCCTAACTCTTTTTAGGGATGGTTATTCATTTTTTGGAAATAAACCATATCATCATAATCTTCATAGATTTCACTAGTGCAATGACTATTTTTCGGTAATGTTCAGATTAAATCACTATTTTTTATTATTTTTTGAAATGGACGAAGACAAACAAACGGTGATGTTTCAGTACATTTTATGAGCCCTAGATTTTCTTTTCAATGCGATCGTTAATAAGAAAAATGAGAATACCCTTTTGAATAAGACAAGGAGAGGAATTGCAATATGATTTTTCTAATTTTTTTGGTGTTGCCATTTTAAAGTTATTGAATTTTCATTTACTGCAATTTTCAAAAAAATGAAATTCCACAGTGACACAGTTTAGTATAAAATTAATAACAAATTGAAATTTTTAATGAAACTCCACAAATATTACATCATTAGAAACTAGATTCAGAGATGAATATAATGGTACCAGGTCCGAAAGATAACATTTCGTTTTTGTAGGTGTTTTGCCCCTCCAAAGCTGCAGGTTCCTGAAACTGCAGAATTTTTTGGGTTTTTCGTTGACCAGAAACTCTCAGCCGAGATAATTTCTCGGGCGAGACATTTATTAAACTCTCGGCCGAGAAATTTTAAACTCTCAACTTTTTTTGAACCGCCACAGGTTAAATTTAACCGTGCAGCTAAACTCTCGTCCGAAAGTTGTACAAACTCTCACAAGAGTTTACGCCCGAGAGTTTACCCAAGGCAGACTCTCGGATGAGAGTTTTATAACTCTCGTCCGAGAGGTTACTTAACTCTCGGGCGAGAGTTTAATAAACTCTCGGACGAGAGTTTATTAAACTTTAATCGAAACATTTGATCTTCGGTCAACGGAATCTTGTGAAGATCCATCGTATCGTCGCAATGTTTTAGGCGAGAGTTACATATAAATACTCTTGTTCGAAATATTAATTCCGCACACTATTCTAAACCAACGAAATTGTGAAGGTGCAAGGGTCCGAATTTTTTTCCTACGAAGGTGTGAGGGTCCGAATTTTTTTCCTGCGAAGGTGCGAATTTTTCCTGGGTGCAAAATTCTTTTTGGTGAAATTCTTTTTTTAAGTTTTTTTGGGTGCGAATTTTTTTTGGAAGTTTTTCTCGGTGCAAAAAAAATTTTGGGGAAATTTTTTTTTGAAGTTTTTTTGGGTGCATGAAGGCATGAAGTATTTTTGCAAAATTTCTCTATGAAGGCATGAAGTATTTTTGCAAAATGTCTTTATGAATTTAATTATTTATTTAATTTTCTCTCTTATTGAAAGCATGAAGTACTTATTTTGAAGTCTTTATGTTTTTTTGGGTATTTGGTCCAAACAGAATTGGATTTTAGGTTTCCAATTTTATGAACATGGAAACCAAAGGAATTTTCTATCAAGGCATCTTCGAAAAAGAACTGATTCAACAAAAAATAATGAGAGATTACAAAAAAAATGGTGAGAGGAAAGGGAAATGTTAAGCCATGAAATAAATGTGGAGGTAGAGCATCGTGAAAGAGATGTAGAGGTGCATGACAATGACAGGGAAATGAGAAATGTTGAGGAACTTGTAAACGAGAATATTGAAAACACAAATTTCGAAGAGAATGTTGAGGAACCTGTCAACGAGAATATTGAAAACACAAATGTCCAAGAGAATATTGATATCGATCTCACTGGTGAGTCAATAGTTTCTTCAATTTGAGATTTGTATTTTTTTTTTAAACATTGTAGTTCAAGATAGTTTTAAAATTAAAAATATGTATATGTCAATTTCAAATTAGAATTTAATACTATTTTTTATGCAAGGACAACATCAAAACCACAATAAGATACTACCACACCTTGAATTTCACTGCAATTAATTGGAAGTTCCAAGAACGTTGTATACAACTACAACTTTCTAGATAATATGGATCCAACTAAAATTGAAGAATTGGGAGCACCAATGTCTGAAAGGACAGTTCGAGATAAAATAAATTGGGGGTTGAAACATCTTTTTGAAGGTAAATCTATCATAGCACAAGCTCAGATGTTACATAGATTTTTAAAGCACAAATCTCTTAGAAATGTTGTGGAATTATTGGGCATTTAAAGTGAGAAAGAGGTTTTAGCAAATGAAATGGTATCAAAAAATGTGACATTGGCACTTTCCACACTAGCCAAAAAGCAATCTCAAGTTGAAAAGAATGCTCATAGAGCACTTTTAACAGGTGTACTCGCGAAACAAACTACATCAAGTCAGTTAATGTTGGCAACTTCAAAATTGTTTAAAACATCAAGAAAAAGTTTATGGAGGCATACAAAATTTAGAATTCAATTAGATGAGAATGATGAACTTGCATGTTGGGCTAATATCTTCAGGCATCCATATCATGATAGACTTCCTGATGGTGTGAGGGATAGGGTAAAAGAGTTTTGGGATTTGAATTCTCGTGTGTCGCCAAATGAAAAGGACGTTGTGTGACGCCGTATATCTAAGGGAGTTTATGAATCTCATGCCAAAGATATAACACAGGTCAGTCAAGTAGAATTATTCCAGAACTTTATAGAGAGTAATATTGATGTGAAGGTTTGCCTTAGCACATTTGAGAATATTAAACCATGGTATGTCAGGCCTATCACTATTCGAGAGACATGTTGTTGTCGATACCGTGTAGAATTCCAATTATTTTATGAGACATTTGTAAATTTTGGCATAAAATATTGGTCAAATGACCCCCCTCCTTCAAGTCTTCATGAATTTTTATCGAAGATATTATGTGCACGAGAGACTAATAAATTATTTTATAAAAAATAATGTGTTGGTGGAAGAAAATGCCCAAAATGTTCTCATTTGGTACTCTACGATGCAAAGTATCCCATTGATCCTAAGGATCCCAACTATCAAATCTCAGTCTGAATTGGAAGCGATATGAAAATGTTACTTACACTCCTGTTGCAGATCAAGCACAACACAAAAAAAGATCACTTTACTTGATGACAACATTTCAATGACATCTTTTATGGAGAAGTTCAGCGTGCAAATATATTAAGCATTGTCATAAAACACAATGGCAGGATTTACAGTTCAAGCAATCACGTGATGTGTTCCCAAAAGGAACAATATTATCAGTGGTTGATTTCGCTGAGAATTACACGTTTATTCCACAAAAGGAGATACAAAGTGTGTATTATCATTCACACCAAGTATCTATATTTGTGCATATTTTGTATATACATGCAGAGCTTGATATCGATGGTTTTGATAGCAATGAAAATAATCTTGAGGTGATTAAGGAGTACCATTTCTACATCAAGGATGATCGAACACATAATACATGTTTTGTTCAGCATTGTTTTAATGTTATTTATAATGAATTATTGAAACGAAGGGTCACTTTTAAAGAACATTGGGTATGGTCAGATGGTTGTGCTGGTCAATTTAAATCAGCAAGATCATTCTTTTGGTTGTCTCATCTTCATAAGAGAACCAACATTCGATATACACGGAATTTCTTTGAGACAGGGCATGGAAAAGGAGAGCACGATGGTGCTGGGGCATGCATAAAACGCGCACTTAGGAGGCATCAATTGAATTTTACTTGCAAATTCTTTAGATGTTGTTAATTGATGCAAAGACAATTTAAGTCATGTATCGAACCCAAGGATGGCTGATGTGCACAGACAAGCATACACATTTGACTAACAATATATTATATACATGTCTAGAGATATATGTCTATACATGTGTGTGTGTATTTTGTTATCAAAAAAATATTAAATATTGTTCAAAATTTGACTCATACATGTGTGTGTTTTTCTCAAGCAGGTACTTTTGGAATATTGCAATGGGTGATGTTGATAGATAGTTGCCATTTAATTTCCTTGGAATCCCTCAAACAAGAAGTTTACACTCAATTAGCAGTAATAACATAACAAATATACATTGCATTGAGAAACGAAAGTGCTCTTGCTTTTGTTCTGCATGTATTGATCAGACAGAGTCCATCGATGACTGTGAAAACCAAATTAAGAAATTTGTTAAACCATGGAAACACGAAGAATTGACACCATTGCCCCCATTTGGAAACGTGACTGACAAGGAAATGGACAATGAAGTGGTTGTGATTTACAATGATTATGATCGTGTTTTTGATATGGTTAGAGGAGGCGATGTCTTCGTTGTCATTGCACCAGAAAACAATCAAGAAAAAGTGAATTATTACCTATTATGATGCACTATGTCTAAATCCACGTTGCTGCAAGAGTATAATGATCCATCAAATTATACATACCCAATTGGTTCAATGGTGTTAATGGGACATTTCTTTGAAGAAGTAAAGAAATGTAAAGATCATATTATTTTTCAAGATTACCAGCCAGAGGTTATTTATGCCCAATATAGTCACTTGGTCATAGCAACTCGACTGCAATTGAAGCAAGTGAAGAGTAGAAAAAAACAGCGACAATGGAGGTTATCGATAGATGATCATGATGCCATTCTGGAAAATTTTCCACTAGCACATTTCATATGAGTGGAACACATTGTTCAAGATGAACAATGAACTTTGATTCTAGGGTTAGAACATATAATTTCTACAGTGCATTGGACATTATATAGTTTAAGACTATATTGTGGATTTCTTTCAAATAAATGGACATGTGTATGGTTAGATGTGTGTTGGTACGAACAATATATTATGATCTACTGGATAAGGGTGCTTTGCTAGATAATTAATTTATGGTGATTTAATGTGTCCACGATATGGTGATTTAGTGTGTCCATGATGTTTACTCCTAGATGATCTTAACTTGCCCCTTTTTTTGCATGGATATGATGGTGATGAATGAATATTTAATTACATATATATTATTGTATTGTTAGTTTAGTTTTGATATCAAATGTCATCATATTTTCATCTCTTCATTAGTTTATATTATTTTATATTTGATGTGGCTAATCACTTCATTATTGTCTCTTCTCATGATGGAGGTCTCCTACTTTTATCTTCCATCTCCTTGTAGTAAGGAAAATCTATTTTTCAATGCTTATGGATTTTGTGATTTTTAATGAAAGAAATGAAATTGAACTTGGGCTGATGTGGATCATTTAATTAATTGACCTAAGAAAGAACATGTTAACCAAAAATTAACACTTACCCTTGGTATTTCAAACTTTCTCTTAATATTATTTGGATTGTCTAATTCGTTGACATTTGTGGTATGGAAATTTCCATTGGAAATAATTTTATCATCCTTATCTTCTTTGTTTTTGAGCAGTGGTGGATTATGTTGTTTACCTCTAACTCTGAATATTCCTCTCTTTCTATGTGATGTCAGAGCATGTGCAACAACATGACCTACTGTTGAGGAGGTAAATCCCCTCTGCGGACAGAGGCGATCCCTACTAGCCCAGCAGGGGTCTAGCAACAAACAAACAATGTCATGACGCAGGTTCCTAATTACGAATGAAAAGGTTGGAGATAGAAGCCTACCTGGATTCCAACGCTAGGATCTGAAGAAGAAGCGTCTCCGTTCCTCAAGCTTGGCAGATCACAATCCTTCCACGATCTCCGGGCGGATGAACACCGCATGACGTACAGTTTAATGTAGATAAAGGCATAGAAACCAAAGATATCAACTAAACGCCCACAAAGGACATTACTCGCATTAACATGATGAAAACGGAGTGGAACCATAATCATAATCATCTATTAAATAACCAGCGAAGAGAGATTACAACCAAGTTCTGACGTCGCGGTCTCCGCGGTCTCCTTCGGACGGGTTTCCAGTCGTCCACGTCTCGCAAAGCTTGCCAATGAAAGGGAAAACCTCTCCAGAGTCTCGTGACAATGGTCTCCTTACTTGAGTCAGCCTTAAGGGAAAGAGAGGGTGCTTTACAACACAAAGGCTCTTGGGAATATGGAGATTCAGAGCTTAGGCACTTCAAGACTAGCTTGCCATTGATCTCAGCAAGCTTTTATAGATGGGGAAGGAGGAGTTGGGATCCCTATTATTATGGGATTGGCCCTATCAACAAGGAAGGTTCCATGGGAGGTGGCAAAACCACTTCCCTCCATAGAACTCCCGCAGCCAACCTCCCAACTCAAGATAGGTGATGGTTTGTGAATTTGTTAGAACTCAACTCCCACCATCCATATTTAAAAAACAACTCCCAAATTGGGTGGCGCGACTACGGCTCTATGACAGAGCGCCAGGTGGCGCGACCTCTTTGCATTAATTTCCCCATTGGCGCGAGTACTGAACTGCTTGCCCGCGCCAATGCTAAAAGGGTTGTTTTTATGATTTTTGCAAGGAGATGTCTCAAGGGCAAATAAAGCTCATGTTCAGAGGGATGCATTGATGATGATTTCAAGGCATGACAATGTTCACAGGTCACAGAATGGGTCCTCAATTGTGCGGGATGGGGAATGGTAAGGACGGTGACAAATTACTGTGTAACAGATGCCCCCTAAAGTATGAGGCCCGAGAGGGAGAGGGGTGAAATGCTTTACGAGAACATGTTCAACTGAAGGCCCGCCGTCGGAAAACCTGCGCAGAAAGATACAACCGATATCTCAAGTACATGATGTATAAGTGGTATGGACGCAGCCATCCGAAACAGAGTATGCTATAATCCGGATCCAGGGCATGGGCGCAGCCATCCAACTAAGATCAAATAAATAGACTCAGGTATGGTCGCAGCCATCCAATCAATGAGTCATGTACATAATGATAATAATCCACAATCGCAGCCTGGATTACAACAGACACAATCCAGGGTCTTGCGCTCCATCTCGACCCAACAGAGTACAAGTTCAAGCATGTGAGTAGGTGAGCTGAAGTCGAACATGCAAGAACATCGGCGGATTACCAGCCAATGATGAAAGCTGTTAACCGACGCGAGAGAAACCACAAATAATGACAATGGTCCTCAAGGTACTACAGGTACAATCTACGGCGTGCGAATAAATGAGTTGACGTCGAACACCCGCAGAATCACTCGATCGGAGGCCAATGATGTAAACCTCTCGTCGAATGCGACGAACCTGCCATTGAGGCATGCAGGCTCTAAGGTACCATAAGGAGTCTCTAGACCAACTTCCTGGATAATGAGTTGAAGTCGACAGGAAGTGACCTTGATCGAAGGTGGGCCATAATGATTCCCACATCATCGACACGAGACAGAGGAACATAATGTTTTTTTGTGAATTAGGACCATATGAGAAACAGAGGAAGGTTGATATTTGCAGAGGCCAACTTCTCTTGAACATATGAACGGCACGATAATGGACTTGGCAGTATTTGACATCAACGGATCAAAGGTCATGGCGACGAGGCAGTGAACAGATGAGAGGTCAAAAGAGATTACCCAAACCCACAGAGGCAAAGTGAAGCAACGAGATGAGATGTCCCCAACCCGACACGAATGCAGACAAGTGCCATGTTCAAGAGCGACATACTGCCGACGACAACGACGATGGTTCCATTTTTTCCCCACCATTTCTGGCGAGTACCCCAATTATTTTTATAACAAGCTTGAAGGGGATAGCATATGCTTGCGATATAAGTCCGCCCTTCGGGCGAATCCATCCTAGTGCATTTAACGAGTCCTAGGAAGGAGAAACTTGGAGAACGTCATTTCGACTAGATCCGATGTCATCAGGGTTTAACGAGTCTGACAAAGGAAGAACTCGGCGTCTTTTCATGTTTAGAGAGTTTGAAAAGACAGCGGAAAAGAAAACTCCACAAGCCCCTTTTCGTAAATAGTTCCCCAGATCCGAAAAGGTAGAAAACAATATCCGGGAAAACCTCCTAGTCGCGATAGGCTAGGGTATTCCTTTTCGTAATCAATCCATCCCAGCCCGAAAAAGGGTTAAACTTATACTGGGTGGATGTCGATTCGTGTCCATTTTAACGAGATCGAAACGACAAGGGCCTCGGCGATCTTTTCATATTTAGAGAGTCAGAAAAGAGCTGAAAGATGACTCCGGAGTGACTTTTCCGTGTTTTTACCGAGTCCGAAAAAGTATAAAATACAACTCGTGTCCATCTTTTTAAGTCGCAAAAACCTGCTGCTGCACATACCAAGCAAGCGTAAAATCCATTTTCGACATAACATATGCAAATATTTGACAAAAATAACTTTTAAAGCTCATTTAACGTCGAAAAAGTTATAAATATGTCTAATTGGTAAAAAAATGAAATTACTTTTTACTATTTACCTTGTGGAAAGCAACAGTGGTCCTTTTGGAACAGAATCTTCTGACGGTGATTGCAACCAATCCAGGCAACCATTCAGCTTCTCATCTGTCACAGGTAATAGGCGCTCCTTAGCTCTTCATTTCTATACATTTTTTAATGGTCTTCCTTTAGAAATCAACTTTGTGTGGCCACTTTTAAAATTTTAGGGCCGGGCCCAGTGGCGCGGGTATCGGGCACGGACCCGCGCCACTGAGCTCTTTTTACTAAAGGGCTCGCGCCAGCGGCCGAACCTATATTTCCGCCCAAAATTCGTTATTTACACCAAATTTCTTGAAATTTGAAGCTCACCAAAGATCTAATCAGGGGTTTTTGACCATATGAATGCAGATAACCACTCAAAATGGCAATCGAATGGAAGGAAAGAGAGCACGGAGATGAGGATGAAGAGGCCATGCAAAGCCAAGCTTGCATGAACGCTCTAAGAGACTGTGGATTGAAAAAGTTCTTCCTCACGCCATGTTTACGAGCTCAGCCCGAGCTCCTCCAATATCTAATCAGCATCTGGGATGAAAATGAACAAGTGTTCAGGCTACGAGACCAGGTGTTAGAACTGGAGGTCACCGACATTTATTTCATTACTGGATTGTCCCGCAGAGGTCCAATCCCTGTACTGACTGGGAGCAGACCATCCGGGGAAAAGATGGAACAGGTAATGGCGCGGGTGTGCCGAGGGGCACAAACAGGATCAGGAAGCAAGAAGGTATACATCTCCACCATCCCCGATCTAGCACTGAGAGTAGTTCTCCACACCATTACGCGGGCTGCTGGGTCGCAGGCTCCGCACGAGGCCACGAAGACTCAACTCCTGTTAGCCTCAGAATGTATGGGTCCCCTACTGTTCAACTGGGCAGAAGCAGTAACCATCAACATGAAAAGGCAGCTCACAAAGTGCAAACAGTGGAAACTGAAGCAGTTCGGGTATGGTTCCATCTTGGTATCGCTCATTCTGGAACGCATACCAATCTTCCATGGCCAAGGGGCCGCAGTGGCGAGTCCGATACCACGAGAGCCGCGAATGGCTCGCTGGGCAGCACTGATGCCCAGATCTGGAGGTGGCCAACAGATGTCCTGGAGGCCAGAGTTCTCTAGGTGGCTACGGCGCCAACTGATCGTCGTGGAAGATTGGCCCTATTCGGGAACTGACTTTACCGGGGACCCAGATCTCCCACTACCAGAAGGAGACGACTGGGACGAGGAGCTGGGTAAGACCTCATATTTTTTATTTTATGTTTATATGTTTTTTTTGTTAATACACATTCGTCTTAACACAATTATATATGCATGCAGATGTAGGACCTGAGAGACCAGCCGGGATGTCTCCTATCTCCCGGAGGACACAACTCGCCCCTGAGATCCAGGGGGAAGGCACCGGAGGAGAGGAACTGATCCAGAACCTCGAGGGGATTGCCCATGGGATCCCAGACTATGCCCGGCTATCAGATGTACCGATGGCATACCAGCGCCACACGGTGGGAGTTCCGAATCGGATCCACCGAATCCTGAGGCGCCTAGTGCGTGCAGTGACGTGCTACCATGAGCACCATGCGGATTAGTCCTTAGGATTTATGCCACACCTATTTTTGAGAGACACAGTGTCTCAGGATGTACTAAGACGATTATGTATATTTTTTGAGTTTTATGTGACACACTCTATGTAAACACTTCGATATCTATATATATGCATATCTATTTCTAGATGAGTCTTTCTTTACATGTGATGATGATTTATAAATTGCGCAAATGTCTGTCTAATACCAAATTTGCTACTGCATCTGTTAATGTATTCAAATGCCTGGGTATATGATGATATGTAATGTAGTCAAAATTCCTTTCCAGTAATCGAATACGTAAATACAGACGTAAGATGGATGGGTTCCTTACCGAATAGTGTCCGTTCAGTTGTAACACTACAAGCTGTGAATCTAGGTACACGAGCAATTCACGGATACCAAGGTTTACTGCCTCGGTTAATAATTCCAACACGGCACTATATTCCGCGATATTGTTCGTGGTACGCCCTAAACACACACCTTGCAGGTCAATCAACTCACCAGCAGGATCGTAGATTACCCAGGCTGCGGAAGACAGATTCCTGGTACTGCGGGAGGCACCATCCGCGAAACCAACAAATGGATGAATAGACATTTGCACAACCAGGAAGACCCGATCAGCAGAAAGATGTTTACAAAGCACACCACACTATGCACACAAATGACAATCACACACCTATGTACACACACCACACCAAGAAATCACTTCAGGCGTAGTACTTCTTAAGGTACAGCCCATTTCTAGGCTGCGCCAGCGGAACTCCTTCGTAATCTATAAGCTCGTAGGCCCCATTTTTCAAAACACGCTTTACTATATAGGGACCGTGCCACATAGGCTGGAGTTTACCGGCTCCAAGCTTATCATGTGCCTGATCGTACAAGAGGACGAGGTCTCCTTCAATGAAAGAACGGGGAGAAACAGATTGATCAAAATGATTTTTGACCCTCTTCTTTTGTGCTTCGATGATCAAAGTAGCTAGTCGACGAGTTTCATCCAATCGTTCGAGATACAGAAGACGTTCTTCCTCAGGGGAGGTATCCGGTAACAGCTCCACAGCTAATTTAAGCGAAGGAATTTCACATTCAACCGGCAGAGTGGCTTCCAGACCGTACACCAATTGGAATGGTGTGAACCCGGTTGCACTCTTAGCAGATGTTCGGTATGCCCAGAGAGCTGAGAACAGTTGGAGATGCCAACTGGATTTATGAATCCCAATTGTTCGCTCAAGCATGGTGACCAAGACCTTGTTCACCGCTTCAACCTGACCATTCGCTTGAGGGTAGTATGGTGTTGAGCTGTCGTGACGCAAGCCCAACGTTGAAGTCAGCTCCGTCATCATGTAATCACAGAAATGAGTACCATGATCAGTGACGATGGCTTGAGGAACCCCGAATCGTGCAATAACGTGGTTGAATATAAATGAAGCAGCCGTTTTCCCGTCAGCAGCTAGTGTAGGCATCGCCTCGGCCCACTTAGTGAAGTAGTCGACGGCGACAATGATATACGCATGCCCCCCGACCGAGTGAGGGTTACACGTCATAAAATCCACGCCCCATTTCGCAAAAGGGCCGACGGTAATAACGGGATGCAAAGGCAATGGCGGCGCGCGCATCTTGCGCTGAAAAATCTGGCACGGATGACATTTACGGACTGCAGTGATACAATCCTTAAATATGGAAGGCCAGAAATATCCTGCCCTCAGAATCTTCTGGGCAGTAGCATATCCGGACATGTGTCCGCCACAGGCGCCACTGTGGCAGTCATTCAAGACTTTCTCAGCCTCTTCCAAGGTAAGGCATCGTCGAAGCACCGAATCTACTCCAATACGATATAAGGTATCTCCTACGATACGGTAGGGTTGGGACTGGTGCCGAATCCGACGGCGGGCAGCTTTATCCAACTCAGACCGAAATGTCGCGGTCTGAAGATACACTATGATGTCACCGTACCAAGGATCATGAGTATCAATAAGAAACAGCGTTTCGTCCGGTATATGATCTTCCGAGTGTGAAGGAACAGAGTCTGTAGGGAGAGAACATATCAAATCCGCGAAGACCAGTGATTTAGTTGACTTGGCAGTGGTGAATTCCAAGTCAAACTCCTGCAGGATCACGATCCATTTGGAGTACTTGCCCCCTAGTAATTGTCTAGAAAGAATATACGTCATAGGGTTGCAGTCTGAAACCACTGTTATCGTACGCAAAAGGATGTAATGGCGAAAGCGTTGTACGGCATGTACTGCTGCTAAGGCCAACTTCTCGACATGTGCATAACGTGTTTCCGGGTCGAGAAGGTTCCGAGATAGGTAATAAACAACATGTTCGTCACCGTTCTCGTCATCCTGCACCAAGACCATGGCGATGGTGCTTAATGCGGCGGCTAGATACAAAGTAAAGTCGCGGTGGTAGTCCAGAGGACGAAGCAACGGAGCATTGACTAGCAATGTCTTCAGCTTCTCAAAGGATTCTTGAGCAATTTCGTCCCAGTGAAAGGGAACATTCTGCTTTAACAAACGAGTGAATCCTTTGGCCACCTCGGCATAATTCGGGATAAAGCGCCTAAGAAAATTCGCTTTCCCTTGCAGACTCTGTAACTGATACAGGGAGGAGGGTGATGGGAGATTTATGATGGCCTCAACCTTCAGAGGGTCAAGGCGAATTCCGTCTTTCGAGACTATAAAGCCTAAAAGATGGCCAGAATCAACGCAGAAGACACACTTATGAGGATTGAGCCTGATATTGTAGCGTCTGCAACGAAGAAATATCTGGCGAAGATGCTCAGGATGGTCCTCTCGCTTACCCGAATGGGCTGGCAAGTCGTCCAGATAAGGCTGGACGATATGGCGAATATCATGAAAAGCATAGGACATCGCGCGCTGGAACGTGGCGCCAACGTTTTTTAAGCCGAACGGGAGTTTTTTGTACGCGAAAGTGCCCCACGGACAGATGAATGTGGTCTTATGTTGATCCTCAGGTGCAATATTGATTTGCTTGTAGCCTGAGAAACCGTCCATTAATGAATAGATCTCACTCCCGGCACATTCGTCGATGATCTCTGGTCGAGCAAATCCGTGAGGGGCTAATTATCCTTAGGACAAAGCGATTGATATCGATAATCCACACGTACTCGAATTGTACCGCTTTTTATCAACAAAGATCTATTGGACACCCATTCCTTTAAGGGGGATAGGATAAATAAAACCCGCATTCAGAAGTTTTTCAACTTCTGCCTTGATGGCGGCGGCTTTACGAGGATGCATGGGACGTAAGCATTGGCGCACGGGTTTCGCACCTGGGTAGGTTGGAATCTCGTGCACGACAATACTTGGATCAATTCCCGGCATTTCCTCGTAAGACCATGCGAAAACATCTCGGAATTCTTTGAAAAGCTCCGTATAGACTTGGATCTCCTCGGAAGAACAAGTCACACCCACATGAATGTTCTCAACAATCCCCGGTTTAACAGAGATGTTGATTGGAACAGTTTGAGTAATGTTACTCAGATTACCCTCCGAAAAGACCTCGTGCGTCAAGATCGGTGTTTGAAGAGGAGGGGAAGGAACCTGAGTAGCATAACGCTCCAGACAATCAGTCATTGCCCCCAAGCTGGGCATAAACGAGGAGCGATGATGTCCATCGCCCCAAGGCAGCTCCTCCAGAGACATAGTCTCAATGATAGCCTCATATGAAGGAAAAGTCTCTCTAAGAGGATCAGGCGAATCAGCCTGACCAAGCCAGGGGGATTGTGAGTAGACGTCAAGAGCCATGCTCATCGGAGCATGCTGAGGAGGTGGAGGGTCCGATGCAGCAACAATCTCACAGTAGCCGATCTCTACCGGCGTTAAAGGCATGGACTCTCCAAACTCATATACCTGCTCAGGTGTAGGAATCAGCCAGGGGTCATCAGTCCTGGACAACATGTTGACTTGAGCGGTATTCGGTGGCGGCGCAGGGAAAATACCCATGAGGACTGGGTCTTTGAAAAGACCAAGTCCTATGCTGTCTGGGGGATTCGGAATTTGATCCACATACGGCACGTTGTTCTCGGAGCTAGAGGTAAAAAATGACAACTGGTCTACCGTAACAATCTTTCCCTCGTGAGGGAACTTGATGAATCGAAAGACAGTAGACGGCACGCAGAGCATGGCATGGGTCCAGCTGCGGCCAAGAAGTATATTGTAGTTGAGTTTAGCGTCAACCACTTCTACTTCCACGTTAACAGTTTTTCCCTGTAATGTGATCGCAAGACTCTCGAGAACTCCCAGGGGTTTAGACTTCCGACCATCAAATGCCTCAAGGGCATTGGGAGATGATGACAAGGCTGGAGAGCCGATGGCCTTCCAGCAAGCGGAGGACATAACGCAAGTAGATGCACCCTCATCTACGACGGCTCTGTGAACGTTCAGACCGTTAATCCCGACTTGAATGACCAAAGCAATTTGATGTGGAAGCCGGGGAGTAAAATTCTCCAGATCAAAGGTGAGAAGGCTCGATTCGGCGGGATCGATACCACCGATGGCAGACAGTAAAGCCTTCCGTTGTGAAGGACAACTTTGAAGAACCTCAAGTGCAGACATGGCACATGGCGCCTGTGCCAGATCCTCAACGATGCTATAATGTTGAGCGGCACGAGCGTTTGGATTATAAGAGGATCTTCGAAGAACACCCTTGGGAGGTGGCTTCACAACGGGTTCGAGAGTCGGCTTCTCGATTTCCAATGGACCAGAAACAGGTGGGGGAGGCGGTCCATCCGCAACTGCCTTCCCGGGTGCCTGCTGCTGACTATTGTAATCCTTCGATCTCGTAGCGATAGTGATGGGTGCATTAGTATTCATCATGAAAACCTGAGACCCAAACGGTGCAGATGATGAGCCCTGTTCGACCATCTGGGTCTGCTGAGATGGAAATGGCTCTTTTAAAACAGCCGGAGTCCCTTTTGAGCCTTTAAGAAGTTGACTAATTTCGGACCGTCGTGGACAATCTTTAGTGTAATGGTCACCTTCACAGATGAGGCAAGGGAATTTCGGCTTATGTTGGGAGCCATCCTCAGTTCGAGATTTAGATTCTGGTTTTGGGGCATCAGATTTTGATTTTCCTTTGCCCTTCTTCTTCCCCTTGGAGGATTTGTCCGCAGGATTGGCCTGAACGGCATTTACCTCCGCGGTTTTACCAGAATCGGATGATGCGGGATTAGCAGAGGTATTTTTGGAAGAATTAGCCTTCTGCTTCCCATTCGAAGACTTCTTCGAATTTTGAGAAACGGAACCAATGACACCATCCACCGTAGGGGTAGGCGGGGCCTTTGTGGCTCCGGGCCGTGGAGCATCAGGCAGGATGTCATAAAGCGTGCCAGATTGCGAATAAACAAGATCCAGGTACTGGGCACGTGCGATAGCTTGTTCCTCCGTCACACACGCTCCCATCGCGATATCCTGAGCGATTTTATTGACAAAGGAGGTGGTGAACCAGTGAGTCAAAATCTGATCAGGTATGTGAAACTTGATCAGTCGACGACGGCGCCGCCACTCATGGATGTGATCCGAGATGTGAGTGGCAGAGTCCTGCTTCAGGGAAGACAGGAGGTCCGTCCCGGTCTCATACCGGACTGGTAACTGGAAATGCGTGAGGAAAGCTATAGCTAACGAGTTGAAATCCTGAAAAATACCACGGGATAGCTCTATGTACCACTTAGCAGCAGCTCCTGTTAAAGTACGCTGGAAAAGACGTAGACGAATCGAATCGTCGGTCCAAGAGTTAGACGAACACCAGAGGTGATACGTCATCACATGCGCTTGGGGGTCTTCTCCAGCTTTGCCCTCAAACTTGGGACAGTCACCTGGTATCTTGGTTGGAACCGGGGGCCAATATGGATTATGAGCAATCGGATCATTGGTCAACTTCGAAACGTCCGGTAGATCCAAGGTAGCCAGGAATGACAATGGGGGGTTAACTACCATGCCAGTCCCAGGATAAGGTCCGGTACCTGCGTTCCACGATGGTTGTGAATATCCCTGCCCCCATGGGTTCTGTCCCTGAGGATTCTGACTGTAGGGGGCATGGTTCGTATAACCAGACTGATTTGGTTGCTGGTAACCATTGTGTGGGGCTTGGTAACCAGGGTTCGGCCCCTGATTAGGTGTCTACCCTGTATAAGCAGCGTTTGGATTTGGCTGCTGAGCGTAGGTAGAACCGGGTGGAGGAGGAGGATACTGAGAGCCTCCAGAGTGGTTATAGTTCGGTTGAGACTGACCATGAGGATAATAACCACCTGAGGATGAGTAGACCGCCGATAAGTGGAACTCGCGGCCTGGTACGTAGGGCGCAGCTCGGTGATTTGGCCGCGTATCAATGAACAGCCGTTGAGCGCAGTGAACGAATGAGAGGGCTGCTCCTGACCACTGTGTTGACCCGAAGGAGGGGCTGGCCCGGCCGAACAGCCGGCTCCGGTGACCGTGCGCGGTGCCAGCTGCGCAGCCGACTGGTTAGGCAGGAGCCCTGTGTTGTGCCGATGAGCTCACTGCCTGAGGCGGACACCGGGCCGCACCCGGGGATGAGCTCACACTGTGGTTGGACCAGGACTGTGTGCTTGTCGGAAATCCGCTTGATCGGCAATCCATAGAGTGGTCCCGTCGATATGCAACGTGAGATACAACAGATATTATGTCAGCATTGGTAAAGAAGGGCCGGATTTGCCCCCAGACCACATAGGCCTGGCCTTGCTGATACCCCTACCGAGGGCCGAGCAGTTGACTTAAACAGGCCGTAATATGGTCCTTGCGGATTGTACAATGGCCCTTGCTGGCCCGCAGAGTAGCCTTGAATGGGCTGTCCCTGTGGGTCGTACTGATAGCCAGGTTGGCCTGCGGGTTGGCCTTGGAAAGGCTGTCCCTGCGGGTTGTAAGCCTGGTTGTACGGTAAACCTTGAACATAAAGATAAGCCTCAGGAGCAGGAAGGCGCAAAATGTCCCCATGCTCGTCAAGCTGACCCGGAAAACCATACACGGGAGTGCCGTCTTGTGCATAGTGCGAAAAGAAAGATCGGTAAGGATCTTGGGGAATCTGTCCAGCTCCGGCGTTCAGCTGTTGTAGAAACAACCGATACTCCTCCGGAGAGATATTCTCCGGTATAGCAGTAGCTAGGTAAATGTCCTCCGGAGTTGGCCCAGCCCTGGTAGCAGATGCCGAGACAACAGCAGAAGAGGCAGCCACACAAACAGTGGGCTGAACGGGAACAGAAGTGACGGGCATCGAAGGGGACACCCCGGGTGTAGTGGCAGCTGGTCTCGACGTGGGAGATGATATCCCCATAGAGGCAGCAGCTGAAATGATCTGACCCAGAGATCTGTATCCCTGTGGCAAAGAAGGACTGGCTGACGATGTGGTAGCCAGCTCGGAACCGTCTCCCTCAAACAATCTACGAGGGATACGCTGATAGTCATCAGACCCCGGAATTTCCTCACCAGAATCACTCATGGTTGATCCTGCCGTTAAATCACGCAAAAGACGGCGAGGACTAGGAGGAAAAATAGCAGCAACGAACGGCGAACCCGATGCAAGAGAAAGGAAATCAGCTCCTAATCTCAATTCAGACACAGGGTCCGAAAAGGGCCAATTGAACTCAACTGGTCCTCCAAAGGGTTGCTCGGCGAGAACCGGTCCCCCGTCAGGAAACTCGGAAACAACAGGCTGCTGTGGTTCGACAGGAGGCTCAGAAGCTTCTGAAGAATCGTCCGTGTAAGGACTACCAGTAGACGAAACCGATGGTTCCGCCACTGTGGCAAAAGACTAAAAGAAAAGGGCACACACACACATGGGCTGAAAACGAGTTAAGACACACGCTCAAACGGTCAACAAGCAACGTCTAAATAGGTGTGAAATCGTGGGCGATTAATTTTACCACATTGGAAAATAAGAAGTTCTACCGTTTCATATTTCAAGAGTTGAGAAACGATAAAAAGATGACTCTATCTCTTTCAGAGTTGACACAAGCGTGAAAGGACAAGCGCTTGACGGTCTTTTCAAGTTTAGGGAGTCAGAAAAGACCAAATGACTGCTCAGGAAAAAACTAGGCACAAAGGGTGTACCAAATATCCGTGAACTGCAATACACACCTTGGTTTCAAAAATGAAACAGAAATCGACCAAGGATTTTCCGTACGTGCAGGTAGTCTCCCCGAATGCTGTGTTCGGTGTATCACGGGTATAGGGCGGCAGACTCGGCTTCCTGTGGATAAAGGATTGAAAACCTATGGGGGTCTCCCTTTATATACGCGACGGTACGGCGAGCACAAGTCCGTACTAGCGCTATCTAAAGCCAAGAGGCGAACGACAGCTGCTAGGTTTAATGACGCCAGAACACGTCTCTAGCCTAGACCTTCTAAATATGTTTCGTTAAGTTCCAATGCTACCTTAGGTTAATTGAATAAATTTTACAGTTGATCTTCAATTAAGTTTCAATTTCCAGGCCCTATCGTATGTAGTGTCTCCTAAATGCAAAGCTATATGCCACAATGCAACATTTCGTTCGATGAAAACTAATTAGAGAAGAGTTGAGAGCTTTTATACAAACGAAATGATCGGAAACCAAACAAAGAGCTCTATAATGCAACTAATGCAATTGACAACTTTCGTTCAAAACACTAATCACTAGCGATATGGAAAAGATCACAATTTGCACTAATTAACAAAAGCAAAGAGATTTTTTTTTTTTTGATTTTCAATGTTTAATGGCTAATATGCACTAATCAAACTTGAAAACAAATGGAGCAATTTGAGAAACGATATTCAAGAGAGCGAGACAAACACATTTCACTCAACCAACACAAGCAATCAGATTCCCAAATCGACCGAAGTCTCTCAAAGCAAAGGAAAGACTCAAATGCTTCCGATGGACTGTGTGATCTAGGTCCAAAGCAAGCCCAAACGAGTTTCAAATGAAGAAATGAACAATCACCCAAAAATCGCAATGAAACAATGAACAACTACTTAGAGAATGTGGAGAATCAATCAGATAGTTGACGGGACAATCCAAACACCAAAACTCCCAAGGAGGGCTCGATGCACTAAGCCACTAGATGACCTAGGGCTTGAAAAGTGAAATCGGTAGATAAAAGAAAACAACCCAAGGACAGAGGTGAATTCCCAGCCAAACAAGACTCCAACACACTCAGGCAGTCGGAAAATCAAGAAGAAAAACACTGGTCAACTTCAGAGAGCTCAGAAATGAGAAATCTCAAAAAACTTACAGGGGTGGCGCGACTGTAAGAATGAAACTGGCGCCAGAAAGCGAGTGGCGCGGGTTGTACAAAGGCAACAAGCGCCAAGTGGCGCGACTGTCGGGTTAAAAACCGCGCCAGTCGAGTTTCTCAACAAAAATTAAAAATAAGCCACTCCAGAAATAGACCAATGCAAGCTAAGCAATCCAAGAAGCAAAAACACACAAAAAATCCAACCCAAAAGGTTCATCAAGCAAGGAAAAACAAGATACAAACGGCAAGGCAAGACAAAGACTCCAAGTCGTTCAGTCTGCAAACCAAACCGGAGATCGACTGAAGTAGCGTTGATCTACTCCGCTAATGCTAGGCAGAAGCGTTTCGAAGGCTATCTGGCTGTACTTCAGACTCCGTTTATAGTTTACAAATCAAACAACAATCAACAACAAACTGGATCCCCAGCGGAGTCGCCAATTTGTTGAGGAGGTAAATCCCCTCTGCGGACAGAGGCGATCCCTACTAGCCCAGCAGGGGTCTAGCAACAAACAAACAATGTCATGACGCAGGTTCCTAATTACGAATGAAAAGGCTGGAGATAGAAGCCTACCTGGATTCCAATGCTAGGATCTGAAGAAGAAGCGTCCCCGTTCCTCAAGCTTGGCAGATCACAATCCCTCCACGATCTCCGCGGATGAACACCTGCACATGGAAGAAACGAACATATACAAGCATAGAAACCAGCATACGTAACTAAACATCAGTCAGAAAGGACGTTACTCACATTAACATGATGGAAAACAGAGTGGAACCATAATCATAATCATCTATTAAATAACCATCGAAGAGAGATTACAACCAAGTTCTGACGTCGCGGTCTCCTTCGGACGGGTCTCCAGTCGTCCACGTCTCGCAAAGCTTGCCAAGGAAAGGGAAAACCTCTCCAGAGTCTCGTGACAATGGTCTCCTTACTTGAGTCAGCCTTAAGGGAAAGAGAGGGTGCTTCACAACACAAAGGCTCTTGGGAATATGGAGATTCAGAGCTTAGGCACTTCAAGACTAGCTTGCCATTGATCTGAGCAAGCTTTTATAGATGGGGAAGGAGGAGTTGGGATCCCTATTATTATGGGATTGGCCCTATCAACAAGGAAGGTTCCATGGGAGGTGGCAAAACCACTTCCTCCATAGAACTCCCGCAGCCAACCTCCCAACTCAAGATAGGTGATGGTTTGTGAATTTGTTAGAACTCAACTCCCGCCATCCATATTTAAAAAACAACTCCCAAATTGGGTGGCGCGACTACGGCTCTATGACAGAGTGCCAGGTGGCGCGACCTCTTTGCATTAATTTCCCCATTGGCGCGAGTACTGAACTGCTCGCCCGCGCCAATGCTAAAAGCGCTGTTTTTTATGACTTTTGCAAGGAGATGTCTCAAGGGCAAATAAAGCTCATGTTCAGAGGGATGCATTGATGATGATTTCAAGGCATGACAATGTTCACAGGTCACAGAATGGGTCCTCCATTGTGCGGGATGGGGAATGGTAAGGACGGTGACAAATTACTGTGTAACACCTACATAGTGGCAATAACAATTAAAATTCTTGCCATACACGAAAGGTTCTAACATTCAAATTACAGAACATTATCATGTGAAGCACCCTTGGACAAATCTACGTTATAATATGACATGTATATTGGGTCGTGGAGAATAGATTGAAAAATTGTCATAATGGGGATATCCAAAGAACTCGAAAGGTGTAACATATGATCCATGAAGAAACACTTTTTTTGATGGACACCAAGGCTCGAAGGAGTATATATGTGGGACATATATATACAAGCCAATTGTTTTTATACATTACGTGTGGGAGGTTTTTATAAAATCTCGCATAAAATAATGAAATGTTTAACCCTCAGTTTATTAATATGAAGAGAAATGGATATCGCAAGCAGAAAGGAGGCATGAGGGGAATCATATGAAAATCATGTCGATCCCATGTGTTGGACATTGGACGTTGGCTATAAAACGATGCGTTGTTTGTGTGGGCATCACATAAATGGAAGATACAGTAAGAGGATTAAACTACAATAGAAAAAAATGTGTTAGCAAATGTAATGGGAGCCTTGGAATCCCATACATACCATGCGATTATCCACGAAGCCATATGTGTGACACATTACCTGGATATGCAACTAGATATATCCATCACATCGACTAAAATGTAACTATGAAGTAATGGATAGGGAGAAAATAAATGCAATGGGTAAAAGCAATTATGATAGATTTTGATGCATTAGAGTAACGTTTTATAACCATTGGAATAATATAGTTAAATTGTGTTGGAAACATGTCAAATGTGTTGAAAGGTTTTGGCCTCAACCATTAAATAGAATGCCATTCCTTTGCAACATTTTTTAGGGACTACGCTAAAAGATGATTCAAAAAAGTATTATAAACCATAAAAATGCATTGTATGATGTGGTGGGGGCCTTCTCCCATTCTGTAGTGATATTTTTCCTGATACCAAGATGTTTTTGGGTGAGACAACTTCCCTAGGAATAGTAGCGTAAAACCAACTGACTAAATCATGGGACCATTTGCAAGGTGACTGTATGTCAAAGGCCAGCATGTTAATGAAATTGATGATAGAGAGAGTAACAGATGTTTCTTTTAGATGCTCATTTTCTTTGGCTTCACAACAATCTTAGAGACTGCGATGTGAACAATCACACTTCTAGATCACAGTTTGATTAGGACGCACTTCCGAAACGTGACTTGGACAATCATCGTATTTCTTTTCCATATTTGTGAATATATCACTCTTTCAACACTACATGTCACAAAATCACATTTCAGAGTCTTAGACAAGTGACCATAAAATGCAACCTCCATTGGAATGTGACTATGCGACCTCCACAAGTCACAATATCTCCCAGGAATTGAAAAATATAATTTTAGAGTCTTAGGGAAGCAACTAGAAGATGTGATATATGCTACAATGTTACCATGTGACCATCCTCAGATCGCAAGTCACACAATCACACTGATTCCAAAAATGTGAACTGCCTAGCGACTTTATATGCAACAATATTGTCATAAATCACACATTTCTATGTATCAACAAAGACAAAGAATTGAAGACTGTTATATTATGGATCAAACACATGAATGCATTGCAAAGGTGATAACATGAAGTAAAAAACAAGTGTTGACGGGGTGGAATTAAGAATCATTATTGAGACCTCATTCAAGAGCTGTGTTGAATTCCCATAGAAATAAATACTATAAGCACAACAATGTATACACTAACGTACAAGTAACATGTTGTAAGGGGTCAACATGAGACATTCAAAATGAACTGGATAGACTGATCAAACACACAATGAGAAGGTGATACATTCATCCGATAAATGATACAATTTACCCTAACTCACAGAGACTATTGATCAAAGGCCACATTGAAGGTAGCATTGGAAAATTTAAGCCTCGAGCTGCAATACATATCTACAAAAAATAGAAGAAACAACTCCATGCAATGAGCCTAAGGTAATAAAGGACACAAAACCTTGTTGCAAGTTATATTAAGTGCATGAAGGGTATATCATTGTTGCAAATTTCATTAGTAGTGTAAAGTGCAACACAAGAAGAAACTCAACACACATGTATATTTTTCATATATGTGTATGGCCCTTCACCCTTGCTTCATTTGAATCTAAAGGTGTGGACACGATCTTTGGAGAACCTTGTTTGCTACTAGTTTTTGATTCATCATTTCTATATTCCTAATGAGAAGGGTTAATAAAAGTTAAAATTAAATTTAAAGCAAATTATCAACAACCAAGGATATTGATAAGCAACAAAACATTTAAACCAACAATTTCCAGAACAGATCACTTGCCTCTTATGAAATATTACATCATTGATTTGAATCTATATAGATTGGTGGAGAAATATTACAAAATTAAATTTCATTAGTGCTATAATAACACTTGAAATTGTTCTCTTGATGAAAAACATAAGACTCATATTTAGAAATTTCTTTCAACTTGGGAAAATAGACTCCATTCGAGCTTCCACAAAAATAGTAAAAGATGGAAAGGTCAAATAAATTACTCATGTTGAACCTAAAAGATATTTGATATCATGTGGACATAGAGTATACACAATGCACGCAAGAATACTTGACTATGTAAATCTCTCTGACTGTAGGAAAATGAAGTGTTCCCTCCATCGACAGCATATCATAGTTCGCTTAAAATTTTAAATATGAGAGGTAAAATTTGATTGTTTAGTCATCTTCATCATCTTCCAGCCAATAAGTTTCAAGAATATTTACTGCCTTCTCATAAATTTCATTATTGTCATGACTTTGTAGGTTCTCAATCTTCTCAAGTCCTTCAGCATCATCAATATACTGTGCATAGAGATTTACACCTCCAGTGTTGCCTAGATCCTTCTATGCTTCCCCAACTTTCAAAATATTCTCTAGCCCTTCAAGAAAAACAGTTACAATTCTTGGGTCTGGACAGACTAGAAGATCACATAGAGGCTTAATGCATCCTTGATTCACAAGATATCTGCAACCAAAAGAAGGAATCAGTATTTTGTCTCATTGTATCAACTGACACAAATTCTTGAACATCTACATCACACTGACTATTATCAACAAACACATCTCATTACATTGCATCTTGTAAGTTGACCCCTTTATTCATTACTAGACAACCCATTTTAGCAATATGCTAGTGTTGATCGTATATATTCATTAAATACATACTTGATTTGATCATGTGTACCAGCAGAAATAGCATTAGATATAGCCCATGTTGCTTCTTTCTTGATATCAAACTCAGCAGTTTGCAACAATTGTACAAGAGGAGGAATAATGTTTGCGTCAATCACAGCCTGTAAACAAATCCAAACTCAGGATAAATTAACTTAAACAACATTTTACAAGGAATAAGACATTCAATGAAGTGTCATTCTTAATCTATAAAGCAGTAGCTAAGGAACCTGTATTTGATCTTTGTTTCCTGCAGTTATGTTTGATATGGTCCAGCATGCTTCCTTCTTGATACTTTTCTTATGATTATGGGTCAACAATGCCAAGAGGCAGGGAAGTGCATGATTGTTGATAATGTATTGAGGCAACACATATCCCCACAAAATTACTTGAGAACATATTATCTAGCAAATAAAACACAAGTATTCACTCTATCCCAAAGAACTCACTGAAACATTTAATTTATGTGTGATTGTATAAATTCTAGAAGACTAATTAAACCTCCACTTGCATGTGTACACCATAGATTGACTTGCAATATTTCAAGTTTCAAACCATATGCCAATAGAGACTAGATATACTTGAGTCTGTACATCGTATCCAATTACAATATTTCCCACAGTCTAGAGAGAAGGGATAAGAACAGATGGAGATGGATGACTGTAGAGACAAAACATGTAGAATTGAAATTTTCAAATGCATTTAGCAAAAGAATAGCTCTGATCAATCTCTAACCTTTATCTAAAAACATAAATATGGAACTAATAGAACACATTCTTAAGCATAACATTAATATCCTTGCACGAAATACACCTATCTACAACATTAATAGTAGGTAGAAGCTTAAAAATGTTCATCAAATTTTCAGTATTTATGCTTACAGTAGAAGCTCAACCAATCTTCGACAAACACCAGCCTCAATCACAGCTTGAATTTTATCATTTGTTCCATCAGAAAGATAAGACAGAGGCCAGCAAGCATCTGTTAAGACTTCTTCATCATTCAAATGAATCAGATGCTCGAGTGTTGGTAGAGTTGGCTTTGTCTTATCCCTCAACCCTTTCATGAAATAATCAATCAAGTACATTATTTCCTTCTATCATGTATAGATAAAAAAATAAGGGCTTTCACTTGCAACTATGGAAAATCATGCCTCGTTAGGAATTCTACAAAGAGAGGAACAACGCCTGCATCAATAACTTCCTCTATAGGAGGACTACGCTCTGTCAAAAAAACAAAACCAATGGTCAGCTGCCTGATGGAAAAAACAGACACAAATAAAATGGTAGTTCATTGATAATTAATACATATGATTTGATGTAAATACCAATTGAAAGAAACTTTCGGAATTGGTTAGTTGCTTCAAGTTGCAGGTTAGGTTCATCAGACCATATTCCTGCAACCATGGCTGGAAAACTTTAAAGTCTATACTCCGTCCTCCCTCATTTTAAATCCCTCTCTTGTCATTTTTATAGGTACTTCTTGGCCACAGTTAATGTAATAATGATACAATAAAAGAAACTTTCTCCTTTCCCAATCAAATAGAACTACTATTTTTTTCTGAGAAAAACCTCATGGGGAAATCCAAGAGATGCTTCCCTACTTTCCTATACAGTAGCCCCAGTAAATCTACTAGCATAGAGTAGTGACCATCATGCATGGGGGATTCAAATCATTTACCTGATGGGAATGCAAAATTTTCCAATGTGGTTAATCAAAGGGGAGGCTACGAGAGATCTCTGTCCCTTTTTTTATTTGAAAATGGAATTGTGTCTGACTCCTTTACCACCTTTATACAATAATTTGGTAACACTAAGCAGAGTGTTCATGTCCCTAGGGGTCAACAGCCTCTCCCTACCTATGAACAAGCACCTTTAAGCCTTGAGGAGGCTAATCGTAATGTAACTTGAGGACTTGACTTGACCAGACATTTTCCCATGAGAGTGATAATTCATAGTTACTTTATCATATGTTACAATTAGATCAAACATTGGTTGCCCAAATCAGAACTCATTTATCTCTTTTTATACCCCTTCAACGTAGTGTGAATGTGAGCTTACCCTATGTGGTTAAGCCTAAAACATAGAAGGATGCCACTAATTACCTTGGTTACAAGATTGATCAATACTACCCCTCTACACTTAGACTAAATAAAATATGTTTCCCATCTATATGCCATAACTCCCTAAGTATGATGGATCTGAGAATCCCAAAGAGCATATCGGTTTGATATTCTGATAAAGATTTCTAATGAATGATGTGTTGGCTAAGTTCTTTCCTTCCAATCCAATTTGATTAGGTCCAAGTGGATAGAATGGAATCTCCATGGATGCCCATAATGGGTTCAATAACATAAATCAAAACTCCATTTACTAGTTTAGACACCTCATCCACCAATCTAGTTTTTTCAAATACTTTAAGTACAACAAAATGGAATGCCATTGCCTAGCTAATGAATATAAAACAGGGGAGTTAGGATTCCAAGATTGGCACAATAGAATAGATGGTAGAAACTCCAATCTAGGATTATGGATAATGTCACTAAGGCCACTTAGAAAGAAGCTTTCACTAAGGGTTGAAGATGATCTTATGCTTTAAGTGATGAGATCTAAGCCACAAACCTTAGATCATGCCATGTTCTTGCCTATCAAATAGAAAAATTCCATGTCTTGGCTTTGACTTTTTACATTTTCATACTACATCCAAACCCTAGCTAGATAGAACCATACTCCTAATAATTAGAAAAATGTAAACGCGCCATGAACACCCAAAGAGAACCTAAAAAATGAAATGCCCAAGCTCCTAGACCTAATCATCCAAATGTGCAGAATCCTCCAAAGAATTACTAGGATAGCAAAAGGGTACAAACCAATGTGAATGTGAATTGAATTCAATCCCTTTATGAATGTTGACTGTATTTTGTTCTTCATGTGGCAAAATTTATAGTTGTCATAAAGTTCAAATAGAAAACTTTTCCACTATTCCCATTGCTTTCCGTCCTCCCTCCTCTTAAATCCATCTCTAGTCATTTTTATAGATACTTCATGACCACACTTAGTGTAATAATGATACAATAAAAGAAACGTTATCCTTTCCCAATCAAATAGAACTACTGTTTTTTTCCGAGGAAAACCTCATGGGGAAACCCAAGAGATGCTTCACTAGGTTCCTGTACAACGACCCTAATAAAACTGCTAGCATAGAGTAGTGACTATCATGAATGGGGGATTCAAATCATTTACCTGATGGCAAAAAACTAGCCAATGCTCAGCAACATTGGTGACAAACAGTTGAGCTAACCAATTGGGCAACGGTAAAACAAATTATTTGCATTTGGTTTCTAAAACAATGTCACTCACTCAACTCAATGGGCTGAATCAGAATATGAACAAGTGACATTTGCTTGTAGCAGCGTGGCTGGATGTATGCCAGAGAACAACAATGGATGTGCAAATCACACCATGGATGGCATATGAGGATCCCGTAAAAGAAATACTATGGAAAGCATTTCAGGTCCATCTTTAGATGTACTCCCATGTTATTCATAGTGGTATGATGTCCACCTTTTCCTTACAGCTCCTGGATAGCACACCATTGGTAGTAGCCTAAATATTCCTGATACCAGTGCAACAATTCTTGTTGTTAGACATGTAGAATAAGCAGTCATACCCAGGGCTAGTGTAGGCAATGTGGGTCCATATTTCAAAGGTTTATCTATGGTTGCACAATCAGAAGCTCCCCAGAGAGCTATTTGAGCAAGACACAACCCTCCACATCAATAGGAATAAATTTTACATCAAATATGGCCATCTAGAAATGTTGGAAATTATATACCTGACTTGTAGCCAAATTCTTCACATTACAGGAGGCTAATTTATGTGAACTTTTCAATGTTAAAAGTAGCCTTGGCCTAATTTAGCAATACAAAGAACCATAAAAGCCAAAGAATTTTTAGTGTATAAGGTCATATAATTGCAATATTTACATCATAGTACACCTACAATGGTACCTATCCTACTTGTCTTCCAGAAAAGGACTCAATGGTACCTATCCTGCTTGCTTAATAGATTACTTTCATTCTCTTTGTAGCAGACATACTTTTATCTTGTATATTTCCATAGGTTTCATACTACCTATATTTCATTTGATTCTATTAATATATTAAGCGTAAGTATCCCTTATTCACCATGCCTATATTTGTTATTTTTTTCCCAATGAAAACTTCACAGTGAAATTCAAGGGATTCTTCCCCACATTTGAGGATGACACCCCTAGTAAACTGATTGGTATATAAACTAACCAAGTGCCTAGAAACCTTACTAATAGGTGGTTTATAGAATCCCTTGGGCTAGCAGCTGCATCAATAACTTCCTCTATATGAGGACTACACTCTGTCAAAAAAACAAAACCAATGGTCAGCTGCCTGATGGACAAAACAAACACAAATAAAATGGCAGTCCATTGACAATTAATACATAATATTTGATGTAAATACCAATTGAAAGCAACTTTCGTAATACACTGTCAAATTTTTTGAAGTGACCTAGGTCATGGCAACTACTATTGGGAAATCTATGCAGTGAAAGTTCCTCCCTTTTATGTTCCATATGCACTGTATCTTCCTCCATTTTTTGTTCCATATCAATTTTACCGAATATCAACTTAACTAAATCAAAATCAACAAATTTCCATCTTGCAAGACCATATTAATCATATTCTTCAGCATTATTGCAAACCGATGCATCATCTTCATCTCTACGAACCACAAATATTTGTTGAGGTCCAACCTGCATAACAAACACAAAAAATTAACCTTTGGCAACAAAAGTAAATTCATACTGTTTATTCTGTGATATCCTGTTTATAATGTGGCAGTGATACCAATGAAGAAATGGTAAGAGGTTATCATGGTTTAATGTAGACTCTCAAACCCAAAGCCTACACGATCTCCTTAGGGCTCAGTTGCATCATCTTAATATTATTTGTAGCCTGAAAAGTATAAACCAAATTTAATAGAAAATTTTGCGAAAAGAAATATAATAAACATAATAAATATGCTTAATGAAAAGTATCGATACCTGTGTCATGACTGGAACCTGAGAAGGAATAATCTCTTCAGGCAGCCCTTGATGTGTAGCACATACCTGAAAATTCAATAGTGTTAAGAGCCACACCATATAAAATTATGTTCATCTTAAAGTCACTTTCAATTTAACGTAAAAATCTAGATAGATAATACCTGTGAGACCACTGGAACATATGAAGGTATCATGTCTTCAGGAAGCCCTTCATGTGTAGCGCTAACCTAAAAATTCCACAATGTTAAGACTCATACCATATAAAATTATGTGACATAAATTCATTTTCAATTTGATGTACAAAAATATAGATAGATAGTAATGAATGTGGCACATGTACATGATCATGTCCATGATCTACAGAATGAGGATCAGGGGCAAAGCAATGTTGTTCTAAGAATGTTGTAAACTACATAAGTTAAATAAATATATTCGCGTAAGTTTTTGGAGACTAAATGTATATACACCAAAAATACATGTTACATGCACTCTAGCTCATCTTATAAATGTGTATTTTAAAATAGATCAAAACATGCTTATACATACCTTGCCCATGGTGTGCATTTGTTGTCTAATGACTCACTCATAGTGGTCTCTACAAGAGGATGCATACTCCAGAAGCTCATCTCGCTCCATATCCCTCAACATGTCATCTGGAATACTCACAAATGAACGTACTCCTGCACTAGATGAAGGTTGGCTTGTCCCTAAGCCGACTTCCACCCCTCCTAAAGCAGCTGCAATATGTTCTTGTATCTTCTCCCTCATCTGAGATTCAACACTAGAGATAAGGGCTAACTCCTCTGGAAGTGTAACTACCCTAGGTGGTCAAGGTGCTAAACGAGGTACTGCAGGCCTAAACCCAACATCTCACATAGCATCAGGTCGTTCATATGTACGACCTTTTCCAACTCCATATAATTCAGACCCTGTATCTGTATAGTTATGGTCCATGCGCTCTCGGAATTGAGCATACAACATCCTAACAAAATATTGCAGCACCTCATCATTATTTGGGAACTTCCCGTATGCATACAGGAACTTCTCATAAATCTAAGGTGCAATATTGAGATCATTGAATCTTGCAATCTTCAGACGTTTTTTATCTTCAGGCCGCAAGTCAAATAGTGACAAGGCCATTTCTTAAGTGACCCTAATTTTAAATTCATTGTAGGAGTGGATACCAATCACTGACGCTCTCGTCCTATGCATCATGTCAAAAAAAACTTGGGTTGATGGTCCAACCCCAAGATAAGTCTCTATCAAAATCTCCAAATTGTGCAAAACAATTTGGAGACAATTGTTGGTGTCCAGATGTGAACAAATATTCAAACCCTTTTTCCACATTAATTATCAATCCGGGTGCGTTGGTTATTACAATACTAACGCGCACAGTATATGCAAGAGAAACAACACAATCCGCTATTGAATCACATGCTTAATCAATGAAAGAAAGCAAACCACTGTAACAACAATTAAAGATAAACTACAGAATTATAAAATCATTCACGTCAATTATAGAATCTTACCGAAACAACATTTACAATAATAAACAAAAATGTGAAATAAACAGAAAGGAAAATAATGTAGCACCTAATCAGAAGAGTGGGCCCAACTCTCTGATCAAGGTTGCGGCAAACTCACATCTCACAAATGGAACAGCAAAACTTTGTGCATTCAATTGATTAAAAATACTTCTGTTACAATATCTGCCTCTTTCCGCTTAACCCCGATTCACATCCCTGAGGCCCTTTTTATAAAAAATTTCAGGAAAACCGTATTTTCCCTCTAACAACTAAATATCTACAATTATACAATTGTTACAACATCAAACTATTTGTTGAAAGGAAACCACGAAAAAGCCTGAAATAGATCTGGGGTAAGTTGGAATCTGTTGTGTTGTTGCAACATGTTGAGATAGCACTGAAAACTCAAAGTTGCTTCGTGGCTTGCAAATGTAATCCCTTTACTTTGTCGAATCTGTGGAAATAACGGAGTTAATACTTTCATAGGTAAAACCTCCACGACTATTACTTCATTAATCAAATATTCCATATAAGACAGTGGGGAGGAATTTACCTCGTGTGTTTTAGAACAATTAATGATACAAAGATATAGAAAGGTGGGTGAAAATGGGAGAGAAAAGTATACAGATTTGTTACCCAACATCTCCCCCCAACTGGTTTATCTACATGTCCTCATGCAGCTCGTCGTCTTCTCAGATCTAGGTTGGACTGACTATGGCTGGCATGAAGCTGTGCGATGTCATATTCTCCGACCATCTCTATCCCAGGGGGTTTATGACCTACTGTCAGAACAACATCCTTCCACCAAACTGGGCTGACATTGTATGCAGGAGTATATTTCTCTGCTGGCAACCAAATTAGGAGAAACTGAAACCTCAGCCCCATCCACCAGACCCCACAAGTCTGAAAGCATGCTATAAAACGTGGCACTCTTTCTAGTGCTCGTGCAAAGTTGGGTGCTCCAAAAGGTTCTCAACCTCTTACGGTTGATGATGACAACATCCACCTCCTTTGAAAATTGTCCAGCGTCATTTCAGAAAGCTACTATATGTCTGACACAGAGGTCAACACACCATTTCTAGGTTGTCAACATATGTCCCCTGTGCCCGTCAATCTGTAAAAAGGTAAAATTCTTATTATAAATATTTGTTGCCTGGCCATGCTCCCTTTTCATCATTAGCGGCCTTGTGACTTGGTTTTTTTCAAACGTATCATAGGCCTTTCTCTATTTAATCTGATTGATAGTGTAGGAGGTGAATGCTCTCAAATGAATATCCCCCACAAATGGAAGGGGATTGAAGGCCTGATGGTGCCTTAGGAAGTAACCATGCATGTAGAGTTCGCACATTAAGTGTTGACCTATGATATCATGAATTTTCAAAATACGGAGGAACTGGATTGGATCCTCAATTTTGTGACAAACTTCCTTATATATACTCTCAAGGAAAAAGAAAATAAATTGTTCATGGAGGAATAAGGCATAACTATGTGCGAGAGGTCTATAGGCCATTACCTATTGCACCAAGGTAAACATCTTTTCCTTATCTAATTGCAGCATTTGCACTTGTTCTTATAACTACTTTATCTTGCCCTGTTGTTTTTCTTGCCTCTCTCACGCTCTATCCAACCGGTCTATATACCCTGTAACAATCCCGGCAGCCTACTCTCAAACTCGCATTGTCTCCTTCTTATGTCCATTCCCAGAAGATTGCCATCTCTGAATTTCAGTAGCTAGGAAGAATTCCCGGCCTTCAAACATATGTTCAATCGGACCAGTCTGTGTAGCCGCAGAGGAGACCTCAATTTTAGGTTTTACTGCCTTCCACTTATATAATTTTACCTTCTTCTTCAACCGGGATACTTGCATCTTCAGCTCCCAAACTTCCTTCTTCAATCGCAAGGTTTCATTGAATTGAATATGATACCTTTTCTTGAGAGGTAATCTCCTACTTTCACACTGTTAAATCCACTCTTGTTTGAAAATAAATTCATCTCCCGGGCTGTAGCAGGCTCAGGAGGTGGTGGAGCGCTATTGATGTCATCAACTGGTTTTTCTGTTAGGTCTTTCTGACTTGGCTCCCTTTATTCAGGACCATTCTCCTTCTCATTTCTCTCAGGGAATTCTGTCACTCAGTTAGCGCTTTCATTGGCCATCCTATGCTTCGGTGTCTCCATAGAATTTCCTTCTCCCTCTTGAGCCTCTGGGTACCTTTGCTGAGAATCATCAATTGATGGACCGATATTGGTCATATCTTTCCATAAGTCGATGAACCTAAGTACTGGTGGAGCAACGATCTCCTCCATTAATCATTGAGACGAGCGAAACCCCCTCTCCCTTCTAGGCATCATAGACTGAAAAGGAGAATGGGGTATACCTTCATCACCCTCGTTTCTAACTTGGGCCGAACTTTCATGCATAACTTCCTCAGTCAGGGTCGACACTGGTTCTTGTGGAATAGTGTCAACGTTGAGGATTGTTTCCTTTCTATCCTCCTGTCCTTCATGCATTACTTCCTCACCTGCGGTCAATACTGGTTCTTATGGAGAAGTGTCGACTTCACGGGTTATTTCTTCTCTGTCTCTATGTTCTTCATGCATTGCTTCCTCTCCTGCGATCGATACTAGTTCTTGTGGAACAGTGTCGACTTTGCAGATTATTTCTTCTCTGTCTCCCTGTTTTGACTGAATCAGGGGTGGTTCTTGTGTGACACCCTTCCTTGTTTCAATATTCATATCTGCTTCGGTAGGTGTTGTTGTTTCTTATGTAACAACATCACTTGCCATCCCTCTATCTGATGTTCCACCTTCCTGTTCTTCATTAATGAAAGTTGATGACCGTAGAACAGTCTCAAATTCATGCACTATACCCATAATTCCTTCATCTGTAGGTTCCTCAAGCAAGGATGGTTCTTGTGTGGCAGACTCGAATGTATCACCAATTGTTTCCTCCATCCCCATTTCTTCCGGTTCTTCCTGATCTATATCCATCTCCATTTCCTCTGGTTCAACTTGGTCTATTTCCATTTCCTCTGACTTTTCTTCTTCTACTAAATCAGCGGGAGGTACTGGTTCTTCCTCTCTAGTAGAAATAACAGCTGCTATCTCTTCTTCTGATGACTCGCAAAGTTCTTCCCAGGAAACTTGAAATCGAACTATTGCATGCATGACCAACAGACGAGCCAGTCCATGATTGGAGAGGACTGACAGCATCTGGCACGAATGCCGAGCGGACTGTGCCATGTGCTAAAGTTGTTTTAATAAAAAGAAAGGCATGTTTAAGGAATGAACTTGTGCCTGCGGAAATCGAAGGTGAGCCAGGTTGAAATGGGAGTTTTGGCCCATCCTTCGCAGGTTATTTATTTCATCACAAAGCCTACTACCTCGTTCCATGGATATGGTACAGATTTACACTCATACCCTCTCCCATATTGAACGACACTTCCTCCTGCCTGCAAAAATAGTTTAGGAAACTCCGAGAGGGGAATTATCCGAGTAAACCACTGCTGCCCTTGTTGTCTTAGCCTGCTAACTTCCATGATTACTTCTTCTGTGATGGGAATTTATAATCCTCTGACCCGAGAGAAATTCTCATTCAAATTCAGCGCAAACTCCATCGTGATTCCCTTGTCGAATCCCTACAATCTATTGAAGTAGATATCCCATCCTGCATTGACAAAAACTTGCCACACATCTGCATTGCCGCAGACTAAGACTGTATTTTCAGGTTCATGCCGCACAGCCAGTCCACCCATCATGTAGAGACTTTAACAACACTATGGAACAGTAGACCGTTGGAAAGAGTGGTGGGTACCAAATTTGGCAAAAACAGCATGGTGAAAAATGAAGGGTAATAACGGTAAATACGAATGGTGATTCTCGGGAAATGAATAAAATCATGGAAAATTACGGTAAGTGCAATGGATGAAATAGTAATTATTTCGTATGAGGTGGAAAGGACTAATCGATTCGTATCATATGTGTGTTGCTGATCCCAATACATATTTAATGATTATACGGAATATGGTAAGGATCGTAGAGTGTACCATCACATGAAGTCGTAATAATGACTTTTGGAATAATCATTACGTCATCGTTTAGTTATGATGGCACCCCACCCCCCCCCCCCCAAATTAAAAGTGCTCATCCACGGCATCAATGTCTTATCATGGAATATTTAATTAAATCCATAAGAGTCAAATGGAGACATACCTGAAGGCCTACCTGGAGGAAGTGACGGTTGGTAGAATAACGGCGCAATAATGATGCAGATGGAGTAACAACATCAAGGAGTAGCCACCTGGAGTAACAACATCAAGTAGTAGCATCAAGGAGTAGCAGCACCTGGAGTAACAGCATCGAGTAGTAGCATCCAGAGTAGCAGCATCCGGAGTAGCAGCATCGAGTAGCAGCATCTGGAGTAACAACATCGAGTAGTAGGATCTGGAGTAACACATCACGAGTAGCAGCATTCGGAGTAACAGAATCACGAGTAGCAGCAACCAAGGAGTAACAGCATCATGAGTTGCAGCAACCAAGGAGTAACAGCATCACGAGTAGCATCATCCGAAGTAACATCATCTAGAGTAACAGCATCACGAGTAGAAGCATTCAGAGTAACAACATCATGAGTAGCAGCAACCAAGGAGTAACAACATTGATACTTAGAAAATTTTCAGAAAACCGACTTATTACTCCCTTGTAGTAGTAACTCCTGTGGCAAATAAATATGTAATTATATATATATATATATATATATATATATATATATATATATATATATTCAATTATTTATTCTTTATTCTTTCTTCTTCTTTTTTTAGAGCGAGGATGTAGAGGAAGGGTTCTTTGCGCTGATAACCTTCAAACCAGATTTCTCGGAGAGATGTTTGATGAAAGCATCCTTATAGGCTGGGCAGTGGTATAATCTCAGGTGATGTCCATTTGCTATGAAAGAAGCACGTGTATAATCAATTGTAACTAGCCTGATTGTTCCATTATCAAATACAACGTCCACCTCGTAAGGGCCCATCCAGCGAGTGCAAAGCTTTCCCTTAAAATCTTTAAAACAGGAGTCATAAAGTAATGCCCAGTCTCCCCTATGAAACACCTTGTTTTTGATAAACTTATCGTGTCATTTCATTCTCTGTTGCTAAATAGCAGTAGCCCTCTGGACCGCCATTGAACGGATTTCATCTAGTTCATTAAGCTGAGCCAGTCGTTGTTTCTGGGCATCTGACAGATCCAAACCAACTTCAAGAGTTGTTCTGAGCATACCAATTTCAAATTCTATTTGAAACAACGGGGATTTCCCATAAACCAACTCAAATGGTGAAAACCCAGTTGTGTTACGCCATGTTGTTCTGTATGCCCAGAGAGTTTCAGGAAACTTTTGAGCCCAATCCCAACGATGGTATGCCACAGTCTTTGTCAAGATATTTTCCAATGTCTTGTTTGTGCTTTCCGCTTGTCCATTCACCTAGGGTTAGTATGGATATTTCACCCTATGCTTAACCCCATATTTCTACATAAGCGTTGCTATCATGTGTGATGTAAATTGTGCTCCTCCATCTGAAACAATCTCCCTCGGAGTACTGTAACGAGCGAAAATTTCTTCAAATAGGAAATATGAAACCAACTGTTATGTTTCTTCTGCAGCAACTTTGGCTTCTACCCACTTAGTCACGTAATTAGTGCAGACCAGAATGTGAACCTTTTTTTGGGAGGGTGGGTTGAAGGGTCCACGAAATCGATAGCCCATTTCTCAAAAGGTTCGAGGACTACCTGTGGCTGCAAAGGCATTTCATCAGCCCGACCGAGTTGCCCCATGTGCTGGAAACTATCACATCTTCAGACATAATTTTGCGCATCCTGAAAGATATAAGGCCAGTAATATCTCATTTGTAACACCCTAAGGCTTGTTCTTTTATCTGCAAAATTCCCCCCACAAGGGCCATCATGGGAAGCCCTCAGCACTTCATAAATATCATCCTCATATACACAACACCAAATCTGCTTATCAGATCCTGTATGAAAGAGGTGCCCTGCCATCTAGGAATATCAGGCACTGTGATGAATAAATTTTCTTTGTTCCCTGTATGACAAATGATGAGGCACCTTCCCTGTAGCAAGATAGATAGCAATATCTGCATACCACGGAGGGTTAGTATAAATTGCAAAAAGATGCTCATCGAGAAAACTATCTTCTATAGGTGTGCATTAATCATTGTTATCCATTCTAGACTGAAAATCAATAATTACATTATCTTTTCCTAGTTTGTCTACTATTGTGATATCAAATTCTTGAAGCAATAGCAACCATCTTGTAATGCGACCAGGAGTGATAGGTTTATTCATCAAATACCTTATTGTTGCATGATCAGTATGTACAAAAGTAGGATACCCGGTGATGTAGCGCCAGAACTTGTTGATAGAATAGATGACAGCGATGAATTCTTTTTCAGTCACCATATAATTCAATTTAGCAGGAATTAAATTCTTACTGACATAGTAAACTGCATACGGCGTTTTGTCTACCTGTTTTCCTAAAATTTCTCTTATTGTTGTCTGAGAGGTATCAGCATGTATGTGAAATGGTAATTCCCTATCAGGCCCTCGAAGGATCGGAGCCTTGCAAACCAGTCCCTTGATTTTCAAGAAAGCTGCTTCACATTCTTTTGTCCACAAAAATTCTGCATGTTTTGTTAGAAATTGAAAAAGTGGATGTGTTATTTTAGAAAAAATTCTATAAAACGTCTGTAATAACCAGCACAACCAATGAAGCTACGCACCTGTGTGGGTGTCTTGAGTACTGGGAAGTGCAGTATTACCTCTACTTTGGCTGGATCAACTCGAATTCCAGTAGCTGAGAGAAAATGTCCCAATTCTATTCCTTCTTCCCTCATCATATGGCATTTGACTGTACTCAGAGATACATGGGTCTGCTTACATATTTCGAGTACTTTTTCCAGATTTTCCAATCCTTCCTCAAATGAGTTTCCATATGGAGTAAAATAATCCATATACATTTCAACATTGTCATCGACTAAATTAGAAAAAAATCCCAGAATTGCCCTCTGGAAGGTTGCAGGTGCATTACATAGACTAAATGAGAGGACCCTGTATGCAAAGGCCCCCCATGGGCATGTGAAGGTTGTTTTATCTTGGTCTTCCAGGGCTATCTGGATCTGGTTATACCCGCTAAACCCATCTAGGAAGGATAAGAACTTCTTCCCATCCAGGGTATCTAGGACTTGGTCAATGAATGGCAAATGGAAATGATATTTTTGAGTTTCCTTGTTTAGCTCCCTGTAATCTACGTAGATCCGCCATTTACCATTCTTTTTGGGAACGATAACCAGCAGAGACACCCATTGGCTATCTGATATGGAGTAAATGAAATCTACATCTAGTAATTTCTGTAATTCGTCTTTGACAATGTTCTTTAGAGCAGGATTCATTCTTCATTGGGGTTATCTCACGGGGCATAAATCTTCCTTAATATAAATATGATGATTACATAAACTAGCAGGGACCCACTTCATGTCGGTATAATCCCAGGCAAAAGCTTCCTGATGGTCTTGAAGGACTTTTAAAAGTTTCTTTGTCTAGGATTCTGACAGATTCGGGTTAATATTGAGTGTCTTCCCTGGTTCTTTCAATTGGAATACTATCATGGGATGAAGTTACAGGAATGTCTTCAATTTAATCTTCTGGTTCGATGTTTTCCTTTGTCTCATAGCTCATAGCAGACTCTAAAATTTGACAATTTGAATCAGAAACAGAACAAGGATCATTAATAAAAGTGTTAATGGTATCATCCTCAGTTTCTGTTTTGAATTGAAGGGCCTGCCCAATAATAAGAATTGGTCTAACTTCTTCATTTTCAGGTTCAGACTCTTCTATTAGCAGAGGTTTCTGTCTGGATAATAGTTTTTTAGATGGTTTGGGTTCTGCAGGAGGATAGAGAGTAAGGTTCTTTGTAACCGTCCCATTTCATATAACCATATGTCCAGATCGACACCCAATATAGGCATTTGTGATTGCGAGCCAAGGTCTTCCTAGGATCAATGGATGAGCACCGACTGAGGATCATGTCTGTAATAAAAATAGGTCCACTGGATAGTGCCATGAGTCCACTGAAATATTCAAATCTTCCAATTTCACTACCGGTTTAATTGTAGACATATCTGCCAATTCCAGGATAGTAGGGGTTGGTTTAATTTTTTCGAGACCTAATGCATTCATTGTTTCGGAGGTAATGATATTGATGGAAGCTCCAAAATCTACCAGTACATTTGGGATTTCAACCCCATTGATTTGTATTGTTAGAATTGGGTTCCTTGGGTCCCCATATTTTACAGGCATCATTTTTACTAACATGATGTCGGATAGTCTACCCATCACATGAATGGTTAATGGATCCCTTGGTTTCTTCCCAGGTTTCTTAGAACAATAACCTTTGAGATTTTTTGCATATATAGGTACATCCATCATAGCTTGGAGCAGGGGTATTTTAACGAAGAGATTTTGCAATTCCCCTAGGAAGTCACACTTTGCTTGAGGGAATTTTTTATTCAGGGTCAATCTCTCAAGATATGGTGATGTAATTGGATGACCCTGGTTAAGAGCAAGTTGGGGAGGTGTTTTATTTGTCGTGTTTTGGTTTGGTTTATCCCCAACTGTATTTTGTTCTGGTTCTATAACTTCACTGTCAATATGCTCTATGATAATAAATGAAGTCAGAGCATTTACTACCCTCCTAGATCATAATTTTATCTCATTAAGCCCTGCAGTAGAAGGCTATATGATGGAAGTTAAGAGTTTCTGTTTGTTGGACCCCTTTATTATTAAGATTCGGATTGGGTTGGATAGGAACCTGGGGTCGAAGGGATGGGTTGCTTGGAGGTACATTGGAGGGCAACTGAAGTTGTTGTTGAGGCATAGATTGGGGAAATTGACCAGTGGGAGAGGGTCCCAACCAGTTCTGATTCCATGAAGGATTTGAACTAGCCTAAGGAGCCCATTGTTGCCAGGGGGGATATTGATACTGAGACCACATCAGTGAAAAAGGTACATACTGGGGACCCATATTAAAATTATTAAAATACTGAGATGGGTCCTGAGGCATACCTGGATTCATAGCTGGTGGTCGAGGTTGCCATGGCTTTTTTGGTCCCATGAAGTACAGTTGATCTATCGCATTTTCTTCACTTTCCCCTTGAAAAAATTCCTTCAGCCTTGGCAAGGAAGGGCAGGAGCTGGTTGCATGGGTCTAGTCACAAATTGTGTAGGCTTCCACTGCGTTTAATGGGCATTATTTCAACGGATGCTTCTTTCTGCACTGTGGGAAGAATATAGCCATAGTCTTCTCCAGCTCTATTTGTTTATGTTTCGCTTGCAGAGTGTCCATCTGGGCGGACAATGTGCTTAGGATATCAGTCCTTAGGTTATCCAGTAGGTTTCCAATTTCTGCCTTTGTAACTCCTCCACCAGAAGTCTTTAATGACCGAATTCCTTGTCCACTTCTTGCAGCCCCTCGTGAGCACTGAATGCACAACTCACAGATAGTGTCGAAGTATTCTTTCGAAACGTCCCCCTTTCTTGCTATGTTCAGAAGTTGCAGGGAGTCTTCTCTAAGTGCCCAGAGAAGGATGATCTTTAGAATATCTTTATCCAGGTCACTATGGTCCGATCTCTGCAGTATATATTTGAATCGTTCCATGCAATCTTCCATATTTTTGTCCTCTTTCTGAGAAAACTTAAAGATCTCCTCCTTGATGTCATGAGATTTACAGTAATCCTAGTATTTCTCCAAAAAGACTTCCTTCATCACATCCCATGAGGAAATAGTCTTTCCTCCTAAACCCATGAACCATTGCAAGGCTATCGCTTTTAAGGTAGAAGGGAATATTTTTAGCTTTTGAGCATCGGCGATATAATCATACCCTCGACAGATAATTTCAAATTTGAGGAGGAATGTATCCGGGTCTTCAGAGGAAAGCCCACGAAAATTAGGCAAATTCGTTAAAGGAATGGGCTTCATTGGTACATCACCTATAATGTTTCCAATTGGAAAATCAATAGAAGAAATTGTAGGTTCCATGAGTATCCTCCAATACTCACCCATGATTTCAACTGGTTCTGCAACTGGTACTTGGGGTGGTTCAACTGTAGGAGGTTTCACAACACTGCCTTGGTCTCGTGGTGATGCGAACTCCTTCAGGAGCTCTTCTTCCCAATTGGAATTGCTCAATTCAACTGCAGGAGGTTTCACAACACTCCTTTGGTCTCGTGGTGACACAAACCCCTTTGGGAGTTCTTCTTACCAATCGGAATTGCTCAATTCTTCTGACCCTCTGCTTGCTATTTCTTCCCCCTCTACTAGGAGCAAGGGTATGCCCTCCACTGATACCTTATTTATTCCTCCTTCTGTTATCAAAAGAATTTCCTCTGGTACCATAGATGGCACTGGCTTCTCAACCGACTGCCCTTCGGACTTCATTTGAACCCTTACCCTGACATTAGCATGAGAAGATGCTTCTGATTCAGCCTTTGCAATGATATCCTGAATATATGTCTTCCTTCCTAGATCCCTTCCTTTCTTTGGGGGTCTTCCTCTACCCCTCTTATTCGGATCTTTGTTCGTGCAATTGGTGGGAAGAATTCATTAAAATAACAAAAGCGCTCAGGACCCGAAGAGGGACGGATAGCTTCCTCCCCGGGATGAGAGAGTAGGTTCGAAAAGAAAAGCAAATAAATTAAAAGAAAATCAAAGTTCAGGACCTGAAGTAGGGTGATAAAATACCCTCCCCAGGACGAGAAGTTGGCCCTTCAGAAAAATAATCGAAAAGTAGAATACTACGCTCAAGACTTAGAGCAAGGTATTGAATTCCCTCCCCAAGACGATAAATTAGTTCTAAGAAAACAATGAAAAAGAAAAGAACACAGAACACTACGCTCAGGACTTAGAGCAGGGTATTGAATCCCCTCCCCAAGATGAGAGATTAGTTCTAGAAAAACAATGAAAAAGCAAAGAAAACATAACACTGCACTCAAGACTTAGAGTAGGGCGATAAATTCCCTCCCCAAGACGAGAGATCGATCCTTAGATCAATTGCAGATCGTGTTCTTGCACCTTGTTAGCCTCCCCAACAACGACACCAAAATGTTGGTGTCCAGATGTGAACAAATATTCAAACCCTTTTTCCACATTAATTATCAATCCGGGTGTGTTGGTTATTACAAGACTAATGTGCACAATAAATGCAAGAGCAACAACACAATCTGCTATTGAATCACAAGCTTAATCAATGAAATAAAGAAAACTACTGTAACAGCAATTAAAGATAAACTGCAGAATTATAAAAGCATTCACAACAATTACAGAATCTTACCAGAACAGCAGTTACAATAATAAACAAAAATATGAATCAACAGAAAGGAAAATAACGCAGCACCTGATCAGAAGAGTGGGCCCAATTCTCTGATCAGGGCTGCGGCAAACTCACAGCTCACAAATGGAACAACAAAACACTGTGCATTCAATTGATTAAAAATACTTCTGTTACAATATCCGCCTCCCTGATTCACAACCCTGAGGCCCTTTTTATACAAATATTCAGGAAAACCGTATTTTCCCTCTAACAACTAAATATCTACAATTATATAATTGTTACAACAACAAACTAGTTGCAGAAAGGAAACCACGAAAAAACCTGAAATAGATCTAGGGTAAGTTGGAATCTATTGCAATGTTGCAGCATGTTGAGATAGCGTTGAGAACTCGGAGTTGCTTCGTGGCTTGCAAATGTAATCCCTTTACTTTGTTGAATCTGTGGAAATAACGGAGTTAATACTTGCATAGGTAAAACCTCCACTACTATTACTTCATTAATCAAATATTCCATATAAGACAGTGGGAAGGAATTTACCTTGTGTGTTTTAGAACAATTAATGATACAAAGAGATAGAAAGGTGGGTGAAAATGGGAGAGAAAAGTATACAGATTTGGTACCCAACAACAATCTCGACTAGGGGCAGAGAGATTGCAACTTTGCAATTCATTGCGCAATCTCGTGGAATGCTCCCTCATCCCATCAAAAGTGAGTAAGGAGATGGTATCTTCCCAAGGCATCTCCTCAGGAATATCACCGGGATGGGTGTAAAGGGGATCATAGCTCGAATTTTGAGCAAACTCATGAACCCTACGACCTCTCCCCCTAGGAAGGCGACGACCACGACCTGTAACACGTTAAATTATTGCACATATTAAAAATTAAATAATTTATAAGGAAAATTTGTGTTTAAAAAACTTGTCTGGTCATTTGAAAATACCTCGTGGAAAAACTATTTATCCTCTTCGCTCATCGGACTAGGATTGTTACCTTCTGAGGAATGAAGGTCTCTACTAGCCACTGTACAAAACATTAAATTGTTTTATAACACAAGTACATTAGACACACAATAAGTTTCACATTAAACATACATTAAACAATAAATTTTCCCTTAGATTTTAGTTGAACGAGAACTATCCAAGTGTGGGATGGATGCCATAGGCTGAGACATTGTTCTCCTTTGTCCCTCACTAGAAATAGGGCCAATCCCAACTCCTACATTTGCACCTAGGGAGCATAATGTTTTCACATTAAACACATGTCATTTGAAAAAAAAAAATCACCTGTTCAACATTGAATATAACGTAAACTTGAACATTTTAACTAGAAATTGATCTAATGTGTACCTATACCATGTATAATATACCCCTCAGAATGGGCTCTATGAAATTGGGGACGAATGGGAACAGGTCTATGGGGCTTCTCTTGTTCGATTTTTTGTTTGGGTGCACGAGTCATATGAGTGCATCCACCTGTGCAGGACAAAAAAATTTCACATTAATCAATTTTTCACAATGAACAACAAATACAACCTACTTGAAAACATGACATAACTAAACAACCAATGGACCTGATAATCCTTCTCTCATGGAGGGGTCTCTAGAGGGATCGCCTAATTCCATTTTTTCTATAGTATCAAATCAAATTTATGCTCCTCATAAACAAATTAGAAAACAAATTATCAATCGACAGTCATGTCATCAACCAATGGATAATAGGTATTATAGCTCCTTGACATACAAGGTCTCGATAATAGTACATGGCATAATATCTCATGGCACTAACTAAGGTGGGTCAATCGTTCCTCTAGTTGTACAACCTGACTACCTAGGTATTAGTGAGTGGTCTCCTCGAGTGTTGTTCTACATCTTTTGGAGCAATAGGACAGTTGGTTAGCCTATCGAAAGAGGGCTTCAAGTATACCTAGGGGAACTCCTATATTCCTAAAGATACATGGAGGTGAGATTTTGTTTAAAAGTATAGTCTTATGTTGTAGTACTGCAAGTGATACTAGCAAGGGTTACAAGTGTTTGAAACAATGTGATTCCACTTTATTTCCTACATTTATTGTTCCTCTACTGTAGTATTACCTAGTTATGGATAGATCACTGTGTTATTAAAGGGCATAAGAACACAATCCCAAAATAAACTTTAAATATATTTGAGCTTGCTAACCAAAGGAAAGGTATCCTAAAATAGAAATAAAATTACTTGTGCAAGGTATGTTTTGAGGCTGAAATTGCAAAATGTTCACAACTTCTTATATACTTCTTTGATTTCCTATTATTACTGGCATTTTGTTTCTTTTGATTCAAAAGTTTCAAATTCAACTTGCCATAAAATCTTATCTAATTCAACTTCAACTTGCCAACACGAGGACAAAGAAGACATGAGGGTATATTTATAGAAGTGAGGTGACTGTTCATCTACCATGAACTTTCACCTATGCTCATGACAATTGAAATTCTTCACGAATGTTTGATTTCTAATGACTCTCACATGTGCAATCAATCTTAACATTTCTATTGAGATTATTATAAAAAGTGTTTACACTATCAGAGAAGAGAAATTATGAGGAAAGTAGAGATGATTATTTTGAATCCTAAATGATTTTTTTCCAATGTTGTTGTAAAATTATGGAGGATTTCATGAGATGGTGAATAGAGTTTTGATGTTCATTTGTTGTATTGAATGTACGTTTTCCTGCTACTACATTTTTCATCAAGTAGACGAGTTTTAAGACAAATATCGACATTCCCCAACTTGGTAGACATAATTCCTTGGGAATCTATATGGAGTCGTTATATGACAATTGATCTCAACCCTTGCAGAATGTGTGGCAATTGTCTTTGTGCCTTATTTTCATTAAAGTGATCATACAACCAACTTGTGATGTTGTGCCTTTGGTATTGCTAAATTTTCCTAGAAGCATGTATGAAGATAATGTCCTGGCTTGTGAAAACCCTGGTTGCACAACCTTCGTGATAAACCCTTAGCTAACATTGATGCCCCACAAGATTATTATCTTGGAAGAGATGCATTGCAAGGAATTTTTTTGGTCAGTTGGCAATCAGAGCTTGATGCTTTCAAATTGATCCCATTCTCCTCCACATAGGTTAATATTCTCCCTCCCTCTCTTCTTCTTACAAAAAAATTACTTTGATCATACATATTTGTAGCCAAAGGATAATATTAGAAACATAAAAAATGGACTAAAAGAGAGATACTACTGTGGACCCCTATATAATCCCTTTATGCACCACAATATTGTGATTTTATGTTGTCTGTGCAGGATCATTATGAGTAGAAATGGATATAGTTATATTCCATGATGAAGCACTGAAGGCTAAATTTCTTGATTACAACCGATGGTTTAGGCATTAATTTGAGGCCAAATTGATTAATACATTTGAACGCATTTTACATGCATGCCATAAAATAAGGTTTTCAATCTACCAATGGGCATGATACAAATAAACTATGTGCGTGTTTCTATGCTAGTATGTTGAGCAACTATTAGTTCTTGAACTTCTATTTCAAACATGTGATTTCCCATATACATGCATATTAGTCCTATATTTCTTCTTATGTTCACCTTCTTTTGACATTGTTTATATCTAAGAAAATGTTGGTGCGGGTTATGTCATATCCTTTGTGATCCATACCAACATATGTCATGAAAATTTTGGGTTTGTTTTTTCCCTCAAGGTTTTCCTTTAGGTAGTAATAGGTGTGATCTATAGTTTTTCTCATGAGTATCAGTACCAGACTCTACCATACCACCTGTTCTAGAGTTTATTACTACCTAATTAACCTTGATTCCCCTTGGATTTCCTCCAAGACATTTCCATGATGCATTCAAAATTTTCACTGTGATCACACAAGCCTTGTTTGATATTTCAGTAAAGATAATTCCTCCTTGGGGGAATGAATTTTAATGGGCTCATGGTCCTTGATTGATCCAATTTCATATTGTTCCATTTTTCAATTGAGAAGGTAATAATTTCAAACTTTAACTTTACATGCCTCATCTTTCATTGAAATGGTTTTTGGTTCTTAGACCACTTTCAATTATAGACACTCAATAACAAAATCCTCCATTTCTGATCATAGAGACTTATCCTTTAGATATTTCAACCTTGGAAATAGGAATTTTAATTATACTATTATTTTTTGGTCATCTTGTCCAAATGAATCCAAAATTGGTTATTTTGTGTTGTACCTATGAGCCTCACTCTATTTAACTGAGTCAAAGAGAAACTCTTTGACTTACCAATTATTGACCTCTGTAGTTTTCAAAATGGCTTATTAACATGAGTGTCGAGAGGACAAACATTTCAACTCAATGAAATAATTATTGTCCTATTTATTTCTTGTCATGTACTTCAGTGTTTGTCATGATATTAAATATTATACCATGTTAATATATGCTACACAATTCAATAGTATAGTTCAGGGGATTATAAAAGAGAGTGAAGATGAGGGGGGCATCTATTCAAGACATGGAAAATAACAAGTACTAATGGTTGTTACAAAAGGAAGCAAGAATGAAGGAAATCCAACAATCAAGGAACAATAGGAGTATTAGATGTTAAAAACATACAATTATCTCATTGATTCATCACATGATATAAGGATTGTTGGGATTATGGAGAAGGACAACAAGTGTTGTCAACAGAAGGGGAGAAAAATAATTATGAAACAAGTATCTCTCATGAGAATGAAATTTAACTTCATTTTAAATCAAGAGATATGAAGCGGGTACTTGTGTTGAGAGAGACTACAATGGACAACAATGGGGATAAGCATACAAGTAATCTCCTAACCAACTGTAAGGAACTCGATGCTGAAATGAATAGGAAAGAGTTGGTTTGGGAAGATGGTCATGAGGAGGATGGAGAAGATGAAGAGAAACACTTAGATGAATTTCTCTTAATTGTGATGAAAACATAAAGTTGTTGATGGAATTGAAATCCTTGTAGGAGAGTTAGGTAAACCAAATGGTGCATATTCAACATGCCAAATGGGAATTGGAAGAATGTAACACCCACAAGTTTCAGTCAAATAAAATTTCGGATAATGAGATTGATGAGATGGATGCAGATGAGAATAGTTCCTAAAAAGAGTCATAATAAAGTGAAGAAGAAAGGAAGTGACAATATTCAATTGACTACGCAAGTTTAAATCATCAATGCTAGTGGGGCACTATAGCATAAAGTCTGGGAGCCTATAAGACTATTGACATCAATGGAACAATGACATAGAATGAATACTGGACAATAATAGAAGCAATTATGGGATTGAGGAGGAAGAAAATAATTAAAGGTTCATGGCCACAAGGTGATGCAAAATTCCAACTTGAGTAGTCTCATTTAGGAGAATCAATCCCTAAATAGTCCATTTTCTTAAAAAGGTCAAAAAAATTTCCAAAAGGAGAGGTGTTTTCCAATAATAAATGATATAAAATTAGAAATAGAGGAATTTTAATGTAAATACAAATGTCCCCATTCTAGAAAGAATCTACACTATTAGGCTCTTGGTATATTTTGAACAAGTTGGTAATTTTATCAAATGGGCTTGTGTAACACCCACAAGTGTCTAACTAATGTGTTGCGAAGTTTTTCAAGTGTTGGGAGAGATTTCCCAATTGATTAGTATTTTTAAGGATTATTCCCCTTGCCAATAGAAGGATATGTAAGTATGTACAATCAAAGTTTAGAGATAGACCACTGGTAATAGAGAAGAGGCTTAATATTAGAGAAAATAGAGCTCAAGAGGAGCATGAGAGCTCGACAATGGAATCATGTAAAATTTTATGTAAATACTTCACGAGGAGAAATTAATTGAATTGTGCCTTCATGGAGCACCTATGTTAAATGTGAATTACAATTTGTTGAATCGCCTCTATTTATGTTTATGAATTAATAATGTATGTTTATGAATTAATAATGTGTCGAGTGTAACCAGAGGACCTTCACTTAGTTAAATTATGTATTTAGGAACATAGGTGTTATATGGGGTGTACAGACTTCTTATAAATTTGTACGAGTATGAGGCTTCAGACTATTCATTGAAGGTTGGCAAGGATAAATTTTGTTCTAGTACTGATGGTTTCAATTGGGGCGAGGTTGAACAAGGATAGCGTAGTAGGAACACTGTGGACAAGACCCATTTTCCCGAGTGAAATATTGTCAATCTGTCATGATATTAGAATTCCATACGATAGAGACTTATGTTGTTCAACCATATGATCACAGTCGTCCATATGCATAGGACCCCACACTAATAGCCAATGCCAATCACAAAATACGAGAAAAAGTATGGTTTGCTATAATGAGCCATTTTTTAGCTAGGGAGCAACATGCAAGTTTGAGCGTCAATACCTTAGTCTTGTGAAGCCTTGAACCCATTAAAGGAGAGAGCCTTAAAATACCCAAGCGCGCTAAGCCAATGGCTCACTGGGTCGAGTGGAAGGACAAGCATAGTTCGGGGGATTTTCCCCGAAGATGAGCCAAGGCTTAGTATAGCTAAGATGAACTAGAGTTATTCAATGAGCAGTCAGGTCAAGCCTTGTAGATGAGTATAATTTGGGCGTGATATATGAAAATTAAAATATTGGCCATTAAACATTGTCTATGTGTATTTGGTGTGAGCACTCGATAATGTCCTTGCGAGGGTTTTGAATGAAACCATGAGTAAATAGATGAGAACCGTCTTCTGGTGATAGGATTAGAAGTCGAGAGGGTAAAACTAGAGAGCAATCCTAGTCTTAAACGCTACTTGAAATAATACGTGCATTGAATTTAAATTCTCATTTACCACTGATATGGTATCACATATGTGTAATGCTTCAATTCTATTACTTACCAGCCTTAAAATTCACACGGAAGCTCCAAGTGAACCAAATATCCTCCACGCAAGAGGCGTACAGGAAAATACAAGGGTACTTACCAGCCTGAAATCGCTTCAAAATGTTTTGGAAACCTCGCCTTAACTGAAAATTCCAAAGAGCAATAGTGGAGGAGTTTGCTTGAAAAATCAGGTTGCCTTCATTTTTTTTATTCCAATTTGTCGTTGGTGCTCACGGTGGCTCGAAAATGACAGTGCTCTAGAGGTTTATATAATTTCAGGACAATGGCTCGAAAACGACAATGGTACATAGGTTTGCAGAATGTCGAGACAGTGGCTTGAAAATGAGAGTGAGGTTTGCAGAATGACGGGGGAGAAAGTATTTTGGGGTTTTTTAATAAGAATAAAACTCTCGGACAAGAGTTAAAACAACTTTAGGCCAAGAGTTTTACAACTCTCGTCCGAGAGTTTACCCGAGAGTTTATGTCAACAAAACTCTCGGACGAGAACAAACTTAACTCTCGTCTGAGAGTATTTTAACTCTGGTCAAGACCAATCTAACTCTCGGGCGAAACATTAAAAATCTCTCGCACGAGAGTTCTAAAAACTCTCGGTCGAGAAATGGAGTTGACTATTTTCTCGAACGAGAAATTAAAATTTTCACCCAAATTTTGGCCATCTGCGAAAAAGTGTTTCCCAACTTCGGGATTTCACCCATTACAAGATCAGTTAGAAAATTGAATAGTTGAAAAAGTTGATGGTACATTATTCAAGTACAGGAATTTCCACTTCATTACTATAACAATTTGAAATGCTTTGGAAGCGCAGTTGAGAAATTGAATAGTTGAAAATTTTAATGGTACATTATGCAAAAATAGATGTCACAAAGTTGAACAATCTTGAAATTTTGCACTACAAGGAAAAGACCCTCTAGCGGAGGTTATTAGTGTTATAAAATTGGCCAAAATTGTCAAAAAAACATATGCTACCACATATGTTTCTGGTAACAGAGGTTTTGGCAGAGCTTTTAACGGAAATTCAACACAACTAAAAAAAAATGGGCGGCCGGAGGTTATTACGGATGTTTTTTCATCGGTGCTTTTATCGGGTTTTAACGTATCGGTGTGTATCGGTAGACAGCACACCAGGGCGGTCGAAGGAGAATGCACCGGGACGTTAAGGAAAATAACAGCACCGGGACTGGTGTTGGTGATACACTGCACGGGGCCGTTCTAATTGGTCTTGCGATTTGAGCGGTGCCCATAGGTCGTATCAACGTGTTGGTGCGTATGCTTATATAAACGCCCCGGTGCATCGTATCACACAAGTGCACCGAGGTTTATAATTGGTATCGGTATTCGTGCGGTGCAAATATGTCATACAAATGCACCGTTGCTTATCGATACATAAATGACCCGGTGCATACTATCACACAAATGCACCGAGATTTGTAATTGGTATTGGTATTCATGCGGTGCCTATAGGTCATCCAAATGCATCAGTGCGTATAGATAGAAAAAATGCCCCGGTGCATAGTATCACACAGACGCACCGCAATTTATAATTGGTATCGGTATTCGTGCGGTGCTCATAGGCGATGAAACGACACCAGTGCGTATAGATACATAAACGCACCGGAGCGCCGTACCGCACAAACGCCTCAATATTTTTAACCGGTTTTGGTATTTGTGCGGTCCCGATAGGTAGTAAAAACGCACTGGTGCGCTTAATAGTACAAGCGCACCGGCTTTCATTTTGTATTTTTTAGAAACATCGACCTATGGCAGTGCAATTATTGTGATTGTTTTAAATTCATTATTCATCAAAAGTCGACACATATATATGTTATAACAAAATTCATATGAATTAAATTTTTATTACTGCATTTGAGAACGACAATGGAGAATGCAATAGCGACAATAGAGAATGCAATAGAATAAATTAAAACATATATATATATATATATATATATATATATATATATATATATATATGAATAAGACATTCTTTGTCATACAAAATGGGACAGTTATTGGTATCCCTTTATCTTTCAATTGGGACACTATGTCCATTACATTAAAGAAAATGTCTGATTTCACAGACATTTTTCCAAAAATAGTACAACGCCTTGCTTTTATATCCAAACATAGTGATCATCATTCTTCGCTTGAACTGCTATCACTGCTAGCTACTTCCATGACTTGGGTTATTT